>VYXB01005287.1:0-252550 GCA_013397135.1 Pachyramphus minor
TTCTATGATTCTATGATTTGGCATGTGAGATAGTTGGGGAGCGACACCCAGGGTGGTAAAACAACTTTGTTCCTCTTCATGCCTTTACTCCTGTACTTTCTAACATTCTGGGGAACCATTGACAATCCCCAGGGTTGAATTCTTCATACTTTACATCATTCAAATATTGTGCATTTGTGGCATCATATTGGCTTCTGATCCTGCAGCATGGAACCCCAGATTTAAATGAAACATCCCAGAAGACTTCACGCAGCTCTTAGTATGTGGAAAGCTCAGTGGAAAGAGCACTGTGGTCAAACTCAGAACATGGAGGTTTCATCCTTCTTCTTATCTTTGTTTTGTGGCTTTCTGTGTCAAAGGACTCGGCTCCACAAAGTGCCTTACTACGTTTGAAGGATTACTGCTATAGCCTGATACTGTTTTAGAGTTTCTGTTTCACTATCCATTAAACAAGGTCTATATTACCTAGCATTTTAGTGAAGTGCATGGACAAGTTTTTGATGAAAAGCATCACATAACATATAACTATTAGCAAATGCTGGCCACTACTCTGTATACTTCACACAGTTTTAGCCTGGCTCTAAAATCAATGAGAAAACACAGGAGCTTGAATTTCTTCTGTGCTAAAGAACTTTCCTTCTGTGCTAAAGAATATGGACATAGTTTTTAGTGCTTAATGGGAGGAAATCCAAACCATAGAAGATATCATGAAGATGCTGCTGTTTGTTATCTGTGCAAATACAATGCAGATATGTCATGGCAAGACCATTCCTCCCAATGGTAAAATTATTCAGCACAAGAGATGTGAAATTTTCGTTTCCACACTTCTCTGTCTGTGATCTCTCTGACCGGTTCCAAGGTGACAGACGACTGGGTGGCAGAATGTGTGATGGATAGCTTGATTATTTTAACAATTAAATATGTAATGAAGAGCTGGAAAGGTTCCATGTAAGTCTCATTTTCACCCTGGTTAAATATGGTGTGCATAATTAATTTTCAAATAGGAAAGGGCTCCAGCAAGAAAAGAAATGAAAGAAAGTTGAAGAGATAGTGAATATTTTATTAAACGTCACTCATTCAAAACTCATTAATATACATAGTCCAGGAGTAACCATCTCCTATAAAGTTAAATGCAGTAGTGCTTATTTTCTTGGCAGATTATCTGGTTTGTTGTTGAGCGTAATTGTTTAAAATCATCTATGGACCAACCCCAAGCTCGTGTGCCTCTCAGGCCATCGGAAGGTGAAAAGTCATGGCTTTCTGTGTGGAGGTCAAAGGCAGCACAAATTTGAAAGAAAGGAGACTTTGTGCTCTGGGTCAATACACAAGTTCCTTTAAAGTCACTGATGACCAGGGATGAGTGAATAGTCTTGTGTTCCCATGTTGGGAAGGTACTCGTGTGCATCTGAAGTTTGGGAACCTGAATCCCAGCATTGGCTTTTCCCTATTTAAGAAAACTATTTCCTGTGCTCATTCTTCAGTATCTGGAGACAATGATTTCCTGATTTGTTTTCTGAGACCATAGTTCACACAGCAACTGGTTAGAGAGGAAAATGGCACAGTGCTCTGTCACAGCTTTGGACTTAACAGGATTGATGAAAACTTGGACATTCCTCTTGAAAGAAATTCCATTACTTCAAAATTTATGTGTTCTAAATTGCAATATTTAAAATGCCTCTGCTATTTTTTCTCACTTTTTTTTTTAATTGTGAAAGTGCTTTTAATAATAATCAACTAAATATTCCATTTGAACTTGTTGGATCAAATTAACATATTCATTTTGGGTCCTGTTCGATATTCCTCTGAACTGTTGAATGTCACAGACCTACATGTTGTGGTCTTTGCCTTTTCCCAAAGGAACTAGGCTACTTTGTCAGACTAAATCCTCCAGATATGCAGATTCAAATATGAGCTAAAAGGAACTGTATCTCTCCACATCATAAAATCAGAACTTTAAAAACTGTTTTACTTTCAAAAAATTAGCAGGGAAATATGGCCAGTTCTATAACTGAACTGGTGAGCAACATGATTCATAGCTAGTGAATGCTTTGAAGATGCAAATTGTTATGTACATGCCAAGAAATAATAATTATTATAATTAGAATATTATTAACAATGGAAGGAGAGAAGATTAAACAATGGGCTTCATTATGAAATCCTTTCAAATTAACTAAGGCTGAGGACATTTATTAAATGCAGTGTCATTCCTCTGCAAAGGAAATATCCTTGCTCCTGCATGCTGCTTTCTGATCCTGGTACACATCCTTACTCTTTCAGCATGATTCAGATATGAGCAAGAAGCCCAGGGTAAGGAGGAAAAACAAGTGTAGTAACAGAGGCACTATTATATTCTTGCTACCAAGAAGAGACTGCTTTTATTCTCAGTTACCCAATCATGGCTGGCCTCCAAACTTCTAGATATGTAATCAAGAGAATTTGAGCTTCTCAGTGAAGCTGGAAGCAACATCCTGGTCCATCTGAACAGTATAACTCTTGTTAATTTTCCCTGTGCTATTTCTTCTCACCTACACTGTGGACATCAATTTCAGTTTTTCAAGAATGCCTTTTTTCCTTGTTTTTCTGAATATTCGATCTTTTAAGAGGCACCACTGATTGCTATGATTATTTTTTACTAATTTTATTTGCTGTAGTCCCTAATGCTCTATTGAAGCTCAGAACATCACTGTGCTATGTGATGGTCAGCTTTTATTTAGCATTTCATCAAAACCCAGAATAATTGTAAATTATCTTCCAAACGGCAGGAAGATTGATCTTTATCACCTTGCTAAAATAAGGTTTCAATTTCAAACAAGAAAAATCAGTAATATCTCATTCATTTGCAATCACTGTCAGCCTACCAATTATGGACTCCCCTACCTACTTTGGCAGCTAACCACCTTGCTACAAAGTTCCTGATTGGAATAGGGTTTCCTATGCATCTCTGGACACAGCTGCCAAAAGAAGGCAGCTCCACCAAAAAGTGTGTGCTGAAAAATATTTTGCTGGCTCCCACTAGTCCTAATTTACCCCAAAATGTGCTGCTGTAGAAGACAGAAAATGGAAGAGTGAAGAGGGCAGCTTAAAAAGCTATTCCATTTTGTGTAGACAACTGTGACTGCATGAAATATTGCCCCTGTGGTAGTCAATGGCAGCCTCGATGTTGACTTCAATGGGCTATGATTTCACCACACATGCTTATTGTGTCATATAGCCCAGACACTCATTGTCTGTGGCTGATGGACAGAGATCCAGGCTGGGTGTGGTGAGCCCAAAGGAAGCAAAACTGGAATACAGTGTGTCCAATGGCTGGCTGGCCTTATAGAGTTTTCTTCAGTAAGTGTGCTTTTAGTTTATGCCAATCTGTGACTCTATGCATCATGAGAGTAACTGCATCCAGGAAAGCACTCTGAGGTTTGGGTCTCCTTTGAAGCTCTTCGTGTGATAATTTAGATAGGTCATTTCTCTAGCATTTGTGTGACTGGTCAAGCTCCCTTGTTCTTTCTTCTCTGTGCTCACTGGCTTTTTTCTGCTCCTGCTAATTCAATGGTGAAGCTGGTGTTGACTTCACAGACTGCACAGGCAAACTCTGATCTTCTAGATGAGCATCATATGTTAGAAATTTTGGTTCATTTCCATTAAATTGTGTTATACAACAAATAGCCGTGTCAGTAATTTCTGCTAAGACATCTGAGTTTTCATGTTGTATCTCTGCATATTATTGAATCAGATCTAATGATCAAAGAACTTGTTGGTCCTCCACATATTTTTGTAGCATTTCTGATGGTCTTCTCCTTAAAAGATTTCTTATTTTTGGCATATAGTTAATTTTACCTAAAGGTGTGTGTTTACTAGTTGGTATGTTGGTCTTCTATAAAGGAAAAAATCTTCATATACATTCTTTGTTGTCACTTGCCTTTGATTTCCATTTGATATACTGTTTCTTCAATTCAGGGACATCTTCTGTTCTTTAGAATATCTTAACACATACTAAACTCCCAGAGTCAATTGCCCAAAAACACTTATCTATTTTTCTGTGATTCTGTGGACAGAATCTGGGTGTAGTCCCAGAATCCATTTTGCTCTCCTAGAGCTACGTGGAATTTGTTGCAAAAAAAATCTTAATGTTGCCAGTAGACAAAATAATCTGTAAAAAGACCTAACTTCTCAAGAAGTGAGAGAGTGCCAATTTTGAAGCAGCCAATATCAGCATGAGACTTTGCAGTCACTGGCTGCTGATAAAATGGTGATCAGTGATTTCCTCAGTCAAGGTCACAGATGATAAAGTGCCAAAGGCCCAGCAGCAGGGACAGAAGGCCTAAACATCAGATCAGCTTTTGTGTCTTTCAATAGAAAAATAATTTCAATATTTAACTTCCATTTCTGCCTGAGCCTTCGAGGTCCACAGAGGGTAAAAAGTCAGTCAAGTTGTCATCTTGATCAGTTTTAAGTCATTTCAAGAGATGGAAATAGCTTCCTAACAGGGATTCCTCCTGCGCTTTGTTTGCATTTTCCAGAATAATAATAAGAGCTTTTTAAAGCTTTCCCCTTCACAAAGAGGCTAACATCTTCTGTTCCCTTAGTCAAGTGACTTCTGAAAGAATATGTGGTACTGTACCTTTGAAACATTAAAATGAGAGAGATAATCACTTATTCTGCAGGGATTTTGAAACCAAGATATTGCACGTTAAAAAGAGCATCTTGAAGAGATTTGCTGATGTGAGACTATTACGAAATATCATTTTTACAGACCTCAGCTCATGTCAGGAGCAGTTTCTTTAAAATTATTGATCTATTCGAACAATACTTCTGGTTTGATTGATGGTTTGTTGTCATTATTTAAAAAATATCCACATTGTGCCCAGTCCTGACTGGATGATCTTTTAGAATTCAGTTAGTTGACTAAATATTCATTTTAGGACTGTGCCAGATAACAAGAGGCAAAGATTTGTTCCAAGGAAAGAGGTATAACTAGCAATATACTAATGATGTATCTCTTCTGGATTGCATTTAAATAACTGTGTGTTTATTCATAATGACAAAATCCCAACTGTGTACTGCTTACAATTCTTCTTAAATGAAACTGGCAGTGGAGGAATAGGGTCTAATTAGCAAACGTGTGCTTGTATGATGGAATAATATAAACATTCCAATAAAGACTTTGTTTTCCATCAGCATTTATACTAATCATAATAGACTTCTTCCAACTACATCCCAAAGACAAGATGGTTTATCCAGCAGATGGTGGAGGAAAGTTAGGCTGGCCAAAACCTCAACAATTCCATTTAGTGACAAATTTGGAGGTTTCAAGAATGAAAGCAAAACCTCCAGTAATTATTTACACACACAGGCAACGACTCCATAGTTGTCTCCCCCTTACCAATTAGGACTCTCACCTAAGATGTGAGAAATAGAAGTTTGAAGTGTTGAAGAAAAAAAGAGAAAACAGTGCAAAAGTATCACAAAGGAGCAGACAGTAGTGTCTCTTCCTGTGCCATCTATCATTCTGAGGTTTGTAGTATGTGATGGCTTCTGAATGCATTCTAGTCCCATACTGTCATTCTAAGCCTGAAGGTTAGTTTTCAATACCTTCATTCAGAATTCAATCTGTATAGATCCTAAGATCCTATAGATCCTAAGCAAAAACATCGGATTAGCGGATCTGGATCTGTGATGGTATTTTACTGATGTTTCAATTAAGTTAGTATTTTCTGGTTAAAAATTCAATCTGCAGGGTTTGAGGGCACATCTTGGTGGCACCTTAGAGCATACTTTGTGATCTGTAGTCTGCAGATTTACTGTAATCAGTGAGTCATATTTTTAACCAATCCTGATGGTGTGCCTCCTTGGAGATTCAAAGAAATTCTGAGAGTTGCTGATGAATTTATGATTTACTGACTTTAAAACTTAAGTGCTACTAAATTCTTGTGCTTTTGTAACATCAGGGAAAAACAGACGTTTTGACATAGTCTTATTAAAAATGTATCTTCTAACTAGAAAAGAAGTTCTCTTCCATCACTTTATCCACTATTTCTATTTTGCACTATGTAAGTTGAAAATACTTTGTCATACAGATTGTACTTCCTCTGATCTCTATAAAATTCTCAACACAATGTAATCCTCATTAGAGCCTAATGCCATAACTGACATCAACTGTGTGCCTACAGATTTCTTGCATGAATGAAAATTGACAATTGAACATCCTGATCCCTCAGTAAGTTGTACATGTATAGAAAGAGAAATACAGATATATAAACATATACATCTTTGCATATACATGCATGTTGGAGATTTTCTGTATATATTGTAAGGAACAGTTATGCAAAAAGAAATGCAGCTACATTCATTTGTCTCTGGTGGAGAAGCATGCTGAGAATTTATAGAGGGAAAGGCAAGAGCTTGGGTATCTTGCCTAGTTTAGAAGACGAGATAAAAGTTTCAAAATACACTATTGGTTCTGCGATACTAAAAGACCTGCTGCAAGTCAGAGGAAGAAAGAGAATAGTAGAACATGTCTATTTTCATCCTGTCAAAAGGTTCCTTCTGCCTACCTGCAATGCAGACATAACTGACTCTGGAGGAGGATATCTTTCCATCTCGCTGGGGATACCAGATGTGAAATACAGTTTGCTTGCTCAGCACCATTGCCCCAAAGACTGGGAAAGCAGAGGGTTGGGGGAAGGTGAAGGAGACAACTTTGGCTGAGCAGAATCAAGGAGGCAAAAAATTAATTGAATCAAATAGTTAACCTGCTGTCTTCACAGGAACTTGGCTTCTGATGACCCTGGTAGAGTTAGGATGCTGCAGTGCTCTACAAAACACTTCCTCATCTCAGTTTTAAAAGGCTTCATTGCACCTTATCACATCAAAGCAAAGCATCTGCATGTTTCACTTGTGGGGCATCATATGTCTGGCTCCCCTCTGGCTCTCACTAATCCTCTGGATTATCGCAGCTCTCTAAAGCAGCTCTTAAAAACCCTGTGAAAATAGTACTCCAAGTGGGTGTGTGAAAAGCGGGGACTGAAGCAGTAAGGCTGCCTGCGCCTATGGAATTTGTGTAATCACAGCTTATGCTACCCAAAAAAGGTGTTGAAAAGTCTGCTTTTGCACTAGCTGATCCCAGACAATACTAGCTCTCAGTGAGACAAAACAAAATTGAGTCTGGTTCGTTCGTTTGCTGGAGCACATCTGAACCACTGCTATGAGTTATAGCTCATGCTGAGCACATCTATGCATTGCTTCTGAATGACCTTCCATCATTCAGTTTTTCTACTCTCTTTTCCAAACTCACCATCTGCAAATCAGGGAGTTCTTCAAGCTGATAATGCACAGGCTGCAGAGAGGGGAGACGATGCGGGAAGCCATTGCTATGGAGGTGGCATCTGATTCTCATAGGGCTGCTATCCCAGCAGTTCAGGTGTGAAAAACAGAGGGCTCCAGCCTGTACTATCAGTCCGGCACCTTTCATAATCCTCAAATCAACCTCAGAGGAAAGGAGCTAAGCAATGAACACAAAAGGCAAAGGTTTCACTACGTAAAGGAGGCAGGAAGTTTATTCAGACAGCATGGCTCTTCCCATCTTAGATCTGTTGGCTTCTCATTCCCAAAGGAAAGTATAATAATCCCCATGCAAGTCATGGTATTGAGAACTAAATGATAGTAAACCCTAAAATCTTCAGTAGTCCATGAGATTTTTTTTCTTTTCTCTGATTTAAAAATAAAAAGAGATTACGCATGTCTGACATTGACACAAAGTCTGGAGAACTGACCCATAAAGTAATTAGAAGAGGAATTCACCCTCTGCTCTGCCCCCCTTCCCCAACCTTTCCCATCTCAAGGCCAGATCAGATGAAAGGCAAGCTCTGTTTACTTCCTCATCTGTCTAATTTCAGTAACGAGGACCATCCCGACTTCATCTTCCTGCAGCTGCTAGAAGTGAAACTGAAGAGGCTGCCGCAGGCACTGCAGCACCTTCGCAGGACTGCTTGACCTGGATTAGCGTTTCCCTGAGCAGGTGGCAATTTAACAAGAGGAGACAAAGTTTTTACACTTAGGAGACCTCTGGTGAATGGCATCAAATTTCAGAATGTTGAAACATTGCAAAGAACTTATGATGCCTTCCCGCCTTAACCCTGTGCCACGTTAACCCCCTTGCTATGCACATAAGTTACAGCTTTGCAGTTAGGATCCTAAGTCTATTTATTAAGGAATCAAAGTAAAAAGGGCCTTATATTCTTAACATGTCGTACCCTCACAAATCCTGTTGAATTAAAGGAGAGCGATGGGTGCTTTGATTTCAGTCTGAGTGTCTGAATAGGGTGTTAGGAGCATTACTTTAGGCTCCTCATTTTGCAAGTATGTGCCGCGGTAAATACATCATAGTAAAAGCAATAATATTATCTTTTGTTTTGAGGATGTAATTTTACCAAATGATTCAGAGTTTAAACTGGCAGCACCAAATGCATTGTACTGTATGCTTTCAGTAGGTAGAAAAGTAGAAAAAAAATTCCAACTTATTTAAAAAAAGAAAAAGGTAGCTGCTGATTCCTCCTACATCATATCAGCCCTAGTAACAGACCAGGTTCCACTTTCTTCTAGTGTGTTTTCCACTGTCTACTCTGATTTGTTTGTTTAAGGGTTCATCATAATAATTACAAGTCAAAACTGTCAAACAGATGTCCAAGATCTGATAGCCATGTGTCAGATACCATATCAAAACCTAAAGACAGAGATACCTCTCCTTAGGCTTCTTTACACTAGCTCAGCCCCTACAGCTTTCATGACTTACAAGATCATATTGGGTATGTTTTGAAACAGGTTAGTGCTGTGTATTACTAGATATTCCAATCAGCAGCTAAGAAGTACAAGATTGGTTTTTACCACAATAGGAAAGAACATTTCAAGGAGACAGGCAGGATGGTAAAGCAAGAGCAAGTAAAATGAGTGATAAAATGTCTTTTTTTGTTAAAAATAAACCTGTTACTTTCTGAATAGTCTGTTCTTGTTAACAATATGTAGGAATCTCATATAATTATGCACATACAAATGTTTATATATTTATTTTTCTATATGTATTTTTGTATAGTGTTACATATACATTTTTGTGTGCATATACATGATTCACATATAGTTTTACCAGATATTTATTTATCAGGTATTTATTTCTGAGCTCCAAAGGTTTATGTGTGTTTCTTTATAAGCAGAACATGTTTTGTGTATTTTAAAGTTGTCATGTCAAATGACTTCAGTGGAAACTATAGACATACTGTTCACTTAAAATCTGCAGTCATTCAAGATCAAGGACATTGTCCTTATAAGAAAATAATGTCCTGAGAAGCATTGCTTCTGGGATCATATTCATATGATTGTCCAGTAACATCCAACTTTTCTGAACATATCTGGCTCTGTATTGTCTGGATCTGTCCCCAAAGATCTGTACAGCCATGCACGATTCATGAATATTAAAAGCACGATTATACTTTTCACCCAAGCATAGTTCATCTGTCTATCCAGATATGTATGTCAGCTATTTTAACTGAAACTGTCTCCCTGACTAGTACCTCATATGTAGTATTTGCAAGACTTCATGAATACATCAAATTTGTAAAGCTACGTCCTACATGCACATTTCTGAATTTTTTTAGTAAGGGTGAATTCCCCAGGGTCTGCACAAAGCACGAGCAGAAGTAACTGTCAGAAAAAAAGATTAGCAAAGATGAAATCAGTGGATTTCTCCCCTAGTTTGGTGGGGGCCCCTCAGCCAGCACTTGCTGATACTGTGTCTATGCTGGTTTAGTGTGCAGTGACGCATAGCTTTGCAAGTATGCCCGCATAAAAAAACCTCCCATCCTCTACTGGAAGAAAACTGCAGCAGGGCTTTGCAATAGAGGCCAGCAGCTTCCAGCATATGGCTTGTTTTCACTCTTTGTTCTGCGGATCTGAGCTCCATGCCCTCAGAGACCTCCTTTGTGGACAGCCCAGCGGGTGCACCTCCTGCCCAACATATGCAGGTACTTTTTCTGCAATAGATAGTAGAGCCACTACATAGCATTGAGTATCACAGACACTTTATGTTGGGAGGGAGGAGAACAAAGTAAAAAACAATGCCTCACAAACATACTCAAGCAGTGAACATTTTTTTTTTTTTTCAAAATAAAGAGAAATTCAAAATATCTCTTTCTCTGAATCCAGCCACGTATGCAACCAAGCAGTGGATTCCTACAAAATGGGTGAATTTCAAATTGATGCATAGCATAACAAGGTAACAGAGACCAAGGTAGTTTTGTCTTCCACCACCCGGAATCATAAACCAAAATAATCTGTTGAAATTATCCTGGAATAAAATATTTTAGGAAAGTAAGAAAATACACATAAAATATATGCAGTTCCAAACTATTTTACCCATAAATTTCCTCTGCACCTGTGAAACTGGACAAACCTCAGTCATGCCAGATGCAGAAACAACATTAAAGCTTAATTTCTATTCAGTCAGTAGTTTGCTTCTTTCTTCCAAAATATAAAAGTAGGCAAAATCACATGCCTGGAGAACTTTCAAGAGCTAACATATGTGACTATGATGTGAAACAGTAATTTATTTGAATTAATTTTAAACATGCAGTGATTGGAAAGAGGGAGACATTACAAGAGCGAAGTAAAAGCAGAAGTATTCAAAATAATATAGAAATGCATCAGAAATCTCACACATATGTGAGATTTAGGGAACTCCTGGAAATTTCTGACACTCCCTTAGGTTTTGGGGTCTATAAACTAATTAATGGATGGCATCATCTGTACAATACAATAGGTAGATATTTTATTTGTGGCAGATATAATAATGATAGTTTCTTTCATTAACTTTTAGTAATAATCTTTATTTAATAATTAATACAAGTATAATTTAATACAGTAAAAATTAAAAGTATTCTTCATTTCTCTGTAATGTTTCAGAAAGCCCTGTCAAAGCACAAATGATAGCAATTGCTTAAAAAATACATACATTAGTCAGATTATATGTAGGCCTTTGCTTTGCAATACCTAAGGGCCTGACCCTGATGACAGTTTACAACACAGTTACTATTCCAAATAGTAAACTTTTGACTTGTTCCAAGAAACCTGTTAGATATAGCCCATATCCTTGTATGTTATAGCTTAAAATGTGTGTGATCACTCTCGTTTGAACACTGAACTTCATGCTTACTGTTGGTTAGACTTCACCCAGAAATCCTTCAGCACTCCCCATTTAAATTATCATATCAGTCTTGCTGAATAAAATAATATCTCCATAGGCAGATAAACAGTAGGACTTTTCCCATGAATAGCTATGCAGACAATTCCCACCAGCAAAGGTTCTGTTGAATAATAAGCACTTTATTAAGTGGGGTAGGTGTATTCTCTTGGCATCTCCACCTTAACATTACAGTCTTTAGGTATTTAAATTAGTATTGCAGATAAGCCATTTTTCTGCCGTGAGGTTGCTGCATCTTTCAGAGGTCATCCCTAGGCTGAAGCTTCCACCTTCAACCAAAGCCTTCAGTTAGGCCAAAAGACTGCAACAATAAACAGTTAAGATGTTGTGACATTATCAGTAAATAAGGCCTATATGCCTTTCCTTAAACTATGGTTTGGTACCTAACTCTTCTTCCAAAATCATAATATAATAGCAGTTATGCTTTCATAGTATTTTATGATTTTGGTAGAGGAAGGATAGAATAATTTCATATGGCTAAATCTTAAAGAAAGATCAACATTGTTTTACACTCATTCCAGAAGTTAAAAGGGAAAGCAGGATTACTTTTGCAGTCCTGATTTGAAATTCTCATTGTTCTGCCATATAAAGGAGTCTTAAGGATATGGTGCATGACTGCATATACACTACTAGATGGGTCTTCTACTGCAAGTGAGTACTTGCTGTCTTTAAAAGGGCTAATTATTAGGCTGCGTGTATACCAAAATATTTGATTTTTCTCGTAACCATTAGAGGCCATGGCATTTTCTGTTCAGATCCTTCCTACCCACAGATAGTATCTGAGTTTGGGATGGCTTTTCAGTCAAAAAACGGGAAAGGAGTGGCAAAGAGCACTGAATTTTTAATAAAACAATAATAGCTTTAATCTTCCTTACTCAACAGTTGCAAAAGACTGAAATTTCAAAGAAATATAAGTAAAGGATGAGGAATATATAGTATGGAGGAGAAAAAAAAGACAAAAAATGTCTCTTAGCTGTCCCCTTACAGGTGTTCTGGTTTTGTACTTTTGTACTACTACGAAAACAGATTTGCAGACCCAAATCTGCAAGTGGTCACTGAGATAGATAAAAGACTGGGAGCCCATTATAAAGAAGAAAGAACTCTGGAAGGAAAAAGAGATTGGTTATTGGCAAGGATCTTTTTCAGGACAATAGAGTAAATTTTGCATTGTGCAAACTTCAAATGCTGTAAAACCGGCTGCTAAAATAAGTGTCTGTGGAGAAAAGGCCTGACTCAGGAAAAAAATCAGAAAGCGGATAAAAGCTCTGTGAAAAAAACCTCTTTCCTCACCTTGGGAAAGATGTCTATTGTGACATGAGCTGGCATTTTGAGATTCTGTGTGTTACACCATATTTGCACATCTTTCCTAAAGGATGAAAGAAAGCTATTTGCATGAAATTGCTAAGAAACTTGGTCTCAGGCCTAATGAAGTTAGGAAAATACTTGCTTTGATTACTGTGGATGCAAATAATTACTGTGGATTACTGTCTCTATGCCCTATGGATCAAGATGATTATATTCGATACAGTGAGCTTAAAAAGGAAACATCACTCCTGCAATTTTTAATCCTAGATATTTTTACTTGTGTTGGCAAGAAACTGAATATTTTTATAAGGGACTAGGTCTCCAAATGTTGCAAAAAGACACCTAGTTCAATTTCAGAATGAGAGATTTTACAAAACTTGATTATTTTAAAATTCTCCAACATAAATACAAACATTAAAGCACTTGGAATTGAATGTATATGAGACCTTAGACTACTGCATCTAAAAACATCATCTTCCATAGACCTTAGGACATTTTTGGTTGCTTGCTGTGTTTAGAGAGTTACGGTGCTCACTTGTGGATTTTTGGGTTTGGTTTTGTTGCTTGGTTTTTTAAAATTATTATTTTTTTCTATTCTTTATTAGTAGTATTTTATTATTTTTAATTGTTTTAGGAAAAAATTCAAATAACTTAATTACTTCTCAAAATCCTCTCCAAATTGCAGTTGGCTGCAATATGCTATTTTACTTCCTATCCTAAAGTACCATATAATGGCATGCCATGCTATGTCCCTCAGCTGCTGGATTTGTCCTTGTCTCTGCTTACTGACAGAAGACATCAATACTTTGCACCAGATCTGTCCTGCAGGATACTAATCACATCTTCACATGAAGACATAAGCATCAGGTTTTTTGTTGCCAAACTTCAGCTCAGAAATTTATACTGCCAAAAGATCTGGTTTTACTTATCATATCTAGCATTTTATTTGGAAAGCTTTTGGGGAAAAAAAATCCACTTGCCATGCCAGTGGACTGAAACACCTTCAAGGCTCTTTTCCCCCCTCATTTCAAAAATATTTCTCTGTTGCTTTAAATTCAACTTGTCCAAGGCTTGTGAGCACACAGTGAAACTTCTTTTAAAGAGATTTTGCTTGCCTTGTGTTTCTCAGACTCTACATGCCATCTCTGACTCATTCCACGTGGGAGTATTTGCAAAACTCTTTGGCTCACCCAGTCTTTGATTGACGTCAGCATTGTTTCCTTGCTATTTTTATCCACCTTGTCAGGGCTAGTAAGTACAGTGCAGCATGTTGATTCTAAGTCAATTTTTCATCAGTGTTATGAAGCTTGAAGGTTTTAGTGATGTCTTTAAGGCTTCTTAGTTGATCTTTATGTGGAAGCTTAAATAAATACTGTTTGCATTAGGACTGGTAAATCTGAAAAATTTCTGCTCCTTATTCTTTGCCACCTCAGCAGTAGTAAGGTGCTTTACAGAATTTCAGCCAGTGCCTATATGTCATTTATACTTATTTATGTATTGGTATTCTCATGATTCATTACAGATGAGGAAGGGTGGCAGGGAATTTGTGAGAAAAGAAGAGGATGAAATAACGCAACTGCACCTTGCCACAGTTTTCATGTGTAACCTCTGGCAAATCCCTCATTCTTCCATCCCTGCAGTCCATGTTTGCAACTGGAGATTCAGCATGCATTTCTCTCTGACTCGAAGAACATAGTTCATGCCTGATGGCGGAACAAGAGCAAAGTTCAAACAAATCCCGAGGGAGAACCTGAAAAGTGGGGTTAACCTCTATTCTGTTGCTGTCATCAAAAAGGGACCTGTAAATATATAGGTTACTATTATGTTTAATTAACTCTTGAAGGCTCCAGGCACTATGGCCCAAATCCAGCTTCCACCTCTGCAGGCTTTGAAGTGCTGGAGGAAGCGTGTCTTATGGCAGCATAATCAATTTATTCTCACAAGGTGAGAGGACTTTAATGAAGGAAAGAATGATCAGTGGATGTTTGCCAGCATGTTTGGCTTTGCTTCACAAATGTTGTCATTGCTGGCATTAAACCCAGCCAAAGGATCTACTTATCCACCCAAATGTTCCTTAGTCGTGGTGGGAGGTAAAAGATGGTAGTAGAATGAGCAACAAAGATCACATTTTCACATTTCCTCAGTTTTCTATCCCACTAGGTTATCCATTACATTTCCTAGTGCACAAGTCTTACCTAAATGTCACCTTTCTGGGGGGACACTCTTTGTTGTCTACTCTACCTCCAAACCTACCTGCAATGTGGTCCTTGTATAGCCTTGCAAATAGTTGCAGGATTTTGCCCAAAAAGTAGAGCCTCAGAGCTGGAGGGATCTGATGCATGGACTAGTCTGAAATAACTCAGCAACCACTTGCTGAAATTCCTGCTTGGTCAGCTGCCCGGTGGGCTCAGATATCCTCAATCAGCTGCTGATTGCTACTTCAGCTCTATTCCCTGCTCCTGTGTGGAGGATTTCCTATTAGACAGTTTTATGTTCTTGGCATGAGAACCAAATGCTGGAGCAAATCTCTTCCAAGTGATCATACTACACTGAACAACTTCCTCTCCTTGATTACCGAGGAAATTATTAGAAGAAGAAAGTGTGTAGATCTTTTATCGTGCCTGCCTTAACTTAAGGGAGGACAGGAATAGTAAGGGGAGGAGAGATTTGAGCAATCATTTAGCTTTCTTAAAAGCTCTTATTTCATTATATTCTCTACCTTGCTTCTTGTCCGCTACCTAATTACTTCCATATCAAGTTCTTTAACTCAGCGTGCCACCTCCCACAGGCTTTTAAAACTTTGTACAAGTCTGCATCTGGAAGCTGTAGTTGTGAGACCCCATTTTCTCATATGCATGCAGTATGTAACTTTCAAAAAACAGACATTACAGCTTTGACTTTCATCCACATTTGATGTATTCTACTCTTGATGTCAATGAAACGGCACAGCACACTCAGGTTTACTGCAAACACGAGTCTTTTCTGAAGCTGGTCCCTAAGGTGCTTGTTTGTGATCCCTAGTAAAATATTTGAAACTGCAAAAACTGGAAAGAGTTTAGGTAATTTCAGGTGCTTATTATTTTGACTTGGGCATTTGTATGAGGCAGCAACCAGGTTAAAAAATATTGTTTGATGTAGAGTGAAGGAAGCCCTCAACAAAAGCAGTGAAAATGTCTTACTCCTATCTTCGATACAGTATTGTGTTTCAGTTCTTTGGAGCAGATTTCTGAAGCAGAGAAATATAGTTGCAGTTACTATAATTTAACTTATATAGAAGAATGAATTAGTTGGGAAAATGTATGGACAGTAGGAGTTCCTGTTATGTGGAAATCACAATGACTTTTAAACTGCATGTAATGGGAAGAAAATCTATTTGACAAGGACTCAGTCTTTTATGTGGGAATTTAGACATCCTAATGGGGAAAGAAGCAGTTAAAATCAGTGCCCAGTACTAATAAAGTTAATATGTCAGATAACAGCATTTATTGGGCCAAATAAATAGGGCTTAGATCGATATTTTAAAATATATTTCTCTTCAGCTTCCAGTGTCCGTGACTTCAACTTTAGGTGGGCAAAGACTAAGTTTGAAGGCTCTTTGAGGTATCAGAGGCTAATCTTGTATGTGCAGTTTTCTACTCAGTATTCAATTTGGGCAACACCAGGAGATCCAATACTTGGAGGTTAAAATAATCTTTGTACATGCAAATCAAGTAGTTTGACAGCTAAATACCAACAACTGTATTTGTAACTGATGACACCTGCATTCCTTTAGGCTAAGACTGACAAGTCAAGCCTTTGGGCTATGCTTTTCAAAAGCTTGGAGATTTATATGCATAATTCCCACTAACAGAAAAGTAAACTGGGCACCCAAATACTACAGTCAACTTCAAATATGACTTCCCAAATTCACCCAACCTCTTCCTTACTCTACTGATGCAGAGAATACATGGACAACTTTTGGAAACAATTCCTCTGAAAAAACTAACATTTTAATTAAACATTGTGCTTAGATGCATGAACCAGGCTGGACAATGAAAGAGGCTAAAGCTGTTCTCTGATCTTAGAGTAAGGAAAAAAGTGATCCTGAGGAAGAAGAAATGACAGTATAAGCTGACCGAGTTCTTTCCAACTCCCACATACAAGCTAAGTATGATGATCTGCCTCACGGCCCTAGAGGACTTCCAGTAGTTACAGGGAGAATGTATCTTCTGTTTCTTTTCTCCACAACAAAGTTTTCCAACAGCATAGATAATGCTCAATAAATGAGGGCTTCTTTCCTGACTATTGGCTATTGCAATATTCCATTTTATTTCATAAAAATAGATCCATGTAATTTGGGCCTTGTACGCAGTGTTAATACATGCAATAATTATAATTCTCCTTGACTGCATCATATTTAAAGGTGTAAGCTTCTCAATTCATCTCCTTGAGGCAGATTACCCAGGAGACAACCCGCACATTACAGATGGAGCTACTCTGATCCCATTAACTGAACAGTGAGGAGAGCATTTGAATCACAGACTCCAGAGCCTAGTGAAACCCTGATCTCATTAAAAGCAAAGCTGGCAAGACTGTACCATTGGGGTGCCACTTTGGGTGTGCCTTTGAACTTAAGACTGCATCCAAGGGGCAAATGTTGAGAGGAGATGGGATTGAGACATGGGGATGAGGTCCCTTACACCACAGCCACCTGTGCCTGTGAACTTCCGATCCTTTCTACCAGACACCTCTCAGCAATTTATGAAGGTGCCAGGGGGCTCAAACCACCAAAGTGAGGCACAGAAGGAAAATAAAAGAGCAGACAACTTAAAACCAAGTGGATTAATTAAATAATCTATATATTTACCAGTGATAATTCTACAGTAAAAAGCCTCTGGGGTTAGACATTTTATAGGGATTTTAATTCCTTAATTTGGAAGGTTTGGAGCCCTAAGGATTGTTACTCTTCTTGGTTTTTTAACTGATTTTGTGGAATTGTCATGGTGTAGGCTTTGTCTTTTGGGCTGTTTGCTGCCAATACAAACATCTGTCAAGGACAAGCTGTAGGACACTCCCACTGTCCTATTACATCATATAGTTCATGGATTTTTGTAGTGCTTAGTGGTCTAGAGATACATATATTGATCTGGAAAATTAGGAAATCTGGATTATATTTGCTGCTTTACCAAAAAACCCCTCACTATTCTGTAACTAAGATAAAAGACTTGTCCTAGAAACTTTGCATTTGGTTGTGTGATCTACTGCTATGGGGAAAAATACTCTGTGCAAGAATTAAGTACTGAATATTATTAAGGTCATGTATTAATTTTGGATATGGATAAATATGTTGTACCTATACATTGAGTAACATTAATTCTGAAGATGGACAGAAAAATAAAAAAAAAAAAAATAGATCCCACTGACCTTTACCCTCCCTTCTTCTTTGTCCCAAGTGATCTTCTTCAAATCTAATTCCTGCCCCAAACTTTACATCTTTATCATTAGGAAAAACAAGCTCAAATATATTTCCCTTTCCCCACTCCCTTTCTTTTCCCATTCACACCTCCCCCCAGCCCCTTTCAAATGCTTTTGTCAGAAATGAGAGTCTAATATCCTATTTGATTGCTAGGCTTTTCCAAAGCACACTTACTGGAATAGTCACATAATTAGAACAAATACAGAGGCATAAAACTCTTCATTCTCCCGCAAGGAACATGAAAAAGTTCAAGATGAAAATAAAGTGAATCAGCAGTTTAAGTACAGTGTAAGCTGTGTTCAAACTCCAGATGGCCATTTCTGTATGGAAAAAAGTGGCAGCAGGGTTGAAGAGAGTGGGACTGCAATTGTGTCTTGAACCAGAGGAAGTTCAGTTTTTCCTTGTTATCATATCATTCTAACACTGTTTGAGCTTTCACAAAAAAGAGAAATAAAAAATCCTAAAGAAATTAAACCAAAACGAAAACCACACAGTTTTTTTATTCCTCTTCTTCTTTTTGGACAAAAATGTAGAAATCTTTCTATGCCAACAGGGAACAAGGACGCAGCATTATGTTTTGCTTTTGGGCACTTCAGGGAAGGAACAAAGCAAAGGCAAACTAAATGCCTAAACTAAATGGGAGTTAAACTTACCTTAGGGAAAAAGGGAATCAGAAACTAGAAACAATATTTGCTCTAAGCAGTGATGTGCTATAGATAAGACTGTTCTGTCCCAGCCTCCAATAAGTCCTCTGTCCTTGAGTACTCCCACAGGAGGGGAGGAGGAGAAATCAGCCAAAAAGTAACATCTCCTGCCATTTAAGTCATAAAAATTTTGCATAGCCATGGTGAGGTGAAAGCACTGTTTAGAGAGTTGGCAATATTGCATTGCTGTGGAGGATCTTTCTGATTTTTCTGTACTACGTTATCATATATTCTTTCAAGAATAGGTCAGACGAGCTCTGGGTGGGTGGGGGAAATGCCTCCTTTCTGGAGTGAGGGGTTGAGCTTGATCAGAGGAGTATGACCCATGTGACAGATGGGAGCGGCTGCCTCAGAGGTGATGAGAAGGCTTTCCCAAAAGATTGGACAGGTTTAGCTGCTGGTCAGTGAGTCACTTCAACCCAAACATAGAAACTGCAAGGACAGAATGGACAAGACTGGAGTTGGATTTAAAGCTTTTCCTTTCTCTTTTAGGGAGAAGTGTGGTGGTAGTTTTTCATTTGGTTGGTTGGTCTGGTTTTGGGGCAGGGTTTACTATTTATTTATCTGATCTGTTAGCTATTTAACATATGTGTTTTTAAAAGCTTCTAGTTTTTATCCAGGTAAAGTAATGATGTTTTTTTCCTATCTTCTCCAAGTATCTCCTTTAAAGAATGGGCAGAGCAACGTCATCTGCAACTGCAGTTGTGTTTCTCTCATAGTTACACTTTTCTGGAAGTAGGTAGGTACATTTTCCTTAGAAGTGTACTCTCTTATGGCAAGTATTATTATACTATTTTGACATTATTATTATACAATGAGTGTTAGAGCTAGCAGACCCTATGGAACATGTCAGCATACCTGCATACTGTAAAAATACTTGATATTTTAACAGATCCAGTTAATTGCAGGAGCAAATATTATTCTTATGAAGGAGTATTTTAGAAAGAGATAAGTCATTGCTCACAGCAATGTTTTAGCCCTTATCCAGAGAGTAAATCTATGTGTGAGACATCTGGGGCAAAAAAAAAATCCTCAAATTTCCCTCTACTCTGGTTGCAAAATTTTAGAGAGAGACTGCCCAGATCCACCCTTAGCACATCGGGAGTTCTGGGATGGCTGTATCTGCATAGTGAGTTGTTTTATTCAATTTTCTCAGGAAAGTACTACATAGTTGGAGGAGAACAACATATCATGCTACTCCTCCCTATCTCTGAGGCAGCATCTCTGCTTAGAGACAATTCTAGTGTCTTTCCTGAGGTCTTCAGAGGCCACACAACAGAGCTTCTGTGTGTGGTAGGGTTGAGTTTTGTGGAAAGAAGAGTAGATTGAACCCTCCCTAAAGTGGATAATGTGGGCCAATAATAACATGCATCCATTGTACAGCATAAAAGAGGCTTCTCTGCAAAAACTGTTGTTTGTTTTCCTTTATGTCTTCTCAGCTGCAGACTTCTTCTGCCCCTTCTCTCATCACCAGCTCTCACTCAGTGTGCCTCCTTAGCATGCTCCGTGATGGTGACACACACTCCATTGAACCCTGCTGGAGTCTGAAATTCCCCAGCATGAGACAAATAAACAGCCTTTTTTTTCCTTCCTTTTTTTTGCTTCATTGTCTAATATCCCAGACTGCCATGCTGTAAAATAAAATAAACAAGAATTTTGAAACCTACGTTGATCAACATTGGTGTAGTATGCAGAAAATATGTTGTGAAACAAATTATTTGAATTAGGACAAATGCAAAGTCTTAGGGCTCATTAATAACTACCGCAGTCAAAAACTTCTGAGATTTTTTTCTATGCTGTGGGCCAGGATAGAATTTCAAACATGTTAATTAGTGGTAGTGTGCATGTTTGTTGCTGAACCACTAAGCAAAGGAAAGTAAGTGCTAGAACAAGCCAAGAAATACTTTCGGATACTCTGTCACAAAGAAATCAAAGAAAGAGTACCACTGTCAGACTCTGGATCAATTGGTCTGTAGGAGTGGGTAACTTTGAAGATGGGGGGAATGAAAGACTGATAGGCTAGGGATAGATTTCACTTGCTCATCATGTCAATATTTGACTGATGGATTGCTTCAGTTTGACTGATGAAAACCTTTATCAGCCTTCTGCTGCATCAAGATACAATCATGTTCAAACAGGTAAAAATGTTCATCTGCACAAAATAATCAAGATACAGATGTGATGAGTGGGATCTCTAAAACAGTTGGAAGAATCCCTCACTGTACAAATGATGTTTTCGTCTTTGAGGTGGTGAATTTTTGCATATAGATTTGAGAAACCTGAGGGTTTTTTATCAAACTATCTGTTAGGGATTAGTTGGATAGCTATCCTTGTTACCTCCTTCTTGGACTGGGATTCCACATGATGAAGACAGAGATAACAACAAAAAGTAGTTGAGCCTCTATTATGGTCTCTTAACCCGATGTTAGTCAGAGGTGAAGAGTTGGCTGGCACCTAGAAAAATCCCCTGCTCTCATCAGCTGGCAACTAAGTAGCTGATTATCTGACAAAGAAATCTGATGATTCCAAAGGAAAATGTCTCTTGTCACCTCATTTACTGAGAAGTGTTCAGCTACCTCAGTGGCTGCAGGAGTAAGATGAGATGACAGGTGTTTGAGGGAAATCAGTGCAAGTCTGTATGCAATGGGAAAGGCAAGATCCTGAAAGCCTAAAAAGACTCAGATGAATGCTCAAGAATGGGGAGAAAATGCAGATAAGTGAGCACATATACTTATTTCAGTATTTCCTTTAGCTCCATTTACTTTTCTCCTAAAAGAGACTGAGACCAAAGTGCCCAGATTGAAAGAATACTGAAACATGGTCCAGTTAAGTGAAGCAGAAGAGCGTGCTTGTCCAACATTGTGAGACCCATCACTGTAGATTTGAAAGCATTTGCCAAGAGACAATTATTAGGCCCCTTGTTTCCCTAATGTTGACACCACTGAGAAGTTTCTCCATCTAATTTATCTCGAGTATGGAGCTGAAGCAGATATTTAGATGTCCTCTGGAATTTCTTGAGTTCCAATTCAGGGCAGAAGATCCATGCCAGGGAAGCCAAAATATGCCTGTGAAACCATTCTGCAAGGCAGTCAGGTTGTGGAAATATCTTCAGTTCTGTCTACATGGTGCGGCTTGTTCTGGGAAGCTCTCTAACTGTTC
Organism: Pachyramphus minor; assembly: GCA_013397135.1. Classification (NCBI taxonomy): domain Eukaryota; kingdom Metazoa; phylum Chordata; class Aves; order Passeriformes; family Tyrannidae; genus Pachyramphus; species Pachyramphus minor. The sequence continues at coordinate 21,866 of VYXB01005287.1, forward strand.
ACAGCTGTAAAAAACCATATCTTTAGCCTCCCCTGGTAGAAGAGAGTCCAGGAACAAAGCTACTGCCAGTTTCCAGCCAAGCATAGTGAGAGATGCAAAAGTTACTAAAGATGCATCTAGAAATGGTATTGTTAAGGCTCCATCTCCTGGAGTCATGCGATTATGCAAAATATTCCTGGTTTTGTGGTTTATTCTTTTAACACCTTGCCTCATCATGGTTGAAAAGATAAGTTGGAAATGGCTGTAAAGCACAAGGCAAGCAAAGGGAACTACTGTGTTTGTTGGCTGGTTGGTTTTCAATTGCATGATTAAGGCAAGGGGGTAGGGAATTGAGGAATGCACTAACTTAGCAGTAGCAAGAGCTTCCTCTAGAGGACTCCCATAGCAAGCAGTAACAACAACTCTGGTGAATGTCTACAGTTGACCCCTTGCTGCTGTAACACCATTTTTCTTCATACCAGTTCTGTGTGAATGATTACTCTACTTGGAGATGTTCCAAAGCCAGCAGAGCCCCAAAGTAAAAAACTGATTTGTACCAGATGAAACTGTCTTAAAGGCTGAGCAACTACTGCCTGAGAATCCACCTCTTCACTTCTGGTCCCTTCTGGAAACCAAAAGTGAAAACCTTTTAACCACAATGTGCCCCTGCAAAGCCACAGCCATGAAACGTACAAGTCCACCTCCACTCGCATAACACTATCCCACAAGTTCTAAGTTCCAGGTGCTGCAGATGCATTTTACATCTGTTAACACCAAAGGTGTCAGGAAAGTGGAAGACTACATATGATTACTCCAATGCTTAAAAGATTATGTTGGGGCTCCATAAGTAAGGACATCAAATTGGTAATGAAATCACAAATGGCACTTGAGGAAGTTCCAATTTTATCATAACAATAGAGGTTTCTCATGTTCTCTGTTTCAACTGGTATGCCCCATACAGCTGGCTTATGGCTGTTGCTTTCCTAAAGCTTCTCTTTATAAACAAATGACATGCTGAATTTTTTATTGTGAACACTGATTTTACGAATTTTAATATTTTCTTCCATGAACCTCCAGGCTGCTGCTGTAATTATTAACTAGACTGATTTTTCCAGTAACAATAGATATTAGAATCCTAATCAGTTCTCAGACACAACTCCCCCATCCTCCACTGTTTTTGAAGTGTGATTTTAAATACAGTGTTTTGCTTTTCAAGCTATAAAAGCATTTTTAAAAGTTCAAATATACTTAATCCATAAAACTAATTTATGGCTTTGCAAGTAGGAGAAACAAAGGTTACCAATTAATGGCCTGAGTTATTCAAAATTTACTGAGGTAGGCACTATTCCTCTTGATTTTTGATGACTTTTCACATGCAAATGTGGGCCTACATCATACATGAGCTTACTATAGGTAGACTCATACAGATATGGAAATTCTTGCCCACGACTGTAAAGTGAGATTTAAGGTGCACTCTGACTAAAACATAATGGGGTGGCATAAAGTATGTCTCATAGGTGTATGCATTACTATAAGCACATGAATGGCTGAGAAAAGTCTTGAAAAAAAAATTTTGGGCCCAATAAAGTAAATGTCAAAACTTCCTATTGACTTGAAATGAGGAACAGTTTTTCACTGCATTCCAATGTTTCACAACTGGTACTATCAGCATTAGATAGATCAAGAATTGTTTTAGTTAATCAATAGCCTTACTTCTGAAGTTTCCTGCATGTTTCATTTTACTTCTTTAAACAGAGTTACTTTCCCCCATGATACCTATTAAGTATATTGCCCTTTATGGGACCAAATTTGGAAAAACACCTACATGCATGTTTAATATCAAAGCCCAGTGAAGCCCATTTACTGAATAGCAGTCTACTGAATGTTTGGGGTTTTTATAATTAGACACATATCAAAATTTTGGCTGGATTATTGCCTTAACTATCGTAACAGTGATAGGACATAGCAATGTGTTTATTGATTATGTTTTCTTGATGGTCACTGAAATTTGCTTGAATAGTGTGATTCTACTGAGATGTTACAAAAAAATCATCTTGGGGAGGACACTTAGACAAAAAAATTCTAAGGAAGAGAGCGTCACCCATGCCCTTCCACTGGTTGTTTTATTTATAGAAGCAGGACACCTAGACTGAAGACTAGTCAATAAACAGCACATTATGAACTGAGAAAATAAATGCCTTCTGAAAGGCTGTTGTAGACACACTCAAGAAGAACATCTGAGAGTAGATTGAACCCTCCCTAAGCAGAGAATAATATTGCAGACTTAGACCTTGATCTGGTAATACAAGTTTGGTTTTATTCATGCAAATACTATTGTTTTATTAGGTACACCTAACTCTAGATCCCAGATCAGGAAAGGGCGGGTAGGGGGTAAAAAAACTACTGCTTATTCACAGCTTTAAAGGAAGACTTTAAGGCATTTTGTTCAGGGAGGTGTAATTGTCTCTTCCCTGAAAGGTTCAGCAGACTAACTGAGCTTTTTAATTGGCTGAAATTATACTTAAGTTTTAGGGTTTTTTCTTTCCTTTTCTTTCATTTTCTTTCCTTCTTTCCTTTCTTTCTTTCATCCTTTCTTTATTTCACAGGCTTGGGTTTTATTCTTCTACACCCCACTAAAAAGAGTCTCAAAATATTCCTGATGGACTGAAACTTCACGATGAGAATAATAGGCATAATAACTATCATACAGTTAGAGTGGAAAAGCGGCATGTTGGGTATATCTGTCTCCCTACAGATGCTGTTCCATTTTTATTCAAGTGGAAATTGCAGTTGTGTAGATAGGCCCTCTGAAGATCTCTGAATCAAACCAGTTTTAATTAATCTTATCAATCATTTCAGAATAATCAAATTAATGAAAAAAATGTGGTTGACTCTTTGATTCCAGCAGCAGCTACATTTTATCATATGAAAAAATGGCTTTTCCCTTTGTATTCTAAATGACTGAAATTTGAAAAATAGATTTGTTAACTTCATAAAGGGCAGTAAATGTTATTACAAAAATGGTTGGTTAACTTGTCACTGTTCTGTTCTGAGGTTTGGAATAACATTCACAATGGGATTATTGATATAAATAGCATCTTTTTAGGAGGAGGAGGGCAACATGTTCCTTTGCAGGAGTTCATTTATTAAACCTCAAGTAATCTTCACCCTTTCAAAAGATGGGAGCTCCCTGAAAATAAAGGGTATATTAATGAGGGGCATATAACTCATCGAGCTTGGAGATATTATATTACTCTTTATGATATAACTATGGATTTTTGATAGAGTCAGGTGGATGATGAAGAGTCGTGGTCGCTGCATGGTACTGTGCAAAAGCAATGGGAGTATCTAGCCCATCTGCTAACTGCAATTTAATAGCTTGACTTCTGGCACATTGCTGGCAGAAAAAGTGACAAGCAGTGCTTTATACACTGAGCAATGTGCATTCTACACTAGTTCCATTTTATTTAGATAGTAAACTCCTTGGGGCAAGGTGTCTTTCTGTGCTGCATTTGTCAAATACTGTGCACGACGGGATTCTAGTTTGGGACTAGATGTTTTTACACTGTGCAGAGATGCTCAGGCCAGCAGCACCTGAGCTCCTACTGGGAGCAGAGGCAGCCCAGACATGGCATCGTGGTGTTGTTCTTGCACCTCTGAAAAGCTGTCAGCCTCCTGCACATCTGACAGACTTTGCGCTGTCCCATGCCAGTGCTACCACAATGCTTTAGGATTCACCTTGGTGGAGGTGTATGGCACAGAGCTGTGCCACATGGATGTGCCAGCTTGAATCTCCACTAGCTCAGGCACCGTTGTGCCCTGACTCATAGCGCAGGACAGAATGGCACTTAACCTTCAAGGTGCTACAGCAACACTGTTAGGAAATACAGTCCTGCAGACACTGCTTTGTGACCCACACCCCAGGCAAGTCTGCACAAGCAGGTCCTTTTGCCAGACACATCCAAATGATCCCAGGTCTCCTGTTTGTTTGGAACTTTGTTCCACCATGTACTTGACATGGAAGTAGCACCAGGGATTTCACAAGATCAGATCACTAGATTATGGTGATTTCTCAATTGTAGGCCTGAGCACTCTGTGCTTAACAGGGTGTTGCTCAAATTGGTTTCAGTGGGATTAAAGTGCTTTTAGAAGTTTTTTCTATAGTAATTTGACCAAATCTTTTTCAATGCTGTGAGACCTACAGTGGACATAGGAATTTATTGATATCCTGCAGATCCAGGGAGTGTTGGTTCCCCTCTCTGACCTTGCATTTCAGGGTTGACCTGCATGTTTCCAGCGGCACATTCTGAATTTCATTTCTCTGTCTTCACAGAAAGGTTGTTTCCATCTGAGCATTTCACCAGAAAGCAAAACATCATGACACCATCAAGTATTGCTCTACTCTGAGCCCTTGGGCAGTAAGATTGGAGAGCATTGTGTAGAGAAAGGACTTCTTCCTCTTCTTCATCCTTTACCAATCTACTCCTGCTACACCTAGGCACTGTTCCTGGGCGACATCACCATATGCACTACTGCATACACTGCAGCAGTACTAGATCCCACAGAGCTTTCAGTATATTTTTTCCTTCTCTTACTTAGTTGTATATGTCTTTTCTTCTGCAGAGTGAAATGTTGCTCATTGTCAACATGGGGGGGGACAATTTCAAAGTAAAAGGACCACCAACTTTTACCATAACAGGCAATATCACAGGCCTGAACAGCACTGAAGTCATCCAATATATTAATGCATAGTGCTGTAATGTCATCATGGATCACCAGTTTCTCTGCTTAGCACTTTTTTCTGGACCTTGTAACTAACTCATCCTTGCTTTGGGAATATCAGGCAGTGCAGCAGTGACAGGTGACAGTGAAATGTCATTCTCAATTCTAAGTGCTGGTGCCGATAGTAATGATGTACTAATACACCAGTAACATTGATAGCATTAATCTTGAGCCCTACTCTTTCTCTGCACTTAATGTTTTGCCATCTCTGGTTCTCACCATTCACATAGTATTTTCCATAGAGCTGGGAGGCTGCACCTGCCCTTTTCCCAAATGAGAAAAATGGAAAGAAGAGGCTGGAGATAGGCATATGCTCCTCTTCTCTGTTACAACCTGACAACAGGTAGCAAAAGAGCAGAAAAGTGAAGGGGGTCATGGCAGGGAGGGAAATCCTGTATCATAAGGGACTTGGGTGGAAAAGAGGGTCCAGGTACCTCCAGTAACACCTTGTTAACATCCTTTCAAGTAATGGATGTGAGAACTCAGTTTTTAAGTTGAAGTATTTTTTTCTTCTCTAAAAAACTCTAATATAAGTTAGAAATGGAGTGTCCCACAAATATCAAACAAACAAAAGTAAAACAAATATTTTTACCATTTCATATCATCTTAATTGAATGTGAAGGCTGTGTATAGAACTGTAATTCTGTCCAGAGGCTGCTTGTCAAGTCATGTTTTTATTGTAATTACCTGATTTGTTCAGCTTTAATCGTATTTACTTTTGAAGGTCAGCTGTCCTGCTCTGAAATGGTTAGTGAAGGCTGTGAGAATACACAACACCCATAGGGAGAAAAGCAAAAACCATATAAGCTCTTTTAATTTCTACTACACAGCAGAAAAGGTAGTATTTTCCTTCACTTTTTAGCAGCCCATCTTTCTTCATCAATACTATTTATTATTTGTTCTATAATAACTCTTAGAAGTGCTGCTTGTGACTGGTCTCTAGTGAACACTATGATATATATCTCCATAATCATCATCAACCCATACCTTGGAGACCTTGTAAAGTAAAGAGGTGAAACAAAGCACAAGAAAAACAGTATCATTCTCTCCATACCGCTGATGTAACAGCAAAGGAACAAAATTTTCTGCCTTAGCCTCCCAGCTTTGCTTAACACCATAATCGCAGAGTCAGTTCTCTCTACATCACAGGAGTGTGTAGGTGAACAAGTCATGTTCTGTCTTCCTGTCCCTGTGAGACATGTACAGAAAAATACTTTAGTCTCCCTGCCCCAAAATAATTTCTACAGACTGGAAGAAGACCAGATAAAATATACCATACTGTATATTTGATTGCTTCTAAGTTCACTGTTAAGAAACCTTAACAGTGTATTTGAAGCCTTAACAGTGAACTTAGAAGCAATCAAATATACAGTATGGGTTTCCAAAGTTGCTCCAAGATTTATTTTGTTTGTTTACAGTTTGATAATATCATGAAACTACCTGTCTAAAAAAATATTTGAAGAAGAAAATGAACATGTTTCCCTGAGGAGATGAGAGGTATTCATATTATGCCGCCACCTCAAAAACAGTTTCAGGTTCAGTGCTAAACTTTGAGGCTCAAACCATTGGTAAAATTAAAAAATACAAGTGGACCTTTGTGTTCTACTCACATATTCTGAATGAAAAAAGGCAGTCTCAACCTTTCTTTTTAAACTAAAAAATTTTAAAATTAAAAAAAAAAAATTTCTTTGTTCAGTAGTCCCTGTGTCAGTTTATCGGTTTAGCCCTCAGTTCAGTTTCTAAACTTTGGCCATGCAATGGAAGACCACAACTGCAAGGAGGTCTCAGTGGCACCTGATTCACGGGTTTTTCCATGAAACAGCCATTTTATGTGCAGCCTACTGATTAACTGTGCTTCAGCATAAATCCAGCAGAGGAAAATCCCCAAATAACAAAATAACCTAACATATAAAACCAGAGTAGACTTGTAAATACACTTAATTATTTTTAAAGTCTTTGTGTTCCTTATAATTTGAAAGGAGCGTTAATATATTCATAAGCACTAACCTTAAGTCACTGCTGCGTGCTCAAGCATAAATTCTTTTATCAGTGGATCTATTGCAATTCTGGGAAGAGGGAAAGTTGCTGAGTACTAACATTGTTGGCTGCTTCTTGTGGAATATAAGCATTTTCCTAGAGCTCACCTAAAGAAAAAGACTTTTGTAACTCCTCTCTCACCTCATCTCCTGGATTACCATCTTCCCTCCTCCTAACGATATCGAATCACCACTTTTAAGTAAAATTCTTATTTACTTATAAGTTGTAATCCTCTAAAAAAGTTAAATTACTGTATTAAATTTATCTTTAAGGTCTGAGCACAATAATTTTATGAGGTAAATAATCTATACTGTTTTTATTTTGTAGTGGACTGTTTTTTTCCTCCAAAGTACATTGAATTAGAATAAAGTTTCTAGGTGGTTATTCAGCTCATGTAGTCAGTCACTGTGTTACTCAGTAGTTTGGCAGCAAACAATGAAATGGAAACACTCACCCATTTGTTCTTCCAAAATGGGCAGCATGGGACTAATCACTCTTCTACCTATCCTAGAAACAGCTGTACTGAATTTTTCTGCATTTACCTAGGACTGCACTACTCAGGTGAGTGGTCATTTCTGGAAATCTAAAAAATCCTTTCTAGTATCTCCATTTCTGGGCTTGCATCAGCCTCTTGGATCCTTCATTCAAGGAGATAGAGGACTAGAATAAAGATTTGTACATTGTCAATTTGCATTAGCAAAGCTGGGCAGAGGAAATGACACCACACCCGCTTATGCAAAGCATATTATATATCTATAGGCACACCTCAACAGCATTAAAGCATAATCTAAACAAAACAGAGGAAGTATGGAACAGGAAGAATTAGATCCATCCCAGGGTTTATCCCGGTTTCCCCATGTCCTGACAGTAACTCCCTGGGGCAGCTTGAGGTCTATCAGCACAGTGGTTCCTGCAGCACATGCCTCTTCACCTACTGTTTGCACAAAACGTGATTAAAGAAGCCCTAAAGGAGGCAGAAACAAGGTAAACCATATACATAAGCATGGAGTGGTTCATCTCAGCTGTGGTCTCCTCCTGCACATGACAAATGCACCCTGTTGAAACACTGGAGCCTTTCACCTGCCATTTAGCACTATACATATCAATAGACTATTCACACAAAAAGGAGACCAAGCTTGGGCTATTCTGTTAACTGGAATATCAAGGAGCTGCATATAGAGATCCTTTGCTTAGTAACATTTAACATCAGCCCAAGGTATACAGGAAGATGATACCAGTAGGTTATTCCATAATAAAGAAAGTTAATCTCTAGGAACAAGGGCTTTTCCTTTCGTCACTGTGAGACAGTAATGCTGGAAGTACACTTTGAAAAAAAAAAAAAAAGAAAAAGAAGTGTTCTAATTAGAACCAAAGTAATTATATTTTCATTAAAATCCGTTTCCTAAATTTAACCTGTATCCAGTAATAGTGCAAATAGTGACAGTGCTGCTAACACTCCACTTTCCTATACACATTTCATCCCAAAATATGACCCCATTCTATACTTTTATATGTGAATTAAAGGGCAGCTTTCTTCATGTCAACTGCTCCACAGTCCACCCATGTTCACCTTTGACTGCTTTTTTAGAAAGGATACAGTGTAATGATACGCTCACATAAGGGATTATGGGGTTAAATTAGGCAAGCTCTTAAAAAAATAATAAATCTATTGCACACAATTCCACAGTTTTTAATCTTCCTTTTAAACTGTAACCTTATATTTTGTTTTCAAACTTAGAGATCTTACTCTTTGTTATATTGTATGGTTAGCAATTTCAAATTGTACCATGTCTCCTCCCTCATTTAGAAAGCTTTTGTTCACTGCTTTATCACTATCTGCATGTAGAGACAGGTAACTATAGTTTGTAGGCAACAATAATAATAGCACACTAGATAACATCACCAAATCAGCTACATGCTACAAGCACATCTGAAATTTTCCATGCTTCAGTACTATTAGGAAGGTAGGTAATCTTAAAAATATTAGGAAATATTTTTTTGTTACAATGGGATCTAGTTATGCCAAGAAAAAAATGCCTTGCATGGAGAACTTGACACCTAAAATATTTTTTAAAAAAAGGGACTAGGAGTGATAAAAAAGGTGGGACCAGAGATAAAAATGGCAACACGAAATTAGGCCAAAAGAGAAATGAGAGAGAGAGAATTAAGTACATATTCTTACTACTAATCTCTCAGGAAGGCAGAATTTCACCAAACCCTGACTTTTCTAGGCCCAGCTCTTTGCCAGAAACTTTCCTGACTTGAGTTTGAAGACAGTACTTAGCAACTATATGGCACATGGGATGGGGAGAGATGGTATGTCTTTTAAAAGTAGGGGGTAACCAGTGGCTAATGATGCAGTTTCCCTTTTCAGCTTATGTTTTGAAGAGGATCTTAGCAATCACGACTGGGGTTTTTTTAAAAGGGTGAGCTAACTGCTTTGCATAAAGTAAGAATGGAACCAAGCCAGAAAAAAAATTCGTAGGAAGTTTACAAGAGAGAAAATTTTGGGGGTCTTAAGTCACGACTTTATTGAGTGCAGTCAGACAGGCCACTAGAAATCTAAGCCCCTTTTCTTAGTCATCCTAGGCCCTTGCAATCCATACGCATTACTCCATATCAAGATCAATTATTTGTTTTCTATTAAAATACCTCTTCAAAAAAGACATAAGGTCTTGATTTGAAGATTCCCCCAAATGGCACTTTGTTGTGGCAATTTATCCCTCCCCACCAGTACTGCTAAAGATGCACACCTTAATTGCTATCTGAATGGAACTACTTTCAGCCTTTGACCATGGTTACTCTTTTTTTTCCTCCTAATGAAATAGTCCTTTAGTACCAAACAGTTCTCCACCACTTCTGATCAAATCACATCTCGTCATTCTGATCAGCTAAAGGGATTGTTGTTACTAAATCCCTCACTTTTGTTCTCTGTTAATTTTAATTTTTTTCTGTAATTTCCCATTGTAAAGCATCCTTTTTTAATTTTTTTTTTAAATAAAAAATGAAGGTGACAGGAACTCAGGAAGTATCTACACCTATTTGCCAAGGTCACACGTAAATGTTAGATCACTTTCCCATTCCCATTCACAGTTCCTTTTTCTTACAGAGTTGTTCCTCAGCCTTTCCTATGTTCTCGAAGTTTACCGAGCTGTTTGTCTCACGTGCTCTATTTCAGTTGCATTTTTTCCAGGTGATGGGTTTCCCCTGCTCTCACCCTTGAGCTCTATTTTTCTTCTTAGATAGGACTAATTAGTATTCAAAACAGTTCATCTGAACAAGCTTAACTACAACTGATTCAGATCACTTTGTATGCCTGTCTCCATGATGTCTTGGTCACCTAGAACCTTCCACAGCTGCAATTCATTTCAATTCAGTTAGTGATTCCCAGAACTGAAAATGCTGAACAACACTGGCCCAGTATTGATCCTTATGGTAACCTTTCAACATTAGGACACAGCTGTCCAACAGCAACTCAGCATTAACCATTGACCACTGATTTTGAGAGTGATTTTGATGTGATTTTGAGAGCTATCATGTGACCAATTTTTAAGTCATGTAACATGTTCTTTATTAGTGTTGCATAGCATCGACTCTATAATTAGAATGTTGTGCACCACCAATTCAAAAGTCTTTGAAAAGTCCATTATATTTACAGAATATCCTATCACTCAAATCTCAAAACTGAGTAGTGAAATAATATTTCCTCCCTCTAAGTTTAAAAGAAGTTCATTTTCTAGAAGCTGTTTCTGCTATTCCATTAACAATGAATAAACCTCATCATCAAATAGAAGGATACCATTTCCCTAATTTCCAAATGCAGGGACGGAAACATTTGTTGAACACTTCTGTCTTTCTTGCATCCTAAATACTACTGCCACTTCCCATCTACTGTGTTTTGTTGCCATCTTCATGGAAGAAACCGTCCAAACATTTTAGATCATCCAGTACCTATTTGTCCTGTATCCTAACGTATGTTTGCCTATTATGACAAATGTAAATTAGTACCATTTTTCCTCCTTCTCTTCCATCAAACTATGATTTCTGGCCGTGGGATTTTTTCCAGAGAATTCCAAATTCTCATTCATATGTTTTTTTCTGGATTTTGGTTAGGATTTTACCAACTTTTTCCTCTTTAAATTATCCTGTTATGTGCATGTATACATCATTATCATTGATCATTGTCAATGAGACAATGTGAGAGCTAGTGGCTTGATAAACCAAATCTCTTTGTGTTGCCTCTTAGTAATCTTGTTACCTGATTGACTGAATATTGGAAAAATTGGTATGACAAGAGACCCTTAAATACAGAGCCTATAGCTAAAATGACAGTCTCACAGAAGAGAATCATTGAGCATGTATGAAAGGAAAAAGAGTATGAACAGATCAAGGAACACAGAGGAGGTAACAGAACTGTGGTTCTTGCTAGCTGCTGTGAAGAGGGAACTTTGAAGGTCTATAGGTTCTCTAATAGATGGTGTTCTTTCCTCTGTAAATAGCTATCTCCACACAATTTCCTTCAGAAAAGTGATGTTTTCTTCATTATTTGGTTTCAAGCTGAGCCTTCAGTTCATAATGAGTCTTGGTTCATAATGAATTTCCAAGGTCTGACTTTGTTGTGTCTTTTTCTGAAAATCTCATTCATATAAATTATCTTGAAAAAGACTATAAACATAAATGAACTCTTCCACTTATTGAAGCTTTCATTCCTGCTAGAACCCTTTGAGTGGTTGAGCCCCTGTCAGAGATACAGTCCCCTGCCCCAATCTCGTAATTCCTCTGTGAATGTGGCAATCTGTACTTTTGCTTAAATTATTAATAAACCTAATGTCTCATTTGATTTCACTTTCTAGGATCTCTTCATGGTCATCTGTGTTAGTACACTAAAGAGATAAAGCAAGAGCAAACCTGCCTCCTTATCTCTTTCTGGAGTACAACACTTTAATAATACTTTTTACAGGAACATGTCAATTAAGCATGTAATGTGTCAACTAAACATGTTGGACATGCCATCTTCAAGTCAAAATGTTTTTCTTCCTAATAAAATGCTTTAAAATCAGCTGAAAAAACATATGATTGGCACTAGTCTCACATCTCTTGATCTCATGCCCCTTGTAGGTCTGACCAGCACGTGTTTGACAGCTGCTTGTAATTCCCACTTATCTTTGGCCTTTGCCAGCCTTTCTTTTGTATGTGACAACTGATGAAACTCTTGTGCAGTCCTCCTAGCTGACTTCCTGAGGCACTAGAATGTGGAATTATCCTTCCTAATAATCTCATTCCTTATACATAATATAACTATGCTTTGGACCGAGGCTACCCTATATCCAATGTAATCAAATCAGATTCACTGATCCTTGGGCAACCACTGGTAGTTCCATCAGAAAAGAATTAATTTTTATGTTATAAAAAAGTCTAGTAGGTCTATGTATTTGAATTATAGTTCAAAAGAAAAGTATTTGGAAATATTTGTAATGAGCATCCTTTGATTACAATGGGACCAAGATTTTTTCTCTGACCGACTGTTTTGTTTCCATTTTGAAATGCTGAAGAATGGATAATCCATCAGTACTGTCTACACAGTTCAAGAACTATTGTCAGGATGTATAAAAAATGTCTGAAATGTGAAGGCCTGACACAATGCACATTTATGTCAATAACAGTGCATTTTTCTACAGAAGTCATGGACTTTGCATCAGATTTCATCACAAACGAAATGATAAAATGCTTGAGAACTCCACTCCTGTTCTGTTAAATTAAATGAAATTGTTATAGATCAAAGGAAAGCCCAAATAGTTAGTATGGAGAAACAATAGGATTGTGCATTCTTAAAGAAAATGGAAAATAGTAATCATATTCAGAAGAAAAATGCAATAAAGAAAACAATTTGACGTAATATTCTGTCGGCAAAAAAGATATCTCATTTTCAATTTAATATTAAAAAATTGCTCACATTAATTCTCTTCAGTTTTCCAATATACATGTATGAGCTGCAGATTGAGCTGTGCAATTCATCATAAGCGTTATTTGCCAATATAATGTCCAGACTACTGACTCTGACAAGAGGGAACAACTTACTTGATACTTTACATCCTTCATAGTCTCAGTTCCTTACTCTCTATGTATGTTACAATGTGCTAGTGTAATTTAGTTCATTTAAACATAAATAAAAATTAAAAACTATGTAAAACTGTTGATACTGCCTATCAGTGTCTTTTAGAAACAGCAGTGAAAAGAGTTTCTGAAGTCCAAAGCAAGGGAATAGCATAGACTAGGAGGAATGCAAATATGCCTTACATTGTGGCTGAACGTCAATCCATGAAATAGGTACACTATTTGTTTTTCATCAGCTAATTTCACTTCTTTGCTCAAGTAGTTTATTTCTTAGCATCATGAGGATAGACAGATCAGAAAAATGGAAATATTGCTTCGAAACACATTATGCAAACATGTCAGGAGTGGTCAGGTAGACCTTTGCCCAAATGGAAGACCATGGACAAAATTATCTCTTTATGAAACTACAGCTGTCCAGGATGTCTTTTGTCTTCAGTTTTTCAGGTAGGATCTGTATTTCATAATCTAGCTTAAGTTCTGACTCTGCTGCCTGTATACGTGCAGATTTTTGGGAAAACTTGAACAGAATGTACAATTTCCAGAGTGTCAAAATCCAGTTTCACTAAGACCCCTGCATTTTGCCATAATACTAACTTATCTTTCAAAATAGTAATTGAACAGTTAAGAGAGAAAGAACTTCTTTTCTTTTGGAGTTTCACTGTGTATTTACTCTTTCACAGTCTGGCTGCATCATAGGTGCCTTTGCTGTGTGTTCTTTAGGTTAATATAGATGAAAATTTGGCTGTGATACTGTAGACAAACAAAAGCAATTTTTTAAAAGTATTTAAAGTAGGGAAGATATTCAAGGTTACAATTTTGTCATAGAATAATGTGCATTGAGATTTCAGCCTTCACAGAATGCACAATAAGTGTAGGATTTGTTTGGGGGCTTTTTTTCCACTCTAGTGCAGTCTTTGTTTGGCAGAAACATGGTTTGAATTAAGCCCTCCCATATCACAGGCAGTATTGTACCAATCTAAATATTGGCCTGTTGTGGTAAATACTACAAATACAGGACTTAATTTGCTTACAAAAATCTGTTCAGTCAAGAAGGAAGATGTGTTCTATACATATGTGAAAAAAGCAGTTTCATAGGGTAGCAGGCTGCTGTACACGCAGAGAAATAACACAGGCCCCACTGCCTATTTTCACCTGTGCCTCTGTGGATGCCAGGATGGCTGCAGCTGCCCACTGAGAAGCAGCAGCCAGATTTATGATCTGATCCATCCACCTGCTTCTCTCAACCAGGTCCAGGTTTTCCTTTCTTACAGACACAGTGACTGTTCCTATGCTTCTGGATCAATAAAACTAATTTTCTGCCAATTCTATTGAGGAGCTCTGAGCTGACTCTGCCACCAGCTTAGCTCTTACTACTTCAAAACTCTTATGAATAAATAGAAGGGCATACAACCCAGCTTACAGCCTGAATAGCGAGTTTCCTCATTTATTCTTTTTCTAGAAATAAATACCAAAGGGATTTCTTTTCTGTCCTTGTTTGTACCGTATGTTGGGTTCTTATACACAAAGCAATTCAGTGGAAATAGAACTCATCTCTCTTTTAAGTACTTTTATTTTTTACGTTAGTTGCAAGTCAATCAGAATACGTGGGAGTATCCCACATTCCCAGAATAGCCCCAAAAAACATACAGTAAGCAGGAACTATGCCAGTACTCTTTCCCAAAAGGTTTCCCTTACAAAAGAACAGTTCTCTCTGCTGACTCTGGTTTTTTTGTTTTCTTTTTAACCAGATTGTTTCTGAGGTCATTTTAGGCAGCCAACACTATGTGAGAAAAGAATGAGAAGCTCAAAATCATCATAATCATACCAAAATAGGCCAATTTTCACATTACGTAACTAAGTGGGAAAGGAAGGAAATGAAGATAGCATTGCATGAAACTAATGTAGTTGCAGCCCACTGCAGTCAGAGTAATTTTTCTTTCCTTGTCTTTTGTATGATCTAAAAAGGAGAGGGTGTTTTATTTTTTTTCAATGGATCCAGCTGCAAGCAATTGTGAAGGAACTAAGTACAATCAGCAATGATGGTCTAAGAAAGAAGTAAATGTTGTTTGTTTGTTTGTTTCTGGGAGGAAATGAAATAAATAAGCATTTCAGAATTAAGGACAGACTCCACAAAACCAGCATTTGATAGGTTGCCACAACCCAAAGCACCACTGCTCCGTGAGACAACTGAAGGGTGGTATACAGAAAGATTAACTTAAGCCTCAGAATAACGAATCACCTCCAGCATCCCCCAGCTCAGTGGGGAAAGACAGCTTCTTTCAGAGGTCAATTCAGAACAAGGGTTTTATCTGTCTGCTGGGATTTACATCCTTGGGTATCCTGTGTCTCTCCACTTTGGGCATTTCCTCCATTAGGTTATCCCTAGTGACTATCACTCCTTCCTCACCTTCAACTGCTGCAGAAATTAATCCTCTCACCTAAACCTTCCAGTTTATGAACTAACTTTGAAAAAAGAAGTAATAATAAAATCAGTTAGGAACTAAAAGCAATGGACACCAAGGCCCAAGTTTAGGAGCAAAAGCCTGGTCAAACCTGCAAGCCTATAAACAGCTGAAACATATTGCTTGTTTAACAGAGATCCTCATCTGTTCAGGTAACTGGTCTCTGGTATCTCATTTTCCCATACTGAAGTCTCCTTGTGATCCACAAACCAGTTATCTCCTGTCTTGCCTGCAGAGTATGAGCAGGCTCACCTAGCCCTTCACAACATATTGTAGTAGAAGGACAGGGAGAAGCGATACGGGAAGTGGAGGAGTTGATAATTTTTTTCCATCACTACTTTTACCCCTCCAACTGAAATGATTCCAACCTCCACGGAGTGATTTACTGCATTTACCCATCCTTGAGGACTAGAGCAATCATGTTGTTCTTTAGTAACATGGAATTGTCTCCTTTACTCCACAATCTTGTAATACAGGACTATCTAAAGCCATAAATGCTGGAAAGCATCTAAAGCCGTGAAAAAAATCATGGTACAGCACTAAGTGTCTAACTCTCAGTTACATAAGTAAATGTCTCTTTTCCTCCCTCAACAGATCAGTCACCCTCGAACATTTCTTGCTTGTCCCTTGCCCTACTCGTTGCAAGGCAGTGATGTGACTTTCAAAAGAAGTAATCCCACCAATGGCAACAGGATCATTAAAATACTGGTATACTCTTTGCAGATTCAGGCTTCTTGACTTGGCCAAATTCCTACATGATAGAGCTGTCACATACTGTAGAGCCATGACTTACTTTCTGAAGTGCAAAAGCCGGCAGATATTGGGAGAGAAAGGAATTATGATGGCAGATTAATTTCCTATGAGAAAAGACAGATTATAAAGGGTAATGTTTCTCAGACCTTTGCAAATGCTCTGCTTTGTAGTAGTCTGAGTGTAAACTGATATGAGGAAATACAAACTATTACAGAAAGTGGTGCTGTTTGGCCTGCCTATACAATGAGCTCACTTTTTTTCCCCTCCCCTTTGTTTAAGGGGAGAAATTTCATTGTTTGCCTTGGAGATTATCCATTTTACTCTGAAATTTGAAAATCATGAATGTCATCAAAAATGCTTATCTGGGTTTTGTAAATATTCGCCCGCTTGTCCACAGAGTACTTGTAACGTCTCCAAACTATTCTGTACATATGAACACTTTTTAGAAGGAAGTATAGGAATATTCTGTTGATTCTCAGCACTGCTGACATTTTAAATGTACACTTATTGGTAGAGGTATTATATCTCTTTGCCCATTTTAATAATAATTCAGCTAAACAAATAAGCCATGTATCAGTCTGGTATGACCACACTGAAACTAAATGTGGGGAAAAACCAAAGTTATTCAATTGGAATATGTTACACTAACTTTTATAAACATCATATATTTTATAAACATCATATATTCCAGAAGGAAAATCAACTTTTCTCCAAAGGATACTTTATTGATAATAACGCATTGTCAATAGGTTGTTCTGTTGTGTTGCTGAGATAAACAGCATGAATTTTGTTGTACCAAATTCAGTACCCAAAGAAGAAAAACAGAATAAAAGACAAGAGAATTTGCAGGTGATTTATTCTATGTATTGCAGTTCTGTGTATGAATTGTCAATTACTGGAATGTTGTTTTGTTTTTCTTTCATTGACTAGCTGTTGGAAATATTCTGACGTTTTAAAAATCTTAGTTTGCTATTTGTTCAAGATAACTGCAAATGAACTAAAGTAGAAAGGATTTTGTTGGACTGTGGCTCATTTTTCATGTTTATGTACACTAATACATTGACCCTGAGTTTACTTATGATTTATAGTAGAGATTTTTATTATCAGAAATGCAGATTTCACTTTTTTTTTTTTTTCGTGAATTACCTGAACCTTAAAATCTTTCATTTGGACAAACATTCCTGCCAATAAATCATTCACTAGAATGATCAGATAAAGTGTACATGAAATATGCATTAACATAATTGAAATGAGTTTATTTAAGAGCTGGAATGAGTATTTGTAGGCAGCTTTCTGAAGCATTCATCCAGAAGTACTGAAAATGGCATAATTATTGAATAAAAGGAAATGACACCTGATAAGTGTAGGCCTGAGAGCACAGTGGAAGTAGAAAACTACACAAGATATTACTGGGAGGGCAAAACTTTTCATGGAAAAAACTCCCCACCAAAGAATTAATTCATTTCATATTCCATACTGACAATGTTCCTACTTGTCTGGGCAGACACAAACTTGTGTCGTTAAAAGCGGAGTTAAAATCAGAAGGAAAAATGCATGGTGGAGTCATCATATATGCCAGTAATTCAAAATGGGGAGATTGAAGATTGTTTGATAGAATTGTGAATTACCAGGGTGTGTTCCAAAGCAGATTTGTTCAGTCACTGGTTCTTTATACTCTACAGCAACACTGATTTCACATTCAACTTGTTCACTCTTGTTTCTGGGGGGTGAGGGAAGTCTGTTTTATATATTTATATTATTTATATATTACCACCCTGGCTTTGTCATATTCCTCACTTAAGAAAACCCCAGCTAGATATTCTGTGAGACTTCAAAGCCTTTTACAGACATTAACTAGTTAAATTACACAACACTTCTCTGAGGCAGAAAATTAAGTTTTATAATTCCCAATTGTTGAATAAGGAAACTTAGGGACAAAGGTTAAATGATTTACTGAGGCCACAGGAAACAGTACAAGCAGTGGAGTAAGAACTTGTTCCAACCCATTCCTGTCTCTGGTAACATACTAGGGCACAGGACAATTATAAAATTTCACACACTTTATCCAGAGTCTAGCTTTTTACTCCTTCCCACTTCTACCCAGATAAAAAACATTTTCAGTGAGGCATTATTCCATATAAAGTACTGGTGTTTCTATTTCCATAATCTTTTTGCTTCAAATAAACTGATTTTTTTACTCTTTTGCCTAAAAGGTCACACTTTCTGATAGACAAGCTAGTCTTCCTCTCAGGAATAAAAAGTGCCTGTGGGTATGGAACACATGACCATTACCAAAGCTTCCAAGAGCCACACTAACACAGACCACAAATGATGGCTTCACACCTCTGTTGGAGACTTTGGAAATATGTAGATAATTTTTTTAAATTTTTTTATTTTATTGATTTGTTGTTTTAAGTTTTTTGGGGTTTGTTGTTTTGGGGTTTTTTTTGTTTGGTTTTTTTTTTTTCCTGTATTGAAAATTCCCCTTGAAGCTTTCTTGACTGGAAAAAGGTGAAGGATGTTTTGGGCAGCCTTTTCCATAAAGAAACCTGAGATTTTAGGTAAATGGGACAAACTACACAACACTTTTTAGGGCACTTTTATTGTGTTCACTAATAATCACTTTAATTTTTCTGCATTCAGGTAGCTTAGTTTGTTCATGTAGGGCACATCAAGAATAAGCAATTGTCAAGAAGTTAATTGTCCTATAGTCTTTATATAAGCTTACTCTAACAGGCCAAGTTTACTTGAAAAATTTCCCTTCCCTTTCTGCAAGCATCTTTAAAATACACAGCTTGTGTAAGCAGTGTGCTTTGTCAGACAGTTAAGGCTGCCTAGAAACAGTCTTTCCCGAGCAGGAGCTGGAGACAGACTGTAACTCCTTAACTGGATGCAATCTGCATAAAGACACTTGAAGCATTCAGTGAGGCAGTGCTCCATGCTAAAGCACAGCAAACGTAGGACTATAGTGAGAGGAGCTTGCAACAGACATCCTGGGAATCTCCAGAACCTCGTTTGGGCTTGCACACATTTCAGTAGTGGTCAGGATTGCCTTCATGCAGGCAGAGACTTATTGGAGCCTGACTGCTCTAAGGGTATCTCATAGGCTACATAGTCCCTCAGTTGCTTCTCCCATAGCTTCCAAGAGGTACTGACAGCCTGCATGACTCACAGCAGGTCTTAAATTTATACTGGATATATCTGCATCAACAGCAAAATGGAAAAAAACCCTGTCTTCACGTAAAATTCCTTTTTATTTCAGTTAAGTTGAAAAGTTAATTTCTTGAATACATTTTCATAAGAATAAGACAAATGGGACATAATGCTTTCAGTCCTTGATGGAGCTTACCTGACATGATTCACACAATTACAGTTTAAATAATAGCAAATTCCTTTTAAAATTGATTCATTTATATTGTACCACCAAACAAAAGAATCACCTGAAGCTCACATGAAGCACTTGCTAATGAATGTGCTATGTAAATTTGAAAACTTAGGTTAGTTTTAAAATTAGTTCGAACAACTTGCAATATGGGCTAGAAACATGCAGCAGGCCTCCATCTGTACTTTGCTTCGATCTGATACTATTAAATGGACCTTCGTGACCTCCCTGACCTTTCCAGAACTCTCACTGGCTTTTGAGATTGACAGTAATGCCAGGGAGAAGCTTATGAAACAGGGCAAATCTGCTAAGGCATGTAAACCCCTTTTTCAATACTGCCTGAAGCATCCAGGCACAGATCTTAGAAGGGATCTTAGCAGTAATAAATTTTCTAAGGACCAGAGCCTCAATGCCTAAGTTGTCCAGTCTTTGACATAACCTACCCTGCCAGGGGTCTTAAGAGTCTAAATGATAAACAGCCTTAAAGTGCTTTGAGATACACAGACTGTGCCATACAAGTTTCAACAAGCACATCCTTGACAAATCCCAAAAGCATGCCAAAATCCTGTCTCAGGACTCTACTGAGTAGAGTTTATAACTCACGAAAATGGACAGTGATTGCAATAGTAAGGCTGCTTTTTGTCTTGTTGGATTGTGGGGTCTTTTGTTTTATTTTGCTCCTTATAATGTTTCAGATGATGGCCTTTCATTGAGTTGCTTTGTGACCTTTCAGGCAAAAAGTCAGTCTAACTCAGTATTGGGGAATCATTAATCCCAGGTCACCATGGAGATAGTGTGGTCAGTCAGGAGTAGTGACTGTCCTGTAGCTGAAGCTTTCTAATAAAAGCCTTATATGGTTTTGACCTGCCTTGAATGCATCTCAAGGGCAGGGTTACTATGCTTTAACTAAACATTTCACTTATGAATGCCTCTGCTGTTACCTAAGTTGTTGATAAGTTGTTGAGGAGTGAACCCAGGGGAGTGTAGTGAGAAAAGAACAACACAAGGATGTGGAAATAATGGTGAGAGATAGAAAGAGTACGAAAACAGAACACAGAAATTGCATGGCAAGAGATGAAGAGGGATCAAACATGCCTTGCAAGGGGCAAGTCACACAAGGCCTGAATAGGGAGGTTATTTTTGGAAAATGTATTGAACCCACCGCCATTACTATCCACAAGCTGATTCAGCAGTGCCTGTCATTCAGATCATGTCTCAACAGAAAAGGAATTGTTGTGAGAAGCAAATCATAAAACTAACAGGTGCAGAGAACATGCTGCTGCTATGTTTTAAAAAAAAAAAATAAAAAATTACAGGTCTCACATTTAACATCAACTACAAAAAGTTGAAGTGGAAGAAACAGTTATAAGAATAAAAGTAAGCAAGTAAGCACTTCTCCCTACAGTGGTTTGGTGGCGTTTTTTGGTATTTTTCTCAGCATACTTTCCATGCAGGATCTCTATCTGTGTGTGAGTGTGTGTGTGTTTACATGTATGCGTGCATTTGTCTTTTGTTTTCTTTTAATCTACTTCACTAAATTTCTAACTTGTTTCTCTAAGGAAAGATAGCATCTACTTTCTTTCTCTTATTATTTTACATTATATCTTGCGAGCTGCCTAGGGACTTCCTTGCCACAACTGTTCCTATTTGCTTTATTATTACTATTATTGTCATTATTATTAGTAGTATTAATTAATTAATTAATTAAACTGCGAATGCTGGGACTGGAAATGCAAAATGCCTCAGCCCACATGATTGGGGCAGCAGAGCGTGTCTGCATGTGAGGGAGCACAGATAACTTCACCAACTAGCACATCTTTAGCCTTTTCTACTGCAAACTGGTACAGATTTCATGTGAGCTGTGCCTCTCCAACAGCAATAACAACAGTCACCAGGTGCCAAAATATTGCTGCCCCACAACTCCTTGCCCTTTTGCCACAGCAAGCACCCACAAACCTGCACACCCCTTGGGCGGCA
Source organism: Pachyramphus minor (assembly GCA_013397135.1). Classification (NCBI taxonomy): domain Eukaryota; kingdom Metazoa; phylum Chordata; class Aves; order Passeriformes; family Tyrannidae; genus Pachyramphus; species Pachyramphus minor. Next base: position 43,352 of record VYXB01005287.1, read on the forward strand.
GCAAGAGGTCTCTCAGCTGAGCCCGCCAGCAAAATCCAGAGGTAACACGGTGAGAGGAATTCTCACACGAGCTGCAGTTAGCCAACTGCCATATGCCCCGACAAAGCTACTGACAGCAGTGGCGAGCCCAGGGAGGGCTTTTATCATTAGCCCCTCACCCAGCAGTGGAGGAAACTCATTTAGCCCCATGCTGGACTTTCATTAGGAGCGACTTGCATCAGATGGTCGCAGCGTTCTGGCACTGGTGTTGCCTGGTCCATTGCTGAAGACGTGGCCATATCTCACCCCAGCAGGGATCCCCAGATTGGAGCGGCTCTTTGTCGACAGATGCCAAGACAGCAGTGGTAGTGACAAAGGCCGCTTGGTTTGGTGTTATCTTTTATGCTGGCATGTTGCAGCCCTGAACTTTTCAGAGGTGGCTTTTTACAAACGACTTCTTCTTGTTGCAGACAGAAAGGCAGGGAGTTTATATATATGGGGAGAAATAAACTAAACTAAAATATGCTTGAAATTACCACTTGAAGCTGAAGCAAGCGGCAAAGAAACTGTCACTGACAATCATTATTTCCAACCTTGGGACTATAATAAAAAATCAATGAAGCAAGAGATGTCAATATTCTAGTAAAAAAGATGTGATACCAGCACCCTTTCCTCCCAGTATCCTACCTATTTAAGTCAAAAATATACGAAAGTGAAAGCATGGGTGTCAGGACAGAAGCACTTTTCTCTTTCCAGAAATATCCTACCATTTCGGGATAACTGCTTGTATTGCTTGCAGGAGAGGATTTTGAAGGAGAGGTGAATGAAAACAGTATTTTTTGACACTGAGCTGTGAATTCTTTGAAGTCCATAGTGGCTCTCGTCAAATGTGAAAAAAACCCAAAAAACAAAATCCACGTTGACTGTTTCACTGCCTTCCTGCCTGATTTCCAAACATGGATATTCGGTATTAAAATCCCTTATGCTTCTTGCAGTTGACTACGTCACCATGTAAACACTTTATAAATTGATATGGGCTAACGAAGAAACTTCTAAATAAATCTCTTATCAGCATGTTTTAATGAACTTCCATGTTTAATAAAAAACAAACACACCCAAAGTAGAAAATGAACTTTTTAAAATCTGTAATTTCCCTCTCTTTTTCCATCATCATGATAGAAGGTTGTCCCACACTGTTTAAGGGTTTTGACTTTGGGGAGGGTAAAATATCAGTAGCTCCATTTTATAGTCAGGGAGTAGAACAGTAAGAGAGATGGGATCCTGGCTTCTTAAGTGGAAAATACAGCCCTGACTTGCATGGACAGGGCAGAGATAGCCTGTGTGAAAATTAGGTACTGAGAGACATGAGACGAGGCAGTCGGGAAGGTGAGATAGAAGCTCCGAGGAGAGGGCACAAGCCTTACATTAACTTGACCTGGTGCTTAACTCTTCGCTGCTTCAAGTCGTGACCAACAGCCCAGCAGCTTCTCCTGGGACTGCAGCTTTCCATCCTCAAAGGGAATGCTTCACCTTTCCATTAAACCAGTTTCATGCCAGTATACCCACTGCACCCATCGTGCGAACCCAGGGGATGTGAAAGGCTCTAATGCCCATGCACCAACTGCAGCTGCGACTGGTGCCTGAAGCCAGGCAGATGCTGTCAGGCCCTGCTGAATGAAGAATAAAATGTTTCACATTTTTTTACAGCTCTTCTGTAAGCCAAAAAACCCACGGGGACAGACAGCCAGGCACGCCGGATCGTAGCACTGGTGCTGTCATGCCGGCAGCGGGGCACAGGGCCATCCTGCCGTGCCGCTCTTCGGAACAGATCACCCAGGGGTGTCGACCAGCATCTTTGCTCATCCATTTTATTATTTCTATATTTTGTTTCATTTTATATTTTATTCTATTTTATTTTTCATTTTAATTTTATTATTTTAATTTTGTTCTCTCTCCCAAGCAGGCCGGGCCGGGCCGGGCCGGGCCGGGCCCGCGCAGGGCGGTGTTGAGGCGCCACCTACCGGGAGGCGGCGGCAGCGGCCACCCGCGATCGGGGGGCGGGGGCGTGTGTAGGTAGATTCGTGTGTGGATAGGGAGACACGGCCGCATACACAGCAACACAGATATAATAAACACAGATATAATAAAGATAAAAGACGCAAATCCCTTATTTGACCAGAAAGACCCTCCCCGAGCCCTGCTACCTGGTCGCGGGGCCCAGCCGTGAGCGGCAAAGGTCGGAGGCACCGCCGCGTCAGGGGCTGGGCGGCGGTGACAGGAGGGGGAACGCACGGACAGCACAGTCCCTGGTTTTAATTGCTTCCATTCGGCCTCAGCCAGGGTTGGGAGCGACGCGGACGTAAGCGAATGTGTCCTGACCACAGGAAGGAACGATGTTAAACATTTTAATTATACGCGGAGTAAAACAAAGTAAAAGCAGAACAATGAAGACCAAATATAAAGAAAGAGAAGCTAATTAATGGAACATTAACATAAGAATTTAATGCAACCAGGCTGAAACTGTTTTGCATCATGAAAAGAAGGAAAACATTGCTATTGTCCTGAAAAGAAGTGAGCGCAGCCCAGCTCCCAGCCTGTCGTACGTGCCTTATGCTGCTGTGGAACTGAGCTGGTTATTTCAACTGGAAAGATGCATTTAACGCAACGTCTTTAGATAGCTGTGAACCAACCTCTAAGCCTTGAAATCTGTAGAAATGCCAGGTATGCAGCCGTTCACTGTAATTATTTAACCTCCATTGGCAAACTGTAGCTGGGGTATCCTCAAAGGTACTCTTAAAATAAAAACACACTTTCCACAGACCTAACTGTAAAATAAGACATGTTTTGAGAAGGGCCATCCAGTTGCCAGGACATAATTTTTGGCGCATACCACACTTGTTATTCATACACCCCAGATGTGGGCATTTCATGTGGTGTAAGGGTCAGGTTGCCCCTGGCACCCTCTGTAATCAGCAGAGAGATGAAAAAGAGGCTATGCTAATAATATGTTGATATCACGATATATTGATATAGTTCAAATATACTAACAATGCTAATGTGCTAGTATTGTGCTATGTGCTGATATGATTGTGATATACAATAATACGATGCTAATGGCAAAATTTTCCTTCTGCTTTTCTGTGGGGCAAAGTCACCCTCCTCCACTGGCCCTCTGACTGAGGGAGCCCTCTGAGAGGGAGCCCACGGAGACCACTTGGCTTGTTAACTGTTCAGCATTGGGCCACAATGCTGCCAGGAACAAGTAACTTCTCTTCAAGGACTTCCTCTAAAGTCTGTTCAAGTTTTAAGTACATTACAGCATATGTGCATGAACAGGAGAGATCCAGGTCATGTTTGGGATCCTGTGCTTATTTGTCCCAAATGCTGTCTCAGTGTGCGTGACAGTTGGTGCTATGATAAAGTTTTCATTACATTCCCTGAACTTTAGCCAAGTTTGCAGATCTGTTGATGACACTTAAGAAAATACAAAAAAATCAAAGCATTTTCAGAGGAAAGCATTCACATGTCATGAGATACGTATTTTAACCAGAAACTTGCAGTTCTTAGCCGGCTGTGAGTGGTTTATGTAAGTTTCCATAAATCAAAGCATAAATCAAAACGAAGAGACTGTGAACATCAAAAACGTTAGAATCCCACAGACAGGTATGTCAGTGCCTGGCAGCTTTGGCCAAAATTTGCAAAAAAAGGGATCAAAGAGTCTTACTCAACATTTAGGACTTCATTTAAGTTGTAGCCATCCTAGTGGGGGTTTTGCCATTGCCTTTACTAACAGACAAAGTCATCTATGTGGGGAGGCAGGAAACAAAAAGAGTCAACATTAATTTAACAGGGTTTCCTAATATATATTGCAGTCTCTCAAACAAGTAGTTGTTTTGTGTGTTGTTTTTTAAAGCAGCTAACTAGCTTGTCTCATTAAGTAGGTATACAAACAAGTCAATAAAGCAAGTAATGTTATTGTGGTTTTTAATCATTTTAATATATATTTATGTAATTATATTAATAGAAAATGCAGTGCAGATTTGAGAAAGTCCTGCTAGTGAACAGTGAGGTGATAAATAGCAGGAAAGTGTATCTGTTTAAAGTTATATCATAATTTTCCAAATTTCGTGGAGGTTTACACCTAAATATTTTCCACTGAATAGTAGGATCTTTTCCAAATGCCACTTCAGGAGCAAGTGTTAGCTTATTTGTGCAATGGATGGACCAAATCTTGAAGTCTCTAATCTTCAAGTTTTGAAGTCTACAATGGTTTGGATGAATCTGAGCCACATCTGATTTTTGTCTGATAGGAGATTTAGGCTAAGCTCAAACTAACCTTCCCCCAAATCTAAAAGGCTGATAATTTAAAAGCTGACTGTCACCAAACTTCATAAAATTTTAAATCCAGAAACATATGTAGCTCTGATTCTTTCGACATTATCACCTTAATGCACTATGTCTGGATATGAAAAGAATATTTAAGCATTGGAGACTGATTTCATTAACTTTTTTGTGTCTCCCATCTTGTAGTTTATTGCGTCATAAATATCTGCATTGTGTAACACTCTATGTAAAACTTAATTAAAACAAGCCATTGATCAGGGAAACCAGAGTGAATACAGATGGCCAGATTTTTTTCTGTTTCTACTGAAAATCTTATTCCACAAAAATTAATGCACCATCACAGAAGGCCTGCATTTGCTCTGCTGCTCTACATCTTCTAACCATGTTTAAAGTCCATTTCGGAAATAAGACTCATTAACACAGCTCTTGTCTTTTCTTTCCATCATCAGAATAAATCAAGGAGGGTGTGCAAAACTATTTGGAATTATGGCCTTGTCGGGACCATTTCTTATGACTCAGTGGATATGCTAGTGAAAAGAGCTTTCAGATGAGCAGAGCTTGGAAACCCATTCTTCAGAGATTTATGAGCTCCACCTTCTAGTGTCCTGTATTCACAAACTTTCCCCTCAAGCCACCCAGTGGACGATTGCTTCAACCATCCCTCTCTTCCAAGGGCACTTGTGTAGGTTGCAGAAGGCCACACCAATTGTCCTGATGGCAACAGGAGAAAAATCCCTGCACTTTTCAGAGTCTAAATGGGAGCATATCTGAAATCTAAAGTGCATTACATCAATGGAGTCTTCTGGTGCTGGGTCAAAGCTTTTGGGTTCAGATGTTTTTTTGCATGTAAATATAATAGTGCTTGCAAAAAAGGGAACAAACTTTCTTCCTGGAGTTGGTGTTATACATAGGCAGTAATTCCAATCATTCCTGAAGACCCTGTGGTATAATGTCTTCCTTCTGGACTGGATTTGACTTACTTTTTTCTCCACTGAGGGTCATAACAGTTTTCAGGTACAAATACAGCTGGTAGGGCAGAGGGGCTTGGCATCACTTCACTACAGGCAGCCCAGCTCTAATGAGAGGCTCTTTCAGACCCCACTAGAAGCAAATTATTTTGCATTTTCTGTGGCACATACTCTACAATAATGTTATCACAACCTTAAGGAATGAAAGGGCAGCATCAGGGGAGGCTCTGCAGTGGCTCTTTGGAGGGCAATAAAGCGCCAGCAATAAGAAACAGGAGGTATGCATGAAAATATTAATCTAGGAAGGGGTCTGTTGACACCCAGCAGGACTGGTGCATGAACACATAAGATGAGGGACATACACAAGCAAGAGACTAGCGAGTATCTTATTAATAGCTGATATATGTAGCATCTTTTGGAAGAGAGGTAAGTAGAAATAGTTACCAACATTAAGGATGCAAGTAACAGCAGTTAAACTATAGTAAACTAAATAGGCAAACATTAGTGGTTAAGCTTACTTCGAGCCCAGAGAGCGTAGAAAGACTAGGGAATGTTATGTGCTGGAAAATATGTCTGTGGTCTTTGTGGTTTTGTCTCAGATGGGCCGTTGACTCTTGACCATTAGAAAATGCCTTTCTTTTCTTCAGCCTAACTCTGCTTCTGAAACTGATAATAGGATCCAAAGCTACAGTACTGAGGAGAAATAATAAATTTGCAAATCCATTTTACCATCCATCTCACACCTTTGAATGGTGGGGGATAAATACAAGGGATGCAGTGAAGGCTAACATATTTTTAATAGTTTTTATTAAAGTGCCATCTTCATTCACTTGAATGAAATTTAGGAACAAGGCATGTGTGTACGTGTCACTGTGTCTGTGTATTTGCATAAGGTATCCTTCAAGGAAGAGGCTTTCTGAGATGATGAAATAATTTAGTATGGTATCAAGGCCAAAAATGTCAGTTGATCACCACAAATATAGATTCAAACCTTTTTTTTTTTATAACGCATTAGAAAAAATTTTGTTGGTAAGTGTGCTTTCTTTACAATTTCCTAATAGAATCATTTAATTTGCATATTTTACAGAAAAATCAGGATATAGCGAAGACCTACTTTGAATGGTACTGATTTAACAGTTTCTGGAGTTTATTTATAAAGACCTGTAAGGATTTTGAATGTAATACGGTTTTGTCAGAGTAAATAAAGGTAGCTCTTAAATGATATTTGGCATCTAACATCATTCAAAGTTGCTTCCCATTCATGATTCATGCTGGATGGATGAACCCTAGGATTCTTCCCATCCCTTTTCTGTCTTCTCTTCATCCTTCATCTTTCCTCTTCCCTCCTAAAAAATCGCTTGTCACCTTGGAGATGAAGGTGTGGACTTTCTATGGTCTACAGCTTGAACCAATCATGCAGTCTCAGGGCTGCATTAATTTACTGTGGAGTTGAAAGATCTTTAAGTTGACACATATTAATATCACCTGGTAAGATACATGGTTGCGCAGAGCTCTGCATTTAAATGGGAACCACATCTGCTCCTACAAGAATCAGCAATAAGCTTAAGGAAGGGGAACATTTTAATTTCAAGATGAAGCCTACGCCCTGGAGGGATACTTATTGGTGATATGGATGCTAGGCTCCCACCGACTGTGGGCTAATAAGGAACTGTAGGATACCTGAGTGAATTTTTGCTTTCCCAGAAAGCAGGAGCAACCAAAAGTTCCCCTATGTGAGGGGGCTCCATATGACATCTCCACGGGAATGACCAATAATTTTCAAAATGCAAAAAACTCCTCTCTGCCAAATACTCAGTATCTTAGCAAGTTTTCATGCAGAACTGAAAGTCTACTTCTGAAGAAAATAAAAAAAAAAAAGATGAAGCCTACAAAATTTGGGGCATACTGGGACTTTCTTCTTTAGTGTAAAAGTGGTAGCAATGGAAGAAATAACCTGGGGAAAAAATAGTTGCATAGATCGCACGTAAGTTCAGGACATAGTGATGAAAGCATTTCTGCATGTTTTTATATGGTTCTAATGAAAAACAATTGCTAATAAGAAGTGACTGGTTAAATTGTGTCAATGACCAATCCTATTCTGCATGTTCTGCTGAAGCCAGGCACCCACTGAGGACAGCTGGAGCTCAGCCAGAATGTCATGACCGTGGTCAAGGTCATAGGTCCTCATGTGCCAAGCAATACAGTCTGGTTCCTAATCTTTACAAACTCTCTTTTTCCATTGGGAAGCAAACTGGAGTATACTCACTTAGACACATTAGTATTTTTAATCCTTATCTCCTTTTGATATAAAAATAAAGCTACCAGTTATTTTTTGTTTCATTATTAAGCCCTTGGTTTTTACAAGGATTTCAGAACTTGGCCTAGATTAGAAACAAAAATAGTAAGAGCTCCTTTTCACAAGAAATAAGATTTAAAGGTATTAGGGGGCATATGCCCTCCTTTTTAGAAATCAGCATGGGTAGTTCTTTTTTTCTGACCTTAAAAAGAATCAACTACAGTAGCTCAAAATATGTTTCGATGTTTTATTTTTTAAATGCTATTTTGATAATATTCCACTAACACACACACACATGCACATGAATCCTTTCACCGTTTTTTTCTGGCTAAAATTGGACTTGCTATGAATAGTTGGTATGCAGCCCAGTGCAGGGGGATTGGACTGAATGTTGAGACAGGTGTATTTTTGGCTCAGCCACGCCCCAGTATGTAATTGTGGTCTCTGCATCAGATTTTCCTCCTACCCTAGTTTGTCTGTTCTACTTAAACAAAAGCTTTGAGTTTTAAGACATGATGTCTCACTATGTATTTGTAAGTAACCATAGCCAAAACAATGGTTTGTACTTGAATCCTTATGCTCCATTAGCATTGAAATAACAGCAGCCTTTCAATAGTTGCCTCTTCAGAGGAGTTGGGCAGCTTTGACATCATGCTTTAATATTAAATTGGGCTTTGTTAAGAACTGTAGCATTCAGGAAAAACTATTATGTGTGGGCATGTGAATGCAGGAACAAATGGAAATGGCTGCATCCCGGACTCTGGAAATCATTATGTTCATGCCATCACAGGCTGCCACATCGTACAGTTCTTTCCAGAATCAGAGCTCAGCTTCAAAGGCCATTAGACTCTCCAGATTTTGCAGAAAACAAAACCTGGCTGATTTTTTGAAGGTTGTGATTCTACATCCTGAACCGGTGCCACTGCTGAATGTTCAGTGGCCTCATCAGTCTCCAAAACTGATGCCAGACAGTTCCCTTCCATTCCTCAGTGTTGGCAACCATGTTCTAATGCAAGACTAAATCTCTGTCCTCAGTGACAGTGTTTATTAGAAATGGATGAAACGCCAGACAATATCAGACCAGACCTGTGGCTCAGCTACTCTAGCACCTGCTCTCTGGCACTCTGGCATGGAAATAGTTCTTGGTCTCTAAGTTAGAAGAAATAAATGTTCACACTCAGCTTTGTGAGGTTTAATCTGTCTTTCAGAAGAAAAGTGAAATAGTTTTGCATATTCTTGTTACTGCTGAGGGAAATTTCCTCTTAAAATTCCATGTCTTCTGGGCCTCATTGCCTAGGCATATTTCAATCTGAGGTGCATTTTTTACCTAATTGGTAATTTTACCTAGTAGTACAACAAGGGGCTTCCTTCTCTTTGCATTATGAGGACACTTTAACTCCTCCCAACCTTTTTTATGAATATACACTATGTTCCCTAGTCTAATTTAAGGGGAAAGTTTATTTCCTCACTAGATGTTTGAATTACATGAGACCAGTTCATAATGATCCTCTTTCTTTAAATATTCTTTAATCTCTCAGCATACTTTTGAAGTATAAGACCATATACTGCAGCTGAGATCAGGCATTGCTAGATTTATGTAATGATATTCAATTATTTCCTATATTACTGTCCAGTCCATCTCTAATTCACCCTGGTTGGGTTTGCCAAGCAAAATGGCAATATTGATCATTGCTTTGCTAGCAATAGTCCCATGTTTTTAGCATCTCATATAGTCATTATTAAAGGCAATAAATGAAGCCTAGTGAATTTAAGAAAGCTCAGTTTAGCACTCATAGTACTTTTTTGTGCAGACATGAAGAGTCAGCTTGTCCACAGACTCAGTTTAGATGCACAAGACTAAATCACTTGCAAAAAAAATTCCATTCAGACAAGCTGGACAAATGACCTATGACAATACTTTAGATGACCAAATTCCCTGAATCTAAACCATATAATATTCTTACAATATAGCTGATTCACAAGCAAATAAAATAATCCCAGCTAAAATTGCCAATTCTGCCTGCTCATTCATTCCTAGATTTTTATGATTTAAAAGGCCATTTGCTTACCTTACCTGGACATGAAGCAAGCCATGCAAATTGCCTCCAGATGACAAAATGCAGTGTAAATGTGAAAGACTATCAGAAAGATTAGTTTATCAGTAGGCTGGAAACGATAGCTACTTTGCTTTTATATTGAAAACATGTATGTGCTGTCTAAATGGACAATTTAACTAGCTTTTGAACTTCCCAAAAATCTTCACACACCGCGCATCCACATGTGAAAGATTCTGGTTGCTTCATATTCGAATTCCTGAGCTTAAACTTTGGTCTTCTGGGACAACTAGGCTCAAGCCGAAGAGCCTGGCATTTTGTCTATTCCCGCATCCAGATAAAAAGCAACTGGGACTCCAGTCTTGCCCTGGAGACTCCTAGCTGTTCTGCATGCATAAAAAAGTGAGTTCCAGAAGCCAAGCTGATCGAAATAAAATATTTTGCCAACTGTGCACAAGAGTTTTGTGCATAGTCAGCTGTGTGGTGTGGGTGCATGCCTGCCTACACAATGTGAGCTTGAGAGCTGTAGACCTGGCCAGTAAAAGGGAAAAAGTCAAACAAGAAAAGCTGTTCAGGCCTCACTTTTTTCCCCCATAACCATAATGTAGTTGGTTTCTCCAGAGAAATTGAACTATTTGCCTCTTTCTCCTCAATGGTTAAAACTACATTTCTTGGGAAAGACTAATAAAATGAACAATAGACCCCTGGAGCCTGCAGAGCTTGGGTCCAGTTTGTACAAAGAGAAAACAAAAAACAACCCCAAAAAAGGGCATCTTCTTAAATTTGCCACAACAGCCTCATGCCTAGAACCACAGGAGGAGGGCCCACACATAGCTTGGCCATTAATTACAATTTTTGCATGCTTTTGGTTGTATTTTTTGATGACAGGAGCAACTAGAGAAAATCAGAACAGAGAGCTGGGGGTCATTCTGAGTCACTTCTTGCTTTCCCTGTCTCCTCTCAGGGGGCGGCAGCCCCTGGACTTATTTCTGCAATTTCCTGAGTATTTTCCATGAAGTGCTGACTTGCAGTAGGCAGTCTGTATCACTTAGAGCAATATTCAGCATCACAAAGGATCAGATCCCGTAGCTGAATCCAACCAATCTGGACTTACAACTTGTCAGCAGTAATCCACTGTGAGCAAGGTGACAGAGTACCAAAGATCTGCATGGCTGGATGGTTGGCACATGTGTCCCACATTTTTGGGGCACATGTATGACCGTGTGTTACATTAATATGCTCTGACTTAGTCTTACGGTAAAGAACTATCAGCCTCTTTCAATCTATTCGTTGTGGTTGAGCGATCGCCGATTATCTATAGAAGTGGAAATACAGCTGTTTGTTAGACATGAAACATTCATTTAGCTTTCTGTATTGTCAAAGACATTATTAGCTAATTTATAGCAGGAGAACCTTTACCTCCAGTATGTGTGATGAACCTCACTTGAACCTATTTTGCACCTATTCTGTGCCTCAGCTTGCTCTGGATAATGGATGTGTGTGAGCCAGATAAGTGATGTGTATGAGCCAGAAAGAACTGCTTAACTTTCATAAACTTAATGAGCTTCCAAGAGTGGCAATTAAAACAAGAAGTATGCATTACTTAATTTCTAATTTCTTACTGGTAAATTCAGTGTATTTCAAGTTGGTTAAGAAAGACACAATGTCCATGAAATCCCACAAAACCATTTTTTCCCATTCATGTTTCAGAAAATAAATTTGCTTTAATTCTTAGTGTTAGAAACAGTTCAAAATGAGACGTGACAGTCCTAGAAATCCTAAAGCACCAAATAGGAATTTCTCTGAAGGGATTTAATCTCAGTTTCATATTCAGCATTATTTCTTATTGGTTTATTTGGAGCATATAAAAATACTAATTTAATGCTGCATTTAATAGGGAGAGTGGTGGATTTAATAGTGGAGCTGAATTTTGAACTAACTTGTCATTTCTGAAAATGTCAGGGCCACTCCTCCAATGCTCATTGAAAGTTTTAGTTAAACAATGACAGATAGATATAGCAAACAAGCAGTCGAAGGAAAGCACACCTTATATCAGTGAAACACTACATAACGTCATCTCCCTGTGAGGACAGAAATTATCACTTTTAAAGAAATCACTCAGATTTTCCAGGTTTAAATAGAAGATGTGTGATATCTTTCCTTTTTCATCTAGATGCCACAGGATAGAGGAACATACTCAAACCTCACAGGTAGGGAAATATTCAGATCAGCTGGAGAGAGGTCAGGGGGAGGCAATGAGACTTGCAAGAAACCCAGAGCACATGGGATTTTAGGCAAGACTGGAAGTCTGGCAGTGGTGGTCAAAAGCAACTGCTGAAGTAAACTAAACAGAGGGAACATGGTAACAGCATGGCTACTTAAAAAGGAGTGAAAAGAATCATGTCCACTGCACATATAGGAAGAAGTTATTTCAAGTATGAGAGACTTAGGTTTAGACTTCAGGAAAAAAAATGTATTGTGATACAGGTAATTAAACATCAGGATACGTTGCCAAGAGAAGCTGTTGAATTTCACATGTCAGTCAAGATTTTTAAAAATACACTGAGAAGATGCCTTCATGTAGATATAGTTGTTCCCATCAGAAAGATGGAAGGACAGACCAGGTGTTCTTAAACACAGGATCCTGAGATACACTCTATTTTCTATGCTTCTGTTATAGCTATTGTTTCGTTCGCCTGGGAGTAAATTAACCATAAGATTTTGGAAGAAAAAAAAATCTTACTTTTTTCACATTTTGTCCCCCTTCACTTTCAATTTTTTTTTCCTTCTTTGGTTCTTTCCTTCTGTATTCATTGAAAAGGGGATGTTTGTTGTCTCACTGCTAGATTAACCCTCCATAATCTTTCATCCATATCTGTGCAAAGTCACACTCTTTTTTTCTTGTGTGTTTCCAGAGTATGTCCTTGCAAAGTTATACTAAACACCTGCTTGACTGTATATTGTTATTGTATACAGTTTGCAATGACAGAGGCAATTCTCTTTCTGAAGAAGATATCAAGATTTGTTTCCACCATCTGATCCCCAAGTTATCAAAAGCAAAGTTTTCATTATATGCAACTTTGGTCACCATCAACTTGACAGTTAAAGGGGATTCTGGATCACTGAACTGCTGTGGAATTTTTAAGCTTGAAGTTACCTGCTCTTCTTCCAAAAGACCCCAGAAGTTTTGTTACACATTTCAGTAGCAGTAGGACCACTTCACTGTACTGGGAAAAGATTAGATGCCCTCCTTTTTTTTTTTTTTTTTCCTTTGCATGACAGTTCTCATAGAATACTAAATAATGCCAGCAGGATTTAAAATTGAATTCAGAATAATTTTAATTACCTTAAATGTTTTACTATTCTTTTTTCAAACTAAATGCATAAATAGGATCTGCTCAAACATGCCTAGCAGGATGCATTTAAATGCCTCATGCAGATAGGCTGTTCCCTGCTCCCTTGTTTGGTTTGGTTTTCCCTTTCTTGTTTAAAAAAATACAGTACTGAATGAATGAAACATAATTATGCAAATATGCTAAATCCAGTTGACAGTCAGGATGCTAAAGCAAAACTGGTAAGCTGAGGGCAACATCTACATTTCATTATTTATTAGGGGCCAGATATGAAAAGGCATTTGAGCACCCAGAGAGACAGCCAGTCAGTAATATTTACAAAAACACCTAAACGAATTGGGTGCATTATTCGTGTACAATTTTACTGGTGGCAATATGGGTAAATTAGTAGGAGAAATTAGTAATCAGTGGCCCTCCAAATTAATCTACTCTGTGATTCAGCAATCTTATGCATTTCTCTGAATGAAAATCCCAAGTGCAAAACAAGTGTCATGTATACACCTAAACTCCTATTTTTTTTAAATTACAATATGCTATATGTAAGAAAAGAACATTTTGTGCAGTATATAGAAACTCTGCTAATGACAGTTTTATCAGTTCATATTGAAATGCTGTAGGAAATTATGGATCATGAGCTATAATTTCAGTGGTAAACCCAAAAGTTATTTCCAAGTCTCTCAGCAAAGGTGTGTCATAAATCAGGGCAAAGAGAACACGACAAAGAATTTATGCACTTAGCATTTTTCTCCTGGAAGGGACTGAAAAAAACCTACAGAGAAAAAGCAATGGGACTATTGTTTCTATGTGCTATTTGTGAAAGACATTTTTCTGACACAGTTACTTATGGATGCTGATATTTGTAAAAGGGTAAGGATGCAAACCTTCATATGTTGAGGTAGATTGGTCATTATGAACAAATTAAGTGAATGGAGGATTCAATCAAAATAAACTCTAACTTTGTCATTTTTAGCAGTTCGCTATAAAACTCACACGACAAATTTGTGTTTGGTCCAATCTATTGAACAGTCACATTTCTGACCTGGACAATGAATTAAGGAGTACACATAAAACTGGCAGATGGCATGTTTCTAGGAGGGATTCCAAGCACTCAGGAGGACAAGATTAATACTCACAGTGATTCTAAAAGTGTTACTGAAATGCTCCAAATGCTCCAAAACCAACAATATGAAATTCTAGGGAATACTAAGTTTGGAATAGAAGAAAACCAACTTGTAAATGTAAAATGGCTTAGCAGAAAGATCTTTGGCAGTTATGATGAATTAAATAATCTTAATATGTTTGAACCCCTTGGTGAGTAAAAAGGCCACTGTCATTCTGCACTGTGTTAAGTGGCATGCCACAAGTAAGAGATGGATATCTTCATTCTGTCCTATGGTACAGTAAGAGGGCTTCAGCTAAAATATTGTCTGGTTTTGAGCATGAAACTTTAAGAAAAGATGCAGACTACCTAGAGTGCAGGCAAGAGCAGAAACACAACTCAGAGGTTTAAAAATGTGACAGAAAGTTGTAAGAAATGGATCTGCTTAGTTTTGAAAGGAGTGAGGAGCAATTTGGTAATAATCTTCTAATATGTAAAAAGATGCTATAATGAGCACAGTCATCAGTTAGTCTCCATGTTCACCCAATGTAGAAATCACTGGCTTAATTTTTCAAAAAGGAGAAAAATATTAGATTAGATTAAATTAGACATTAAAGAAAAACTTTCCAGCTGCAAAGGCTGTTCAGGTTTGGAAGAGTCTGCCTAGGGAGCTTCTTTAACTTTGTAACTGAAGTCCTCTGTGAACAGATTAGACAAAGATCAGATGGCCTGAGAATATTTGACCCTCTCTCAAAACAGGGAGATTGACTGGCTGAGTTTTAAAGATTACTTTCATCCTGCATATCTATAATGCTTCTTAGAGAATAATATTCTTAAATTACCCTAAATCCATAGTTATTTTTTAAGTAACTCACATTCATAGAAAAGATTCAATGCATTCAGCAATTTATATTGATCTTTTTAATTTCAGATCCTTTGGGATTTGCATTCCAGTTTGGAAGGCTCCGTTTGAAAAAAAGCCAACCAACAAAACAAACAAAACCTTGGAAAAATCTTTTTACCTTTCTCAGAAAATGAAGAAACAGTTCATCTCCCTGTGTAATAAAAAGCATGATTTGTATTGCTTACCAGAGGAGGTTATATGTTGTCCAGGATTGAGATTTTTATGTTTCTTCATGGAGAAGTGTACTTGGATTGTCATCAGATTTGCAAAAATTGCAAGTCAAAGTTAATAGGACTGGCTCAGGAAATACCTGATTAAATACATATACCATTATGTGTCTGTCAATTGTATGTTTATTTTAAATATTACGATACACAGGGGTAATGCTATCAAATTAATTTTTTTTTTACATGCAGAATTTTCAAAGATATTTCTAAAGGGACTATGTATAATCTCATCACTGAAGTATTGTATTCTCTTAAACTCATGCAGTAGAATAGTATTTTTAGCTAAGAAAATTCTTTAGCTTGCACTTTATGATTGCTAGTGCCAAAAACCTTGCTAAGAAAGTAGCCTTATCTGAACCTTTAAGTCATAACAGACACTTTGCAAAGATTAACATGTCTGTAATCTACATGCAAGTCATTTGGTTTGAAAACAGTTGGAAAACTTTTCCCAGGTGACAATGTGCTTTAAATAGACATTAGTAGGAAATATACTGTAAATATTACAATTACACACATCTCAAAGGGAGTCAAATAGCCTTTCCTTTTAACCCTCTGCCAAATTAATTCTTCCTAAAATTACAGAGTGGCTGTTCTTCAGACATCGAAGCATCTGCCTTGGAAAGACCAATAGGCAATTAGTAACAAGCACCGTGCAATCCAGGGCTGCTAAAAATTAGGCTTTATGTCTATGACTTTTTCAGATCAAGAGCTGTCTCTCCCTTCTGTCTCACTGCCTTTTCCTTCTCCTACCTACTGCACTCAGATCATTTTTACAATAATGATGTTCTCATGTGAGCATGTATTTGAGACCTTACTTATACCTCATAGGCTAATGATTGGCTTTACCCCGCCGAACATGAAGGTGTCAGTAGGTATTAATAATACTGTGAAAGAGATAACAGTATTTCCATAAATTGACCTTCTTGATGATGACTTCACCCCATTTTCTTCAGTTCAGTTTAATGACTTGAAGAGTGCTTAGTGATGAAACCATTCCCAAGCATAAATTATTCACCACAGGAAAAAAAGTAGTAGTTCCATTTTGCAATTTTCCATCAGTGGCTGGGCCTCTGTAGGTGAATTGTTGGCAGAGGTGAAACAATTCTTCTAACCGTTGTAAAATTATTCACACCATTTTTTAAAACAAGGTAACAAAAAATCCGTAAAATAAACATTTTCTTCAAAACAAATGTTTACTCATCTATTTCTGCTCTTAAAAAATTTATACAGATTTACCATGTAGAAGGAAAAATCACCTCTTCAAATACATTTATTGTCATTCATTAACAAGGAATTTCATTTAAAAGATACAAATAGGAAAGATCAAAGGGCTGGACTAGAACCAACATGACCATAAATATTTAAAATGCTTGACATTAAATACCCGACACAAATAAACACAGAAGCAAATTATATCTTGTATTTCTAAAGATAAAAAATATATATCATCTGCATGTTAATATTTGCATATTTGGTACTAGCTTTTAAGTTACATTTTTGAAAGAATTATTTTTCTAGCATCTCTCCATTGCTTATTTTATCACACCGCCACGTTCAACTGGAATTCAATGCAGAGAAAAAAAATCTCTGCTGTTCTGCAGGAAGAGTTTTTCCAGATGGGATGTGCAGGATCTGCTGTCCTACCCTGGTGTTTTTCCTGATCCGTTTCCTTGACATCTCACATCTGCTGGAGGTGGTGGGGTGGAGGTAGCCTGCTGCTGGACTGTACTGTCTGCTACTGTCTGTGAGAAATGTGCTGAGAGATGAGTCATAAATTCTCATAAGAATGGGCACCGTACAGGGGAGCCTGTATGCAGCTCTAGAATGCCTGTTTTCTGATTTATTTTTTCTTAACATACAAAATCACAGCCCTAAAAGATTAAAAATGTGAACTTTTGAGGTGCAGCAAGGTCTATTTAAGTATATACACTGTCATGAATGGAAAGCAGGCTTGAATTTATGCTGTGTATAAAGTCAGAGAGCAGAGTTTTCATTCCGTCAGCACAATTTGATCTTACGATAATAGGGTAGTAGAGGATGGAAATTCTGCAGAGATTTTTGCAAATTACTTTCTCATTCACGCACATTAAAACACCAAAATATTTCCTTTCCTTTTAAGATTAATCCTTTTAAAGATATCCCTTTCCTAACGTTATTGAGAAACTCATTGTAAAGCCACATGTCAGAAGGTATGATATTAGGAAATAAAAAGAAAGCTGTTGTATATATGCATCATAATCTTCTGATATTCAAGGGAACATAATCTTATATTAGGAACTGCCTGGCTGTTCCAAGAGGTCCCAAATTATAAAGATCTAAATCAAATCTGGTAGACCATCATATTTTAGCAGTTTGATGGATTTTCTCTTGCCTTTTACCCTTATTACTGTGTAACCGCACAGAAGTTGTAATTCCTGAAAAGTCCCAGAATGGTACACGCAGTTCAGATCTGGGCACTTGCTGGTTTCTCCACTTTGAAAGGTAATTGAATGGGAACAAGTAAAAGCGCAATTGAATATGTAGGCTAGAGGCACTAAGTTGCAGCCTCAAAGAGGTCATGCAGAAATGAATTTTTAAAAAGGACTATAAAATTGCATCTAAGATAGATGGGGTGCAAAAGCAATATTTAAATGAAATTGTTATGGATATAAGTCACTTGCCAGGCATTCTAACTATTTCCAACATAAAATATGTTTTCACTTCATATATAAAACATTGTTATTATTCACATCCTGTGTCATGTTAACATATTAAAACTTAAATGTTTAATGCATATATTAAAATTTTGTGTCATCATTAACACCGCTGATGAATACCCTTTAACAAAAATAATGGAAAAGATATGTCAAGGCAGATAATTTTTACAATTAGAATAAAAATATGTAACTTAAAGTGTGATAAGATAAAACCGCTTAATTCAAAGTTTCGCAGTCCTCTCTCCTTGCTCATAGGAATCCAACTGCCATTTGTTTTCCTATTAAATGACATTTCAAATACTTTATTATAAACATAAATCACATCTCCTTTTGAGAAGGGAAATGACAAACTAAATTTGAGGTCTGACTTGCATTTCTATGCTCTATCCAAGACTAAATAGATGAGCAGTTGCTAAATAGATTGTATTTGATGGATAAACAGAGAGAGGCAGTAGGTTATGGAAAACATGTCACTTGGAACTGACATCTGCCCTCATAATTCGTGAGTGTCTTACCCTGCCGTGTCACCTCCGCAGACATCAGTTCCCCATCCTGGTTAACAACATACAGGGGGTGAGATTTACTCTTTTTTAAAGTAAAGCTGCGTCTTGTAAAATGCATACCTTTCTTTAACCGGGGATGTTCTGTTTTGTGTGGTCAGGTAGTCCGTGAGAAACACCCTCAGTACTGGGATGGGGTGTGCAGAACAACATGTAGCTGCGTGGAAGCAGGAGAATGTTGGCACAGAGATGTGATCAGAGAAAGTGTGTTCAGGCTGCCCTTTGTATGGGAATGCCATAGTATGGGTGAGACTACCCCAGTGAGCAAGATGCCGCCCAGCATGAGATCATGCTGCAGGTCAGACCTCAGAAAGCTGGCATGTGCTGTCTTTGACTTCTCTGTGGTTGTGCTAGGCACTTTCCTAACCAGGAGTGATCAGACAAGGGTGAAACACCACCAGCCACACAGCAGTCACACCACATGATCCAAGCTTCTTGGTCATTGGGTGTGTTTAAATTAAATACACTTCCAGAGAAATATTTCTCCATCAGCAATTGTTTCCTTCCCTGACATGCAGGAGGTGTTGGTTATTGCAATCCATCAACTCTTCTCCCATAAACCCACATAAAACGAATGCACACAGCGGTGACACCAAAGTAAAAAATCTGTTTGATCATCATCAGCAGGGTGATAAATCTGGGCTAGATATTTTAATATTGTGACATGGTTAGATTTGTTTGTACCACTTCTAGCAATACCCTTGGACCCCACTGAATTTACCTGAATTAATAAAACAGGGGTTCACTAATTAGGGCTTTACAAGTGGAGAAAGAAAAGCAATTATCTTAATAAAATTGTTGAAACCTAGAAGGTGCAGAATATTCACTTGGAAATCTCTAACATTTACATTGCATCATTTCCATCTCTTACGTTTTTATTACCATATTTCTAAAAATCAGGGTGTTTGGGTATTTTTTTCCTAAAACCAAATTCTTGCAATCAAGTGCTTAAAAGATAATTTCTTCTTTCATTTAAATATGGTACATTTCTTGACCGTTTAGCTGTAGAGAAAAATTTAAGAATGTGACTCTTCAGGGTCCACAATCAAAAAGACAAGCAAATAAAATTTTAAGCATTTACCCTTTGGTAAACTTTTTGGGGTTTAATCCATTTTAGTATTTTGTGACCAAACTCAAGATTGTTGAAAGCCTGATGTTGGCAATATCAGTGCTGTTATCGTGCAGACTTATTGTCAGCAGATATTTGGAATGACCCGCATAATTCATTCATGAGTAATACGTTCAGCCCAAATACATAGTGAAAAAATCCTTTACCACGTAATTCATTTTTATTTGGGTGATGTGTAATCATATGATCAAGAAACAAAAGCCACTCTCATCTTGCAAGACTGTAGTATCCTTTTGTGCTTCACCTGTAATTGTGGGAGAGAAAATTAGTTTAGCCTGAATATTAACCAAATTAATTGTAATGGGAAAGAGAGTGTCCCACTAGAACAGCAAGAACAAACTTAATCTCGCTCTCTTTTTTTGTGTTGCAAATCAATAACTGAGTTTAGACATTTTTTTCTGCCTAATATTTCTGTCTTCCACTAGCACAAAATGATTTAGGAACAGCTGTTTAATGATATTTGTTTCAGATATATAGATTAACCATATTTTTCTCAGACAGAAAAAGCAAGAGAACTTTATAGACCTTTAAAAATTCCTGTGCATAACTCTCATTTTAGGGTTTCCCTTTTAAAAAGCTATCTCTTAATATCTTTTAATCTTTCCTCTGTCGCTTGAAGACTTTCTCCAAGATCTTAGACCTTTGCTAAGATCTTTCTTAGAAAATTAGTCTTTGAAATTTTTTTGTTATTGTTTTAGGTTTTAGGAGCATCAAGAATATTAAATTTGCGCTTGTGAAGTTTGGCTTAAAAATAGGTGTCTTAAGTCAGCTAAGGTGGTACCAATGTTTTTGATGCCTTAAAAAAAATCGACAGCAACAACCAAATAAGAATTATGTAGCTTTCTTCTCCGCTTTTCTAGGATCAGCTGACTTATTGTTAGTCAATCTAAATTTAAAAAAAACCCCAAACAATATTTTCTAATCTGCAGAGAATGAAAGAAATTTTGAAAGAAGGTTGTTTCTGAAGAAATTTCATGACACAGAAAATGATCCACCAGTACGTAACAAAAGAGGAATATTCAGTTCTCATAACTAAAGGTAAAAATGCCAGGAAATTTTTAAAACACTCCGACATGTAGCAGAAAACATCAGATTCAAGTGAATCTGAAAAATTCAAGGAATCAGATTTGTAATTATATTTAATGTTTAATATGTAATTTTCTGACACTGAAATCATTAAAGGAAGATAAAATGGGCTACTTGCTGTAAAAAAACCTCTACATCTTCTAAAAATCCACTTTTAATCAATTAGGCATAAATTAGTAATTTTAAAAAATAAATTCTTCAGAAAATGTATCCTTAACTTTTGTAACACAAAGGTCACTACTATAACAAGTTCTCTGAAAGTAAGTTAAATTGAAATTATCTTTTACTCTGTAATATGTATAAAAAGGCACATAAAAAAACATATTGTAAATGTCTAAAAAAATGAAAAATAATACCTGAAGAAGTTATGGGAGATTAAATAATGTTCATATAAAATTAAAGGCAGAAAATTTGACTGTAACGTTCACCTAAGTCATAGAAAAAATATTTTGGAAACAAAAAGACTTTCCTTAAAATGCTGAATTAAACAGACAAAACCCAAAAAAACCAACAAAAAACCAAAATTATGACAGAGCTAATAATCATGATATCATCATTAAAATGGGTGACTGTATCTGGAAAGAAATTAACTGTTACAAAATTTCACATAGTCATGCCTATTTAGGCAAAAACCTTGTTATTTGAAATATAGTAGGTGCACATCATGGATTACTGAATAAACATGCATATGCATGAAGCTATAGTGCAATTTTGACTTCATAATGTCTTGTCCTGAGATGTTAATAGGGTGGCTTTAAAAAGAAATCAGGCAACTTTTGACTATAAATCTTTTTTTCTGAAGCATTTATATACTAAAGAAAATAATATTCTAAAAGGATTTTCAAAGGACCATAAGGGAGATACAATCACCACATCTTATTGAATTGCGTTATGCGTTCCCTTATAGATTATCTTGGAAAATTACAGTGCACATGATAATAAAAATCAAAACAACTGCTGGTTTATCCATTGCACTACAAACAGAGACCTACTGCAGTCAGTGCTGACTACCAAAGTTGTCAGATTAACACACCGGGGCAACTGAGCTAGGGAGGTGATTTCCTCTTCTCAGCATGCAACTGAACAGTGTTTCACAAATCACTGCTCCATGTCTGTTTTATACTGCTGAATTTTAAAACTGTATTCATCTGTATATATCTTTATGGAACCAGATACACATAAATCATCACTTTACAAATCTCAGCTTCTTAAATACAGTCGTGCATGCCTGGCCTGATGACAGCAGCCCTGAGCACCTGGCAGCTCCCACTGCTGCCAGCAGCAGCAGCTGAATCATCGACACAACTTTGGAGTCAGCTCAGGTACCAACGTGGGCAGCCTCTGCAGAGGCAATTTGGGCAGATGGAGGACCACGGTCTGGTGATGACACCAACTAGCACAAAATGTCCTTTATTACCTGAAATGGTACTTAAGCTCTCTTACTATCTAAAACATTACAACTGCATGCAGGCAGCGCCCTGGAAATGATCTGTGCCCCCTCAAATCTACTGAAACATGCCTAGGGATTGCTTGCAGTGATATTGGCTACCAAGTCCAAAGTGACGGAAGAGAGCATGCTAACAGTTCAATAGCTCAGAGGGCCAAGGTCCAACGCTAAGGAATATTCTCTGGCAGGTTTCAGGTCAATAGTATGATCCTGGCTGCAGAAACCCCTTTTATTTTCATATCAGTAAAGTATTAGAGACATATCTAATCAGCAGCCATGGAAAAGCAAAAACAGAGAAAGAGTATTCAGTAAAATGAAAACTGTGTTTGTCCTTAATGGTAATAGACACTCAGAGTATGTTGAAGATTTTTTCCAGACACTATGTATTTTACTCACACTTCAGGCAGACCAGTGTTTCTGTGGCAGAACTCTAACCAAACTTCACAGTTTAGCCTCAGAATAAATGAGTGTTTAATTAAAAGCTGCCATATATAGACAATTTTGGGTTTATTTCTATAAGTGTTTAGTCAGCTAATGCACTGGAAATTAGAATGTAATGATGGAAGAGTAACAAGTAACAAAGTCCTAAATACCATCAAAACAGAAAATAAAGGAAGGAGGCTCACAAAGCACTGTTGCTAATGAAACAAAAAGCATGATGAATAGTGATTTCAAGTAGTTGCTAGTTATCGAGGTTGAGTTGCTCTAAACACATCCAGACATTGGAAAAAGAGCCTTTTCACACTTCTGATGCGTCCTTTACCAGGCTTCTCACATTAGCTTGGTGTGACTGTTGTTTTAAAAGACTGAGGTCAAGTATTCAGTCTCAAAGTTCAGGTTGTTTCCCCCTTTCCAGAAGAGGAGTCACTGCCCCTTATTTCCTCTGGGGCAGTGCCAAGCCCATCTCAGCAGGGCCGGCTCTAGAAGGCTTTCCCAGGGAAAGGTAGGCTGAGCACCCTAATAATGATAGCTGCTGCTTCCACTACTTGCAGTGAGGAAACCCAGCTTGACTCAGGGAAGGGGGCCCCCTCCTGATTTCCATAGACAGTGATTCCAGTCATAAGCAATAAATGAATGGAAGAAGCAGAAAACATTCTGGAGTGCCAAGGGGAAAGTACTTTAAAAGTGGTTGAAGAGGGTTGAAGGGTTGGGTCAGTAGAGACTGTGAGAAAAAGTGCATGAACATGAGGCATTGGGGGAACAGTGTCAGAAAACAGACAGCATGCATGTAAGAGTAGGGTAAAAGTGTGTCCAGGCAGAATGCAGGATGCAATCTGTAGATGAAAATATAATTGCAGTCTTTTAGAATAATTGCACTGTAAACCCTCTGATGATCATGACGCACTAATGTATATTAATTGCTAATATGTACAGATATAGGTATGCATTCTTGTAAAATGTACTTATCACTGCAATATTAGTAGGTAATACAGCAGGTAATACTACATAGTACATAACTATTTCATATATATATTTATATTTCATGTTTTTCAGGGTTTCAGCAGTACGGGATGTTACGGCAGTAGAGCTGATCTGCTCTTCCTCCATTGCCCACTGAACAAGCAGAAAAGAAAGCTCTGCACTCTGTTTAACTGTCAGAGCAACAACAACAAAAGAGCAACAATAGGATTAAAAAAGTATGTCTGTCTCTAAGCCAAATGGAAATTCAAGGCTGTCTTGAGGACCTTGCAGACTAACAGGCAAAGGAGGAAGACACCTCCAGCTTAAAGAAGCTGCCCAGTCCAGGGGCAGGGCAGTCATTTCACCCCCAGTACACCTGAGTATTGTACTAGCAGCTTTTTCACACACAGGAATCTGAATTGTCCAGACACCCCAAAATGTAAAGTGCAATGCAGGGTTGTAGCCATTTTCCTTGTGTCCAGAAGCATTTTATCCAGAAGTCTACCTGTGTACAGGGATATAATCACATACAGCATAAGAACACGTATAGCTAGCTTAATGCCTGCTGAGCTTGAATACACACATATATACAATTTTTTGAGCGAACTATTACCTCTTCATCTCCTTTTAAATTTTAATAAAATTAGCCTTTCTGAAGTAGCTAATTACATAGAACATATGTAACTCACATATCTTACTCCAAAGTAACAAACTGGAATACAGCTCACTCTTAGATTGCTCTGACCAGGGAGACCTGAAGAATGTTCCCCCACCCCACATCATTTCAATTCATCTTTATTTTACTTTGCTAGAAAGTGCGTCTTTGTAACTCGCGGTGCTGGGTGAAGCGCCCTGCTGTGACATGAGACGTCGGGTTCTGTCAGTCACATCAATTGATGTGATGTGACGGAGCCTAATGTGATGGGACCGATGCCCTGCTGAACGTGTACTGTGTCACTGTGGTATTCAGAGGCTGGTTTCTCTGAGAAGAAATGCAGTGAAGGAAGCCAGGCTTCCCATGGCAAATAAGGCTAAATGATTTTGTAAATGAAAATGCAATAAGGACTTTGCTGCATATGCATGCACATTGCATATTTGGTTTAATTTTTTTTATTATTTTGTTTGCAATGGCACTTTGATGATATTGAGTCACGAATTTCACACAAGTTTTCTGTCCATTCTATAAAACTCTGACTAGGATCTATCTGAGGGTGGAACTGGAGTTCTGCCACTCTGCTTGGGACAAATATAGTTTGTGGAAGGCCCATGCACTATTCCCTGATCAGTGCCACAGTGCAGATGTGAAGGTCTCTTGCTGGAGCCCCTCCATGTTCAGAGTCAGCAGCCATTTCTTTTGCTGCTTCTTCACACCAAGCCTACCCTATGCCTCTGATCCTCAGCAACAAAATGCCTTGAGTTAGTGTGTACTAGTGGTAGTTCCTCTCAGAATGCAAACTAGTCTCTGAAAAAGCACCATAAAGTTTACTCTGATCTTAAAAATGTTTTCAGAAAGCTTCCAAGGAAATAAACCTAGTAATCACCCATAAGTGTGATGGCTTAATAGCCATCACACTTAGCAGAAATGTTTGCTTTTAAGGATATGGCTTTCCCTACTATTTAGGCAGTGCCAGCCCTCAGATTGCTGTACTTTGTTCCCATTAGCAGTCCTCTTACATGAGATAGCCACAGGAGCTGGTGAAGCCCAAAAAAGAAAGCAAGTCAGTCCTGTCCTCATCATCTGCCAGTAGTACAGCTCCCAGTAAAACTGGATAGGTAATGAGAGTAAATTATCTCTTTCTCAAGTCAGCTCCAGATGAGACCTCTAGCATTATTTATATCATATGGTTAAGTGCTCCACTCTGTGATATGTTGACTATCCCAACATTGCATTATGACTATAGTGTCACAGTAGTGACCTTAAACTACTGCTATGGCACTAAGCAGCTATTTCAATTTAAGATAAAGCCAATTTTACGACAGTTTTTCAAAATGGCTTTGTTTTCATGGGTCACCTCAATCATAGAGAAATTGCTGATTAGCTCTTCACTCCTAACCCCCTAAGTTTCTGTACATATGGTAGAAATTCACCACTGTTTATTATTCTCATTATAGAGTAGTCCAGTAAATAGCATCCAGCAATGTTGCATGAATAGGGATAGCTCTTTCAGTTACATGCAGATATGGGCAGAACATCTTGTCTCAGAACTCGCAGATATTTGTAAGAAAGATGGTATATGTCTTCTGGTACAATTTCTTAGAAATATGTCAGCCTTGCTGCTATTCTACAACAGCTTATTAAAAAAAAAAAAAAACCAACAACAACAAAAAAAAAAAAAAAAAAACCCACAAAAAAACCACCCACACCAAAAGAAACCCCACACAAACAAACCGAAAACACGCCTTTAAAAAGTCAATCAAACCTATCAATTTTTATATAGCTAAACGATCAATTTATGCTCCCACTCACAGCGAAAAGCCTCACGAGTATTGTATTTTCCATCACTGTAAAAACTTCTTTGTCTTTATTTTACACTGGAAGCTACTGCCATAGAGCAAGGTGAACCAAGCACATCAAAAGAGAAGAGTTACCCAAAAAGTTTGCTTGTAGAGAAAAAGTGTTGGGGTTATTTGTTGGTAGCACAAATGTGTTGTCTTGGTTGAAAACAGAGAAAGAGCTGGGTAAAGGAGCAGAAAGAGAGAGACAGAGAGCAAACCTAAGAACTGGAGCTTAAAAGAGGCTTGGAAAATACCCATTTCCATGAGCATAATTCACAAAGCCAAGTCAAGGTCCACATAAACAGAAAAAGTTGTGTGTCTTAACAGTCCCAACATTGAGCTGATTGGCAGAGGGGTTATCAAAATGAACTAGTACCAAATACTGCTGCATAGAGTACATGAACACCACCTTCCTTCTTCCTTTGCTGCCATGCATAGCTGTCAACCCATAGCATTGACTCCAGCAGTTTTTTAAAACTCTTACTTGAAGCCAAGGTACATTTTCTTGTACTTGGAACCATAAATTGGTCTTTTGAATGTAGATGACTGTCTCATTCCTCCCAATAGGGAGATGAGCTGGCAGGAATGGCATTGCTCCTGGGAAGTAAGTTCAAACACTTTCAAACTGGGCACAAGACTCAGGTTTCTCAGTCATGTTCAAGAACTCCGACCTAGTAATCAACTCCTACTTTCCAAAAGGCAGACTTTCCTTTTTGACTACACCACACGCCTTTCCCCTCAGGCCTTCGAGGCATGTCTCTGAATGACAGTGACTGTTCACTGGGGTAATGACAGTGCTGCTGGGTGCACACCTACCTCCCCAGGCCCATCACAAGGTTCAGATGTTGGAATGGTAAGACTACAAAGCCCTGGAGGGCTTTGGCTGCACAATGCTCCATCCAACTAAGATAAGGGCAACTCTGCATGCATGTGGTAACGTCAAGGCTATAAATAAACTTTGTGGTGTAAACACAGGTTCCTGGATAGGCTCTCCTACCCTTAATAGTTAGGTTATGTAATTGTTATTTATTTTTTAATCATTCCCTTTGATTTAATTGCCTATATGCTCCCTAGGGTGCATTTTAATTACCAAAGTACTACTTTGGATCCTGGCTAAGTATTTACACATTAAAGTGAGTCTTGAAATTAAGGAAAAGGTGAGATCCTTATTGCTGAACAACAGCTTGCAGTGGCCCACAGCTTAAAATCCAGAATTTACAAGGTACAGGTGAAATCCTCTCATTCATGGCATAAGTGGAGACAGGTGGCAGGGAGAAGGTTAAGAAGGGGGCTGACATCAACCTATTTTCTCCTTCCCCATCAGTGTGCACAGATGGGTGTGGTGGCCATATTCCAGCTTATAGGGCAATCACATTGAACCAGAAGAACCATGTTCCACCTGCATTTCTACATCAGTTCCTGGAAAGAGCCCAGCTTGCAGGCATGAATTTCCAGGAATGGGCTCTTGCTGCCAGTACTTCTTCACTGGGATTTCAGACTTGTAGCTGCTGACACCACAACTGTATGCTCTAGTGCTCCAACACTGGAAGGGAAGACAGCAATCCTGTATGAAGGATTCTAACTGAGCATCATCAGTCTGATGCTAGAGGACAAGGAAATATTTCTGCTGTGGTCATGGTCTCTGAGAGGGTGAAATTAAATCACCAGCATCTGAAACAGCTGAAATAGCTTTAGAAGATGTCTAGGAGAAGGGTCGCCAGAGGGAGTGGCTGTGCCTTGGCAAGAAGATAATTCCATGACCTAATAGGTGTCTTCCACCTCCAGTATTTATGGCTGATATTGGTAAGGAATGAAGGAGAGGAAAAGACAGGAGTTGATGGATTAGGATACTGCTTAATTTTCATTATGTGTCTCTTCAGATGGAAAACAAGACGTTCTTACCATCCCCACGGAAGGTCCCTGTTAAAACATCTGTTGTGGGTTCAGGAAAAATCATGTTGTTCAGACACTTAAGCATGCTTTGTGCAAGTAGTGGTTAAATGGTGTTATTATGTTTATATCTAACAGTTAGGCACTGGGTTCTGTTTATGTGGACTAGCTCCAGTGTGATAGGCAGTACTGCAGGGAGCAGTGAAGATGCTTCTCTCAGGGCAGCTTGACTAATCTTTGTTGAGAGCAGGATAGCAATTATAACCAGAGATTTTGAGGAGCAAATATAAAAATTAAAGGACTGGTTATATTTGCAAGGGAAAAGAATATTCTGTAGCTTGATTAATTTTAAGGCCTTCTCAGATAAAATTACTTTTTTCTTCCTATGACTATTTCTAAAACACTTGAACTCTTTGTTACAAGCGATAGACTAGTTTCAGGTCTTGCTATGATATCCCTTCATTATGCATAGCTTTTCCCTGTCTCTCCCTATATGTGACTCCTCCATTAGTTTCAATCTTGAAGCAATATCATGTAATAATAGAATAAAAATTTACTTCATCTTTCTGTGTGCATATAGACCCCAAATACTTGCAGGAGTAGGTGAAAATATTATTTTGTCTGGGACTTTTAACAGGCAAAAGAAAAAGTGACACCAATTATATTTAAAGTGTGGACATTGTACATAAAATTATTACATTTCATGGCTTTTCCTTTTGGGAAAAAAATTGCTATTATAAAAGTAGTTTCCATGGGGTGAAATTTTCAAAAGAGCCAAGCATCCACAATTGGGACCAGATTTCTAGAAGGCTTTAGCTCTGGCATAGAAATAAGTGGCCAGATGTCCAAAGAGCTCTAAACATTAGATTGTAAGCATTTATAAAAATCTGGCCTGTATTTAAGAGCATAAATGGGAGCTGAGCTCTTTGGAAAAATCTCGCCCTCATGCTGGGTGTTTAGCTGGCTTGAAAAAAAAAGTCTTGGTCTGAGGCTGTTTTGGTGGGAGGATTGTTTTTTGTTTCAGGGTTTTTTTGGTTTTGTTATGATTAGAGGTTTTTTCCTGTTGTTTTTAAAAGAGAACTGATCTTTTATGTCATTAAGTTGTTTATTGGTTTTGTGGAGCTTTTTGCTTCTAAGCACATATTTCAGTTTTGCCATCCAAATTGTCCAGTTGCCTTTAAGCAATATTGATGTGCTTAAAACTAAGCCCATGCTTAGTTTTGGGCTGGAGATCGAATTTACCATTTGAAATACCAACCCCCTTTAGGTATGAAATGCATGCTATCTTTACCAACAGGCCACATGGGTGGAGGAGGTGTGACTGAATGGTGGCCACTCATAGCAAAACAATGTCTGTGGCTGTGTAACTCTGACAATATCATTACAATAAGCTGTAAATATTGCAGTTGGGCCACAAATCACATAAGAAATTTCTTTTGGGTAAAGTACTGACAACATTTCTTCTGGACCTGAGCAACAAGAATCAAGTAGGCCAGCAATGGAAATTCAGATTTATTGAGCTCTTTAGTTTTGAAATTTTTAAGGAGCATTTCATGGGAGTGGGGTTGGACAGGTGCTCCAGGCAGTTCTGTTTTCTGAACAAGACAGCATTGCCTGAAATCATAGTTCAGTGGCAACCTAGGCTGCATACACTATAGCCTGTATTTTGAGGGCCTCCAAACTGTTTCCTCCCAAAACAAAGTTTTGGCATTTTGTCCCACACCTCCTTGGATTAGCTATATGGCTCTGATTGTTACCACTTGTCTGGAAAGTACATTATTTTTTGCAATCTGAAGAACAATTCATATGCACAGCTGTAGCACAGCACTGTGTCAAATTACTTTGGGAATGAGTGAGTATGAGAGTACTGGATAAGACAGAGGGAAACCCCTTTTAAAGATGGAGTGATGAATGCAAGCCTTTTGGTAACCGTATGTAGTAAATAGATGTATCCTGTTGATTTAGTCTTCTCAAGACAGAAAATTTTACCCATAGGAGAACTTCATTATGTGAAAAGAGGAACTCTAGAGGACGTACATCTTGCTGCTTTAGCTGATCCTGTAATATGTTATTCTGAAAACAATAGTGGGAATAGACAATATCGTGGTATGAATTATAGACTTTCTTTTTGTTTAACCAGTGGAGGCCTATCTGTGATAGGTCCATGTCAGGGCTTCAAGAAGACTTCTGTGTCATGCCTGTCATGGATCTCTGTCATGGGACACTCTATTCCAGCAAATCCAAGTGCCTCCAGATTGTAGGAATGGTCAGTGTTGGGTGTGTTCCTGGATGTACACTTTTCAAAGCAGCCATTCACCTTGTACGGCTCCACTGAAGTCACAGGAATGGAGACAAAGTCTGCCCACCATTTCTAATTAAGAGGAAACTAAGGTCCAGTATTCGCCCATATGTTTTCCTTTTTCACGTTATTACACTGCCTTTCTTCTCTCTCTTCCCACTCAAAGAACTTTGCCCTCACTTCAAGAAAGACATTGAGGTGCTGGAGCAAGTCCAGAGAAATGCAATGAGGCTGGTGAAGGGCCTAAAAAGTAAATCATATGAGGAGCTACTGAGAGATCTGGGGTTATTTAGCTTGGAGAGAAGTAGGCTCAGTGGGGACCTTATTGCTCTCTACCTGAAAGGAGGTTGTAGCAAGGTGGGAGTTTGTCTCTTCTCCCAGGTAACAAGTGACAGGACAAGAGGAAATGTTTAACCTGGGTCTTCCTAGGTGCAGCTGCAGGCCATCAGGAAGATGGTGGAGTCACTGTCTCTGGAGTTGTTGAAGAAATGACTGAACATGGCACTTAGTGCCACAATCTAGTTGACAAGGTGGTGATCAAAGGTTGCACTCGATGATCTTGGAGGTCTTTTCCAACCTAAATCGTATTGTGATTCTGTGAAAATGGACCTATACCAAAAGAAATAAGATACTTTTTGAATACAGGATCCAGAAAAAAAAATTATTCAGACTGTTACATCTTTTCAGGGATATGTTCTAGAGAACAGTGAAAATGGGCATCCTCCATTCCCTCTGAAGTCCAGGTGTTGGTTACAGCATTGAAGAGTAAGGTATATCTTCTATTTCTTTTAGAAGAATATATATCTACTTTAGGTATCAATTCATCTTTGGAGAATAATTAGTCATACTTGTAAATGGCATTCCAACAAAAAAAGGTCATCGGATTTGACAGCATTGGATTGACTTATGGAAAACTAAGGCTGACTTGCTGGTGTTAAAAATGTTAACCCTTTTCCAGGTACTACTGAGTCCAGGAGTCTGCTCTAAGTTTCCATGAAAGTGGTATAAGATAGGAACACTGCCAACCAAATAAGCAGTTCTTTCAGAAAAAAGATTACTTTGAATATTGCATCCCATATATAACCCTAAAACTGTTTTCAGATATTGTAAAGTCATGGACAACTGCTGTTGTTCAAAATTGAATGGATTGCAGGTCAGGTGATCTCAAGGTTGGCTGATGGATGAGATAAACACCTGTCATCATTATGCTGGATCAATTCTTACTTAAGTGCTGGATTTATGACTGCTTCTCCCACCCATTTTCAGATTCTCTCATTGTTTCTGCTTTGGCTCAGGGCCAAATTACGTTGTTCTACTATAAGTCAATGTTTAGAGCCCCAGATCCTACAGTAGAAAGTGATTACACAACCTCTACTCTCAATTAAAAGAAAATACAATTTTTGTGATTCAGTGCTTGTCAGTATATAGCAGGTACTGCCATCACATGTCCACTCCCTCTTCTCATGGCTTTCAAACTGCACCATATAACCCTGACTGGAACATTTTCTGGAGGTGACACAACATGGTTCTTAATTCCTAATTCCTCTGATCCCAGCTTTTGGGAACAGAAAGGTAAGAAAAGGAGGGGATAAGCAGTTCTGTTAAAAGTATCCAATTTTGTTTTACAGATTAAGCCACCACATTTCACAGCCCCCATAATTTTTTGAGTATAGCATTGTTTTCCTTCCACAGAAAACCTGAAATTTCATGGGATGCCAAGATTCCAACCCAGCAGGCAGCTACTGTGTTGAAATGCCACCCCGCCAAGGGTGAGATCAAACTGTGACCAAGAGGTCAGCACCTCCCAACATCTCCAGGCCTGCCAAGCTCAAAGCTAGAGAAACCCACAGGGAAAAATTGTTCATCTTCTCCATAAATCTGCAGATTTTTTCAGCAGAAAGTTGTTAAGCATTTCCATGCAACAGCTTCATTTTCTATCCATCAGCAGCACTGTGCAGGCAGACTGCTGTGTCAGGCAGCTACCATGAATGCGTGTCTTGGAGCTCCACCAAGGCTTTTTCCCGTAGAGAGATTGTTCGGTTCTGCTGGAGGTACTGAACAGCACAGTAGCTCTTGCCAAAATCTTTCCTTGTACATTTATTTAGCAATGTATGAAATAGTTATTTCTCTAGCACTTATCCACACCTATTCATCTGCCTTTTTTTTTTTCTTCTTGTCAGTAGTGAATTAAAAAGACAAAAAGTGTTGTCTAGTCCATCTGTGGAAAGAACATTATGAAATTAAAAGCATATGGAAAACTAACCCAGCCCAGCACTGTCAGCTGGACTAATCATCATAAAGGTATTGAGCATGAATGTCTCGAATTGGCTCACGGGTTGAGCACAGAGGGTAATAGTGAATGTGGTAACATCAGACTGGTGACCTGTCACTAGAAGGGTTCCACAGGGAACATCTTGGGCACTGTGCTCTTCATCATCTTCATAAATGACTTGGACACAGGACTAGAAGGGATACTAAGCAAGTTTGCAGATGACACAGGCCCGGGAGGAGCTGTTTACTCCCGTGAAGGCAGGAAGGCCCTGCAGAGAGACCTTGACAAATTAGAGGGCTGGACAATCACCAACCATATGAATTTCAACAAGGGAAAGTGCCAGATTCTGCACCTGGGATGGGGCAACCCTTGATGTTTGTGCAGACTGGGGAATGAGATGCTGGAAAGCAGTGCTGTGGAAAGGCAACTACCTGGGGGTCCTGGTCAATGGCATGTTGAATATGAGTCAACAGTTGGCCAGGAGGGCCAACCGTGTTCTGGGGGGCATCAGGCAAAGCATCACCNGCCAGGAGGGCCAACCGTGTTCTGGGGGGCATCAGGCAAAGCATCACCAGCCAGTCAATGGTGGGCAATTGTCCTGCTCTGCTCTGCACTGGTGCAGCCTCACCCTGAATATTGTGCGCAGTTTTGGGCACTGCAGTATAGAAAACGTATTAAGCTGTTAGAGACCGTCAAAATGAGGGCAACAAGGATGTCAAAGGGCCTTGAGGGGAAGCTGTAAGAGGAGTGGCTGAGTCACTTGGTTTGTTCAGCCTGGAGAAAAGGAGGCTGAGGTGAGACCTCATTGCCGTATTCAACTTCCTCATGAGGGGAAAAGGAGGGGCAGGCACTGATCTGTTCTCTGTGGTGACCAAGGACAGGATCCAGGGGAATGGCCTGAAGTTGTGTCAAGGGAGGTTTAGGTTGGATATTAAAAAAAGGTTCTTCACCCAGAGGGTGGTTGGGCACTGAACAGGCTCCCAAGGGAAGTGGCCACAACAACAAGCCTGGCAGAGTTGAAGAAGTATTTGGATGATACTTTCAGACACCTGGTGTGACTCTTGCGGATCGTCCTGTGCAGGGCCAGGACTTGATGATCCTTGTGGACCCTTCCAACTTGGCATATTCTGTGATTCTATGACTCTTTCAGTGGATGGGTCAGTTAAAAAATCTAGGCACACTTTTCTAACCTTGTGTACCACAGCAGTTATGTCCGTGCTGGCCTTCTGTGGCTGGTAAGAAAAATATTGAGTGCAGCAGCAAGACTCCCTATTTGTGTATCCAAATCCACTGATCTCTGGTTAGACAGGGCAGCCCTTACTGTAAACTCTTACTTAATTCCTTGCACAAAACAATTACTGTGGGCAAAGTAAACTGCAATCATGAGTTCTGAATTCAATAGAATTTCTAAATCCAGAGCGGAGTAGTTCTGCTCTCAGGCTAAGAGCCTGTAATCTTCACTAAAGAAAAATCTTGATCTCTCAAAGGCCTGTGAATAGTACCATAGCTGAAAATTTTCCAGGGTTATTCATTTCCCATCTGAAATCATAGATTCACTGATGTAAAAATATCTTGAAAGACAATGAAGTATCAAGGCAATAATGTAAAAAAAGTGTACTTAGCTCTCATCAACATGAAGAAATTTGATAAAGTCAAATAAATATCTGGAATTACATTTCAGTGGAGATTTTAAACTGGTATTTTAATTTGTTTGAGATTTATCTGTGATTTCAATCAGTGTCCAAATCTAAGCTGAAATGAAATTTTAAAAGATTTGTTTCTTGTATGGAATTTGAAGACTAGATTGTCAACACTAAGAATTACTGGTAGAAATAAAGCTTTTATTCCTATCTGTAGCTGTTCAGCAGTGATAGAAACCAACAGAAACAAAGCACCTAAATACTGCCATAGATTAGTCTCTTTAGAGGAGGTCACTTACCTGCTTTTTCTTTAATTTAATCTGCCATTGACTTTAAAAGTGTCTTTAAAGGACTGAATATATAAATAATGATCATGTAATGCAGTTAATAGGCAGTCGCTTGCTGGGTGCAGTTTATACAGTTACTTCTAGCTGGAATGCCGGTCCTGAGTATTTGAATTCCCTCTTTTGCCTTCCATTCCTTCGTCTTTGCCAAGTTTCAATTTCCATACTGGGTTGTATCAACAGTGGTGGGAATAACACTTCTAACTGCATCTCCATTCTATTAAAAACAAACATTTCCACATAAATCTGCTAATGTAAGGTATGGTATTACTTACAATTTTTTTCCCTGTTAATGATGAAAACAAATGAGTAAGATTTATCTCTTTGACAAGTCATGTGGGTGTGAATCTTTAATTAGCATATAACAGGTTTAGACTTCAAGTCCCTATAGGCGTGGGAATCACTTAAAGAAGAAAATCCCACTTGGTAAATCTTTGGCTCAGGAAGCCAAGAATGTTATTTTAACAGATACCTGTAAAGATGAAGATTGCAATCTTTGTGCATGTCAAGGTAAAAAAGCAAGCTATTTCATCTCCCAGAAACTCGGTGACCATACTTTGATGACAAGCCAGATGGCAGCTGTTCCCCAAGCCCAGTGCCAAGAAAGATGATTGTAGCTGCAATTTACCTTCCGTGGTGAAGCTCAATGCTGGAGCATACCACAGCTGCGGATTTGGCTGCTGCCAGTAGGTGTGTGCACAGTTGGTTTCCTCCCAATTTGGATTCATCAGGTAAGAGGCTGTATCAGTACCCAGCAATTATGAAATTGGCATGCGTTGGATTGTTTACTCACAGTAATATTCCTACTGGACTTTATTAAAACACCATCTGTTGTCAGTGCAGACAAAGAATCAAACCAGAAATATCCATGGAGAGAGAGTGTACATGTGCGCACGCATGTGTGTGTATGTTCAGCTGTGTTGCAGGATCAGGTCCCATTTCACATTCTCTTTTCATCTTCCCCCTTCCTTTACAGGTAGCTTTTGATAATATGCCTGCATTCCTGATCAGTATTTCCCCTCCCTTAATTCCATCAAAAAAGTAGAATTACATTGGGGAAAAAATAAAAGCTATGGTCAAAGGGAAGTTATACCTCTGTGAGTCATGCTGGAATGGAAACAAATGAGTCTTTGCATATGGGTGGAACACAATAACATTAGCTTTACTACAAATTAAAGCTGTAATGGTTGAAGAAAAAGTCATCTGACTGAATGATGTTAGAACAAACTTCTGAGTTAATGTGTAGTATATAGGGTGAGTAATAAAGGATATCTGCCAATAATAATGTCTTTAGGGCTTGAGAAAAAAAGGACTAGCTTTTACAATCAGCTGTTTTCTCTTGATTACCTTTTTTTCAGTCTTTCGGATGGGGATCAGATATTCTTAATACACAGCCGGTCTCCCGAAATGGCCAGGTATAATTTTTCATATACCTACGTATAATTCCAGGTGAAATTAATTAGCTGGAATTCTTCATCAGGTAACATACTAATAAAATATGATGCAAGTAATTAAAAATGCAAATACAGGGAAGAGAGCAGTAAAACTTAGATATGTCATTTCAGTCCTACAAAAAGGCATCTGTCAATTTAGATCTTTAGTGCATGCACTCTCACACACACGAACACAAAAAAAACCCTTTAAAAATAAAAATGTAAACAAGTCCCAGCTCACATCATAAGATTAAAGCCGTAATAAAGGGAGGGAACACAAGCCAAAAACATCCCCTGGGAGAAGGAGGGAAGTGTGTTAAAATGCTTGGGTTGTTTATGAACTAAGTGTTTGGAGATCTCTCAGTGCTGAATGAAGGAGTTGGGATATTTTAGAGGTCCCACAGGGAGGTTATTTACTACTATGGGGAGTCACTAAAGCCTGTTTTGCTCAGTATACCCAGCCATCAGAAAGAAAACATTAGTCCTGATGTAAGTGAGTGCAATCTGCCACCTGCAGTGGGACTGTGCATAGTCAAGAGGGAGAAGATTTGCCCCAAATATGAGCCCATCCTTGTTGCATTATTTAATTTCATCTTCATATGGGCCAAAGTTCTTTTCTAAGCTGAAGCCATAAGACCTGACATTGCAGCAGTTTGACTCTGGGCAGGGTAGAGCATAATTTCCATGCCTAAGATATAATTTTCTTCCTCTGTTTTCCTCATCATCATCATTGCTCCTCTACCAAATTACTTAAGCCCTGAGTGCTTAAGTCTTGTAGCCTACTCTGCCAAACGTACGATGGACTGACTGCATTAAAGTAGCAGTTTCTCCAACAATAATGTCCCCAAAATCTAGGCCTTTGTTTTCTGAAACTCACAGAGGACTAATCTTTATACCAATGTTCCTCAAATCAGGAAGTTAGAGTAATTCACTTCTTTGTTTCAGTTTTATGCATCTATTTATTCTCCTAATGAGAGGAACATAACATTTTGCCTTATGTCCTTTGAAGAAACGTAGCGGTTTTTTACCATCTTAATAATAATAATAATCTCAGTGGTTAGACATTAGAAGAGGTTGCCTAGAGAAGCTGTGGATGTCCCATCCCTGGAAGTTTTCAAGGCCAGGTTGGATGGAGCTTTGAGCAACCTGACCTGGTGGAACATGTTTCTGCCCATGGCAGGATGTTGGAACTAGATGATCATAGAATCATAGAAAATACTGAGTTGGAAGCAACCCTCAAGGATCAGTTGGATCAAAGTCCAGCTCCTGGCCCTGCACAGTACCACCCCAAGAATCACACCATGTATCTGAGAGTGTTATCCAAATCTTTAACATCCCTTCCAACACAAACCATTCTATGATTCTGTGATCTTGTCCATTCCATCCTTCAGCACATCCCCAAAGCAGGTTCCTCTTTTCAACTGTGCACATTTTTGGTACTGCAACTCAGATATGAGTTTTTTCTCTCTTTTCTTTTACTGGTAATTTTGTCCAAAATAGGTTGCTACTTACCACTCTCAAAACCCATTCTGCTATATGGCCTGGAGCTATGCTGTTTAGCCTCCCATAAGGACCAGACCAGCTCCTGGCCAGGCAGGAGGACCAGGCATGTTAGGAGATAACTGGATAACAGAGGGTAACTTCTTGACCCCTGGTCAGAGGCAGCCCTAGCAGAGGGGATGTGTTACTGGATCTGTTGGTCACCAATGCAAGCGAGCTAACTGGGGGCATCAAGACTGGAGTCAGCCTGAGCTGCAATGATAAAAGACCAGGTTCATGACCACCTGAGGAACCTGAATTTATATAAGTCTATAGGACCTGATGAGATGCATCCCAGAGTCCTGAGGGAACTAGCTGATGTAGTTGCCTACCCACTCTCCATGATGTTTGAAAAATCATGGCAGTCAGATGGAGTTCAAGGTGACTGGAAAAGGGAAACATTGTACCCATCTTTAAAAAGGAGGAGGACACTGGGAACTACCAACCTGTCAGCCTCAGCTGTGTGCCTGGGAAGATGATGGAACATATCCTTATAGAAGCTATATTAAGGCATATAAAGGACATGGAGGTGATTTGGGACAGCCAACATAGCTTCACCAAGGCCAAGTCCTGCCTGACCAACCTCATGGCCTTCTATGATGGAGTGACCATGTCAGTGGACAAGAGAAGGGCTACTAAGGTCATTTATCTGGACTTCTATAAAGCCTATGACATGGTCCCCCATAACATCCTTCTCTTTAAATTGGAGAGAGATGGATTTGATGGGTAGACTGTTAGATGGCAAAGAAGGTGGTTGAACAGTTACATCCAGAAGGTAGTGGTCAATGGCTCAGAGTCCCAGTGAACATCAATGACAGGTGGTGTCCCTCAGGGGTCCAAACTGGGATCAGTGTTATTTCATGTCTTCATTGTAGATATCTTCATATCTTTATTGTAGGTATTGTCATATCTTCATGATGTAGATGAAGGGATTGAGTGCACCTTCAGCAAATTTGCAGATGACACCAAGCTGAGTGGTGTGGAAAAGTAGCAGGATTCATACCTGTCCCCAACTCCTAGCCCTGCTGAGCCTCAGACTTTCAAGGTTTATGAATGGCAATGCTTAGAACAAGGACATATTTGGATCGGTACTACACCAGTTAGACCAGGTGGACTTCCATACTTCACTACATCATGACATATAAAATATCTTTAAACTACTTAAGTTGAATACTTTAGAGGGAGTACAGTGCTCACAATCTGGCTTTCCAATGGGTTATTCTTCTTGAATGCTAACATATGAAATGCAGATTTAAATGATTTGATAGTCTTCATTTGCTCTGATAATACTTACAAGAAAAAGCAAAACTTCCCAGTAATGCCAAGTTTTCCAAAGAAGGAGGAAGACAGTTATCACAATAAAGTAGGTTTTTATTATTTGTATCCATTCAGCCTCCAAGCCTCCTCTATGGGGGTGGTGGGCAGGGGAGAGAGGAAGAAAAATAAGTGAATACATAAAATGAAGCTGCTAACTGTTCCACAGCAGAAATGTTTTTACAACCCACAAGTGCATTAGGAATTCAACAGAAGCAACTAATTACAAGAACCAAACAATCCTCCTCCCCAAAGTGCAGCATGCAAAAATGACCTGTTAGAAAGATGGATGCCAAATATGTTTGCCAGCAGTAGGGCCAGGGTTTGCCCTGCACTGGAGCTGGGAGGGCACCGCTGGCACACACACTGCCTCCTGCCCCACCTGTGCATCAACACTTCCAGAATAGTCTGCCATGCTGTGCAATGCAAACATGCTGAGGCTGTATAACATCTGTGCCGGCACTTCTGCATCCTTATAAATCATTTCCCAGCTCTTGCTGGGGCAACAAGGAAGAAAATGTTGGCATATAAATGTAAATCACTGTATGTCCTCTGGAATAAAATAATAATTGTGTTGATTTACCAGCCATGCGTTATTCCCAGGGATGGATGGGAAATATTGGCAAAGAAAAATCTGTACTTCCAGCAAAAGAACAGATTTGCTGAACTGTACAGAAGCGGTTGGAATAATTTGAGATGCTTCTGTCTATGAAATTTGTTTCCTATTACACTGAGCATGAGGGCTTCCCTCATTGCAGGTTGAAATGTAATTACTTCACCTCTGATCATGCCTAAACTAAGAGTTTACAGTTTAATCAGTTACATGGTGAGCATAAAAGGACAGTTTTTTCCCTCCTGTGTGGAGTTGTGGATACCTCTGGAGTCACTGCCTGCATGCATTCCCAGGCAGACCTGAGGCATTCTAGGATGCTGAACTAAATATGTGGATACCCAAAAAATTTCAAAAGCATTGCCCTGAATAAGGAATTCTCCAAATTGTATAATTTACAGCTTGCTTGCTTTCCTTTCCTGAAGCCCAAATAGGAAAACTTAGCTCAGTTGAGGTCAGTGCTAAAACTTTCACTGAGACTAAGGTTTCACCCACCAAATCTAAAGTCACTTTTTGGCTGCAACTGTGAAGCCCACTTTGCAGGAGTCTGTACATTTTTTTTATCTTAAATTTTTGTTTGAAACAAGCTGACTATCATGGTTAGTATCTGACCACCTACAAATTTATTATGAAAATAATGATACTGTTTTCATATAACACAGTAAGAGCATCAACCTAAAGCCACACCAGTGGGATGAAATGCACACTAGACAATTCATACTTTGTCATTAGTTTCCAGCAAGCACACTTTGTTTAATTTTACATACTGTATTGACAACAATAAACTATGTAAAGCAATTTTACAAACACTTTAGGATTCTGTGGGCGACTGCCAGACTGCTTTTCTTATATGACAGTTACATGACACTAATAATCACTATCAAGAACTACAATAATAGTTCATAATACTACTATTGTCTTAATATTTTGTCTGTATTCTGCACCTGTAGTTTATGAACACACAATCACTCAAAACCACACAGTCTAGTACATCTCATTGCATTATCTGTTCCAGTTGTACTGTTGAAGCTGGAAACCTTTCTGTGACACTGTACACTGGGGGCTAAATTCACAGTCCATACACACCAGAACACAAGCAGAATTGTATGAAAAATCACATAATACAAAGTTTTGTTCTAGGGCATCTAGACTGCAGTTTCAAAAATAGATATGTGACATCTGTAAAATAGCATGTTATATTTCAAAGCATTAGTCTGTAGCATGACTCTGAATACTGTATTTTTCCTGGTTTTACCTATAGGTGTATGACAGATATTTGTGGATTTTCTTAGGCCCCACTATTTTTTTCCACGTATATAGCTCTTTTATTGTGAAAGAACCAAACACTTCATAATTTTTGAATGTGTCCATGGTACAAGGTAGTAATGTCCCAGATCAAAATTCAAAATTATATGAAAATCCTAAGATTTTGTCAAACAAAAGGTGTGATAGCAGGTATTGTGTTAGGTGACAAATTTTCCATAATTATATACACAGAACAGTGTATATTACATGCTACTTTATTGTTATACACTTCTTTCTTCTACATTATAGAGTATTGTTATATATTTATTATTTTATGCAATTATGATATAGTATTCCATGATCAAGCAGTACCTTACTGCAAAGAAGATCACTAAAGTCAAAACAAAGTAAGGCAAAATACAAATCCAAACACCAGAATCTATTTTTACAATGAAAAAGTGTCAGGGTAGCTCTAATATGGAGCATTCTTTTTGTAATGCTTCAAGTGAACACCACCACACAGTAAATTACACAGCAATCAGGGTATCCAGAATGACAAAAAGACCACGTAGCATTTCAAAAAGTTAAACCTTAGACTTTCCAAAACATCTCAAACCTAAAAATATTCTTCTTACTTAACATAAGTTACTTAAATGCCCATCAATTAATCAAAGCAAGTTATACAAGATGCCTTTCAGAATGGGGCCAGTCATCATTTGGCAGTGCTGGCTTTCTCTTCAGAGGAACTGAGCAACTTGTTAAGGCTAGAAATTAGTTCAACTAACTTTATTCAGACAATCAAAAGAATGCATTTGGGGGCACAAAATGAAGAGTTCTACAGAAGTTGCCTTGCTGTTCACTAGAGACACAGTCAAGCATAAAACCCCCGCTGGTTTCATAGAGCTTACTCAAGGCTCAAACTATACAGCTTGGGGTTTGCAGGTTCATATGTCCAAATTAAACATAATTTTTTAAAAATATCTGCCAGATACACGTGTCCCTGACCTCAGAGTACATGCCCAAGAATTAATTAAGGACAGTCCAAAAAATGGACGCTAGGTGTATGGGTCTTCACTCTTACCACATTAAAGAAACCCAGCTGACTAGCACCAATCTCAACTCATGTTTTCCCAAAGGAAGACTTTTCATGAAGTGCTGATGACAATGAGTATGTTCACCTATCCACTACAGGATGAAAAGGTATTTAGTACTAACAGCACGGCAGCTGTAATAGACTTCACTCTATAGTTTCATATTAAATAAAAATAAGAAAACAAAACTGTCAATGCCATTTGGCAGATGTTTGGATCCCCAAAGAGATTTGGGGCCAA
This sequence comes from Pachyramphus minor, assembly GCA_013397135.1. Classification (NCBI taxonomy): domain Eukaryota; kingdom Metazoa; phylum Chordata; class Aves; order Passeriformes; family Tyrannidae; genus Pachyramphus; species Pachyramphus minor. Next base: position 85,308 of record VYXB01005287.1, read on the forward strand.
TGATCAGAGATTTTGGGTTCTTATGTGGTCATATGTCTCTTTCATTAGAAAGACACAGCTATACAAATTTTTTGCAACACAGGTAATGCTGCCTGTCATCTAACATTCTACTTCTACTTCCAAAAAAAAACAGAGGTGAATGGAAATGAACTTTAGAGCTTTAGGTTTTCCTGCAAATCAAATTCACCAGGGTATCAGTCAGATAGGTTTCCATCACCAATGTTGCCATCAACAAATTCCCAGCTCTTTCTTCAGTACTTTATTACTATTTAATGTCTGACTTGAAGTCATGAAATGAGCTGGTGAGATAACATATGCAGAAGTTTTAGAAATATACTGTCTTTGTTTCAAATGCAAATAACATCATCTCCCATCATTCACTTAAAACCAAAGCAAAACAATGCCGAGATGAAGGCCAGCTGGTTGAAGCAATTCTCATATCCACACAAATAAACCAAACCCTATAAATAGTCATTAAGATACTTCTCATGAATGCCATTAAAAAGAAAAAAGAGGGAAAGAGGCATTGCTACTTATTGTTGTTATTCTATCTATCTAAAACCTCTTGGGATAAACTCAGACAGAAAGATGCTAGGAGATATATGAAAAGAGAGGAGGAGAGAGGAAGAGAAAAAGAAAGGAAATACCGATTTTTTGGAAATTAGAGTCACTTTATTGAAGAAATAAAGATCTTCTGCATAAAGTAAAATACTAATCACTGCAGTTTGCATAAAAGCTCTGCCTATGGAATATAATTCCCTTGCTCTCTCTTTTTATTTAGTATTTGTTTGTTCTTCTGTTTTCCTGATAGAAAAAGGGAAAGAAAAAATCAAGGTCCAGGCTCGGTAGTCAGGCAGCTAAGAACTCTAAGCTGAGAAATAAAGCTTTTTCTGTATTTAGAAAAAACCAAAACCATTCTAAGGAAATCCCAGAAAAAGCCCACCCATTACCCTGTCCATATTCTCAGATGTTACAAATGGTTCTGTTGGTGAAGCTGTGCTTTGTGATGGGATCTTTCAGGAGAAGACCTGACTCTGAAGTTTGCTATTCTGAATTGCTACAATTCCCCATGGCATTCAGGTATGTGTACCTGGTTGTCATGTCTTCCATAATGCCAGTAGATACTACTAGAATATGCCAAAATCAAAAGGCATTTAAATTCATAATTATTTTGGTGTTCAGATTTTTGCATTTATTTTAAATACAGAGAAAAGACATTAAATTGAGATGACTTTGGGCTTTAAAAATATTTTTCACAGCATTTTCACTTCTCTTGATGCTCTTTTCTCAATTTCCTATTTTGCTAATTTATACTTTGTCTGATTCACTAAGTTCAGCAGTAAAGATATTTCTAGTTTTCTAGTATCCAGAAAAACGGGACCCAAGTCCTGTTTTGCTTTTCTGTCTTATTAATATTTAGACAATTATTGCAAAAAAATGTGTATATATGAAGTAACTTAATGTGTGTTGGAGATATGGTAGAGGTCTGTAGGTACTACACGTTCATTCATTGATTATCTGCTAAAATTTAGAAACTTTGTCATGCAAATATGATACAGAAGGGACATGGCTTGATGTTTTGTCTTCAGCATCTTCAATTTTAATGAAAAATCTTTTAATGTCAAGTAAATTCCAATCAACAACAGAAAAATGCTGCTTCACAGATTATTTATTCGGCTTCTGCTACCCCAACGATCAATTTTCATTCTGAAGTACAGCTGAGTTTAGCAGTGCTACAGGGACTAATTTTCTTTGAGGACAACAAAACATCCTGAAGAGAAGCAAATAGCTGTGCTATATTGCTCCTTTGTACCAAGCAGGCACCTAAGTTCACCACTTTTGGTGTATAATTAGCATTTCTCTCTGCCGTGTGGATGCAGCCTAATGATCAGGAAGTAGATTTTCACCAGCAATTATACTGACATGAGTCAATAGTCATTGGTCAGAGAGACGGCCTCTCAGATCCTGATGTTCAACAATAGACCCTTTGCCTTGAATAATTACAAATCTTATATGGCTGACACGTCTTAATTCATGAGATCCTAGTGTGTATAATTTGATAGAAGTATGAACTTGATTACACTAGTGAACTTGCTTTCCAGAGGGGAAAAAAGTGATAACAGGCTTCTTTGTCATCAAAGGGTAAAGAAATGTGACAATCTGGGAACCAGTTTTAGGACCCCATCTGCTAAACCAGAGAGAAATCAAGATTTTACAGTTCTATAAATATTTTAGTGTATGCCATCATTTATGAACTCTGGCAGCTATCATAAAATCTCTCTGACTTTTGTTACAACTGCATATAAGGCCAGAAAATTGCATCTCATGGTAAACCATAAAAACCTAAGTAAAAGCACCATTCCTTTCAGTATATTCTAAAAATATACAACCTCCCTGTCAGTACATGGCAGGGTTGTTACCATCCCAAGATGCCTGTTTCTCTCTCATTTTTTTTTATCTGATCTTACCCTGGTCTTTTCAAACCCTTTTGTATTTCAGTATCCTTTTATGTTCCATAAATAACAGCCATCACAATATAACAGCTGAAATAGCTTTTACTTTGTCACAACATACTGTAAGCAAGAGACACTTGGGTGATGCTAATGCCCTGGATACAGGAAGAATTTATGCAGACCTTTTCTCTAATTGTTCCTGAAATGATTTTCATTCAGTGGCGAGTTTCTTTAGAGCCCTGAAATGGAGCTATCCTCAGACCATCAGGTTTTGATGCTTTAATCACCCAGTAGAAAAGCCTCTGTAAAAAAAGATATAAATAAAGAATTATCCTGAGATTAACAATGCTCCTTCTAAACTTAAACTCCCAGTCCTGCCCGGTGTTACAAAGTGTCTCTAAAAGATATAGAGATCATGAATCATCAAACTTTTGATTGCAGAGGCTATTCTGACATTCTTGGTAAGATCTGTACAGCTTGAATTATAAGACAATATTGTCTGAAATGACCTGCCAGCCTGAATAATAGTAATTTATATTTTTATCTCTGCAAAGTTTCTAGAATATATTTTCTTGAACTCTTTTTTTTTGGGCAGGGGGAGGGGGGGAGGATGGGGAGAGGGGATGTATGCTTAGCCAAACAAGAAAGGAGACAACCACTCTATTAAAAATAAACACAGAAGACAAGTGGTTGTCAAAGACCCTAAATTCAGGAAAGATGTCTACCAGATTTAAGACTGAATTTCAGAAGGTGTGTAGACAGCACATGATGTGAAATCTCTGTCATCTCCTCTGCAGAGACAAAAGAGAAAGCTGAATATTAAAGTGACTGCCCATGCAACTATTTCCAAAATAAATGCACAAATCATCACATATTCATCACACACCTGAGCTGGGCATGTGCCTTTGCAAAGGCAATTGGCTAAAACACTGGACATGTTTCTTCTCCTTTTTCATCCAACAAGACTTCCTGTAGCTCCTAGTATTACTATGTCTGAGGACCTGCATTTGTTTTTATCAAATATTTGGTTTTGATCTTTCATTAAAAACATACTGTTGTCTCACATATGTATATTTACATAAATATGTACATATGTGTATCCATAAATGCACGTGATGCACTATATAAGTCAATATATATATAAGGTAATTATGGGCAGTAAAAGAATAAATACTCAACAAGGCTCTTATTCTTTCTATTTTTCTTTCTTTTCTAGTACATTCAAATTGTTGCTAGTTAATTTGTTGGGTCCTCTCTAAAAAATAATGAATGTTTGTTCAATACTTAGAAAAAATATCATGGGAATTTATCCTTTAGATAACAATTCCATTGACCTCATCTTAGTTACCAGAGAGGTTAATTTAGTGACTGGTGTCTGAGTAAATGTACAAAAGATTCCAGTAATTTTTGAAAGGTCATTCTCCATTCAATAGCAGCTGTGTTTCTATCTCAAGAAGAATTGTTCTTCCATGATGAGCACACTGATTCCCATACACTATGCAATAGTTTAGGGCAACTTCAAAGAATATTGGGGTCTGAATAAAAATTATGCCCTATCAATTGTAGGAATGGTTTTGCTCTTTGAATTACCTCTTTTCCTCTAGTCTCAGCTTCACTACCTCATCTAGAGGATGAAGGCCGAGAAAATGTGTCGCACTCAGAAAAATCTCCATCACTGTATTCTCTTTTGTACACAATCTCATCAGGTTATTCTCTTCAGCCCTTAAGCTTTCTGAAAAAAATGCTGAAAGAAGGACAAGCTTGGGTGCTGTTTTGCACTATGAATCAAATCCAATCCTTCAGTTGTTTTGATCTGTTCAAGCTACTACCTATATCTTGAAAATTCGTTAACTTCATCTGAGGCAGGATTTCCCTCAGAATCCATGTGTTGGTCCAAACCTTGAAAAGATTTGGTTTGTAAAATTCTGAAGCCATCAGATAATGTCATCAGGAAAATAATTTTACTTTTTTTTTTCATGGATTGAGAATCATGCAAAATTTAATCTACAATAAAATAGTTAGGCAGCAAATGTAGTCCACATGAGATGTGCAACTGAAGCGCAATATCACTAAATGTGATGGTTTAAAGGTAAACCGGCAGGAGAAATAAACCCAACAAAGGAGATTAAAAGTTGGAATGACAATTTTAATAACAATAATATAATAAATACAATTTTATAGATGAACAAAACCCCAGCACCCTGGGGCATGAACAGAATGGTGTTCGTCAGCTCCTGCACTGAACCCCACATGGGCCCCTCTGAGTCCAAAAAGCAAAAAAACAAGAGGGGAAAACCTGCTGATGTCAGCGACGGTTGCAGTCCGGCTGAGAGCTGTGGTCCCAGTCCGGTCCAGGCTCTGATCCTCCTCTCGATCCCAAGAGTGGAACTAGAAGTCCCCAGACACCCAAGATCATAGATCTTCAGGTTCAGGCAGCAATGCCCAGCCCCTTTCCCAGGGTGGGGAGTTCCACAATGAGTGAGTGGGTGTGCTGGGTGTGAGGACAGGAACATCTTCTTATCTCACAGGCCTCTTCACACCCAGCTCATAGCCTGAGGGGTCAGGTGTGCTCTGGGCAGCTGCTGCAGATAGTCTATAGCTTCTGGGAAATAGCATAGAGGGTGTAGAATACACAGTTTGGGTTACACCCACACAGTGATGAACTGGTCCCAGCTATTCTAACTAAGACACTATATTATGGTCTTCCAGGTGTTGCATCTTTGGACAAACATACGGTCTTTCTTCCTTTTGTGGTTTCTAGGATGCTACTTGCCAAAAATATTGTTTTCTTATGTTCAATAAAACTGGCTTTTCTATCAGTTTAACGTAATGTTTTTATTCCTGTTACATGTTAAGAATTAAAAAAAAAGGAGTGCATGACCTAATCCATCATCCATTTGCACCACTGCAAATTCATTAATGATAACAGTGCTTTGTGTAATTAATGAGAGGAGGGAGATGAAGCCGAGAGTCTCTCAGCCTTTTCAGAAACATTCTTTGACCCAAAACCTGTGAAGTCACTGGGATCTTTTCCATGGATTTCAGTGATCTCTGCATGAGGGTCATAACCAGGACTCTGATGGCCTTCATATCACCAACAGCTAATTTCAGGAGATGTTACACAGCAGTGAGAGTGAGTTCAACCAGCACACAAAGATTTTCCATTGGACGTGAATCTCATCTCCAGAATACGGAGACAGGAGAACTAACATCAGTATAGCTGGAATTGCACCCACAAATACAGTGAGCTTAAGCTTCACTTAATATAACCATCTGTGCCAGAAAACCAAAATTACTTTGGGAAAGAATCATAGGAACTATTAGGCTGAGTACTTTTTGCAGTGTAGTTTTTCACAACAGCACAAAACTCTGATCTACTGAAAGGGAAAGAGGTAAAATTTAAATGAAGGGCTAAGAGGAATGACTGAAGTATAAATAGGTAAAGACTTTATCTGTAAACCATGAAGCTCTAATATATTCTATCCTGTGGGATCACAGTGTCCATTCTCCTTTTTGCAAATTGCCCTTGACTATATCCTTTTTCAGGGCAAACCTGGTAAAGAGTTGTGATGGTTTTGGCCGTTAATTTTCTTCACAGTGGCTAGTATGAGGCTGTGGTTTGGATTTGTGTTGAGCACAGGGTTGATAATATAGAGATATTTTCCTTATTGACAAGCAGTGCTTATACAGAGCCAAGGCTTCTTTTGGGTTTCATACTGCCACATTGGTGTGGGAGTTGGGGGTACATTGGAATTTGGGAGGAGACACAGATGGGACATGTGATCCCAACTGATCAAAGGAATATTGCCTACCATCATGTTCAGTATATAAAGCTGGGGGGAAGAAAGGAGAAAGGGGGACTTTTAGAGTGATGATGTTTGTCTTCCCAAGTAACCGTTATGTGTGATGGGGCCCTGCTCTCCTGGAGATGGCTGAACACCTGCTTGTCCATGGGAAGCAGTGAAATAATTCCTTGTTTTGCTTTGCTTGTGTGCACAGCTTTTGCTTTCCCTATTAAACTGTCTTTATCATAACCTATGAGTTTTCTAACTTTTACCCTTCCCTGATCCCACTGGTGGGGAAGTAAGAGAGTGGCTGTGTGGTACTTGGTTGCTGGCTGGGGTTAAACCATGACAAGAGTGCAGGAGCAATACTGATAACAAATCATAGTGATGATCAGAAAATAATAACAGCTTCACTTAATACTTTCAAGCTTTAGGTATATGCTGTTTAAGATAACACTCATTTCTTTAAATGGAAAATTTTCTTTCAAAAATAAAATAAGAAAATAAATAAACCAATCTTGCTGCAGTTGACAACTCCAACCTTTAAAATTAAGATCCTTTTTCCCTGGCTTATGCAGGTTGTAACTTAAGTGAAGATGCATTCTTCATGTCCCAAGGCTGGTGTTAGATCACAAGTCTCTCCTCATTACACTCTATGCAGAAAGCCTCTGCCATGTGCTTAGATTGCTCTTGACTTGTGAATAAGATGGGAGGGTCTCTGTGCTCACCTGCTGAGGGCAGGCAACAGGACAGTCAATCAGGCTTGTCCTTATAACATCTTTCCTTGTCCCTTCTAGCTTCTACTCCAACTTCTTTCATCACCATCAGCTCCTCCACTACCTTGTAAGCAGTGGCATAATCAGTTGCTTATGTGGCAGTCAAGAAAGAAATACCTGGAGAGCACAAACAAGCTCTCAAATGTACTTCAATTCAGGAAAAAAACCACCCAAAACACAAAACAAAACAAAACAAAAGCAAGTATCAAGTTTTCAGGTGGAAGTGGGGTTGCAGTTTTGCAGACAGTCCATGTGTCACTTGGATTCTGCTGAGTACTTTTGGGGCAGAAAGTGAATGGTTTAGACCTCCGGGCTTCTGGGGTTTTAATTAATTTTTAATTAAATTTATTTAATTATATGATTAGTCACATTTATTTTTACACATCTTTTGAAAAAGAAACAAGAGGATGTTTGAGTGTGGAGAAGTTTCCCACCCACGACTATCTTCCCTGCTCCTTCCATCTCTGTGGAAACTACATAGAAACACATAAGAAAGAGCAGGCCGTGTACCAGCACACAGGGATCACTTTGAACTGACACATAGTGGTGGGCTGGTGTGAAAATATTAGACTGGGAACTGATGCTGAGGCCTGGAAATGCCTCCACCAGGAGGACAGCAGCCTCTGGCTGGAAAGCAAGCAATCACCTCAACAGTACCTGTGGGCTGGATGGTCTGAGCCCAAGACTTCACTACATACTAAAAGGTTAGTGCTGATTTACAGCCAGTAATTTACAGCTGTCTGTAACTTTCATCTCTGTTTCTGACAGTACCTCTACACACGTCTCATTCTGGCCCATGATTGTACAGAACCCACACTAACAGGCTGGTCAGTATAGTCAGCTGTCCACATACACGTATGTTGCTCCTACTAGCCACAATTATTTAGCTTAAGCTGTTCTCCGTACCTCTTGCTGTGTAATGGCTGGACAATCCAAGTACGTGCATATCATCAGTCGAAGCAATTTATTTGGCAACTGGTACCTTGAAGTGTTCACGTTTGCATCATCATGGAGTCCTGAGTTCATGGACATGTTGAAGTGAGTCCAGAGGAGAGTCAAAAAAATAATTAGAGGGCTGGAGTGCCTTTTGTATGAAGACAGGCTGGGAGAGTTGAGACTGTTCAGCTTGGAGAAAAGAAGGCTCCAGGGAGATCTTGGAGCAGCCTTCCAGTACTTAAAGGGGGCCTATAAGAAAGACAAGTACAAACCTTTTAGTGAGACATGTTGTGATAGAACAAGGGGCAATGGTTTTAAACTAAATAAGAGTTAATTTAGATTAAAGAAGTTTTACAATGGGAGTAGTAAAACATTGTAAGAGGTTGCTCAGAGAAGTTGTTGGTGCCCTGTCTCTGGAAATATTCAAGGTTAGGTTGGGAAGGTCTCTGAGCAACCTGGTCTAGTTGAAGATGTCCCTGCTCGTTGCAGGGGGATTGGATTGGATTGGATGACTTTTAAAGGTCCCTTCCAGCCCAAACTATTCTGTGATTCTCTGATTCTATTTTATTGTCATGCTGATACTGCACAGCCATGGGAGTGGTCAAGCTTGTAAGGCATTGTGTCATTTCTAAAGGTGGTTAAAAATAACTCAGACATAAATACGTGAAAAGATGGACGTTTCACTAGGTGCGGAGAGATTACATCAAAGAAAATTGTACTTGTGACAAAGTAGATGCTACACCAAAGCCCATCTAAAAATGGCAAACATCATTTAAAAAGATAGAGACCAAAACCAGAGGTCATTCCATATTTGTATCAGAGGCAAAAATGGGAGAACCCTTCCCAAAGGACAGGCCACACAATCCCTTCTGTTTCTACAACAGCATATATGAAACAGGCCAAGAACAATTATCATCTGGTTGTGAAGCAGGTATTGTTTCCACCAGTAGGTGAACTGGAGGTCAGCAGAGTCAGCTGGAGTCCTTAATGACAGATCAAACCAAATGTGGCTCCTTGTAGATGTCGATACCCTGCTGGCTGGGTACAGCACAGTGCTCCCTAGCCTAGACAATTTTGGGTGCTATGTTGAGACACTTTATTCATGAGCTTTCTTCAGAGAATGAGATGTGACTTCACTGTGTTCCACTACTTTATTTGGGTGACACTGGGTGACAACCACTAAGTGTAAGTGTGCTTGATGGTCTTTTGCTGGGAGAGATGCTTGCATTGAAATCTCAAATGATGTGCATAGCTGTGAGCCGTATTTCAGACTCACAGGCTTTCAACAAATTTGGCCTATTCAAACCTGCTTGATTAAAATGCCTCTTTTCAGTAATCATCTCCGAGACTGTTGAGACCAATACATTTTTTTTAAACCTCGATGAAATTTTCCACTTCTGCTTCGCATGACTTTTGATTTATTGTTAGTTTATTTCCACACTTTCAGGGGCAGATCCCCATTGGTTCTAACTTGGTATTCAGAGAAGCTAGGCCCTTATCCCAGAAATTAATTCAGTTTTATGTTTTTCAGAATCCAATTGGTTGATGGCAAAAATCAGCATAAAACTCCCAGACATTTTTATCTCTCCATAGAGACTAAGTTTGTGGACATGAAGCGCCATCAGCTGATAGCTATAACAAGTTCTGTCATATGAGAAGACTGAGGTTACAAAACTCAAACCAGAAGAATTTGACACTTGTTATTGCTAAACCAGTAACATAGCTTTTCCAATAGATTCTGTTTAGCCATTAATATTACACTACTTCTGGAAAATTTTCATGCTACCTTTTTCTTTAGTAGAATTTGTACCAGGAAGTAATATTTTAAACTCAATATTTATCAAAAGGCTACAAGAAGAACATAAACATTTCAGCCAGTATAATTAAATCATTTGACCAGCACAAAGAAAAGGTACTTCTAATATTTAAAGTAGAGAAAATTAATATAGCATGTCATCCCATTAATTACAACTGTTCACATTTCCTTATAAAGCTATCAAGAATGTCAGCAATCCAAATTCCATCATTTCAAAGATCTAAAAGGCAAAATCTTACCCTAAAGTTCAATAAGGCCTTCTAATAAAGAACTTGGTCTTCTAACAAAAAAATAATGAAAATCAAAGACACATTGCCTTTTAAAGAATTATTAAAAATTATCTTTCTGAAATCAACAAAATTTCCCTAGATGACTCTTTTTCAAGTCAAGCAATATTTTCCAAGACCAACTCCTATTGACTGAATATAATGGGAGCCTTATTCTTGGTATATGTGACTAGTGGATCAAATCCTCTCTTTAGTCAAGTCTGTTCTCCCAGCCAGCCCAGGAATCCAACCACTGCATAGATAGAATAAATTAAATTATTGTTATCTGCTTGGTACTGGAAATGCATCCTTACAGTAACACATACTGGCAATCTTCAGGCTACTGAAGAGTGTGAATGAAAAACAGTTTGAAAAAGGGTGCACAGAAAATATACAAAGTCCATAAAAAAAGAAAGTTCTATTTTGTTGTGGGTTCACAAGCCCCCCTGGGCTGAAATAGTCAGGTCCAGGTGGGTTTCCAGAGCAAAGCCAATCAAAAGTTTTAGTAATGTCTCTGCTAATGACATATTTAAGCAAACGGAAGAGGAGGTGGATTGTGCAGAAGAAATTAAGGAGCCATGAAGTAGGAGGGCAGCAGCAGGCCCCCAAAGTGGGAGCCAGGCCCTCTCTCCTCCAGCCCTGGGCTGGGGGCAGGTGTAGCACTGAAGCCCCACCCCGGATGGGCCGTGTAACATAGTGGAGAAAAAACTCCAGAGAAAAACTGCCTGAAATGTGCTGCAGAAGGAATTCCAGCTTGGCGGAGAGCAGAGGAGGACTTGAGATAACAAGAAGCTCCAAGGTCAGTGTAGCAGGAGAGAGCAGAGCGGTGCAGGGGAGTCCCCCCCTACCCTCCAGCTGGGGAAAGACTGAAAGTTAAAAACCCCTGCCACCTGTAGAAGATTACTGATAAACAAGAGATCCTGTGTTCGACTCCCAGTGGTGCTTCCATAGTGCAGAGACCCCCCGGCAGCTCATGAAGGAGTCTGTGCCGGAGCAGATGAGAGCATACGGAGGCTGTAGCCCCTCGTGAGAGGCCTCAGATGGAGCAGAGTCCTTCTAGAGATCTGTGGCCTGTGGAGAGAGAAACCTACACTGGAGCAAGTTGTCCCGAGTAGCACTTGTAGTCCCAGTGAGGGATCCATGCTGGTGCAGTTTATTTGTGATCCTAAAGGACAGCAGAGTTATGGAAGAGCTGTTGTCCTGGGTGAACCCACAAGGAGAGGTCTATTTAAGACCTTTGTGGGAAGGGACCCCACAGGAACAGGAGAAAGGACTCAAAGCCATTCCCTGTAGCCTGTGGTGAAGACTATGGTAACATAGGCTGTCCCCCTTGCAATCTGTAGAAAGGATCCCACAGGAATAGGGGAAAGGACTCAAAACCCATTATTCCCTGCAACTGAGGTGCAGACCATGATGAAACAAGTGTCCCCTTGCAGTCCATGGAAGACCTCATAGAGCCAGGATGCCCCCCCAGCCTCTGATCCTGTCTGGAATTCAGGAGAGACAGGCCCAATCCTCAGGTCATCATGCAGCAGAGCCAGCTGAGAGAGAGAAAATCTCCAACTATGACAAATTGGATTTGTCACCTTAAAGATAATAGAAGAGAAACTTTACAGTGCTGCAGAATTGCTTCAAAAAGAAGAGACTTTCTCCTCCTGGACTGACACTAACATTTTCTTCATAAGATAAGCAAGCTTAATTAGAATTGTTGTATATATATATTATTCCTTAGTCTTTATCTTGCTAGTAATAAATCTTAATATTATTCCCCCACATCAAGCCTCTTTTGTCTGTATAAAACCTCTCTCAGCTTGTAGCAACTGTGTGTGTGTGTGTGAGTTTGAAAAAATTGGTCCCAAGTAAACCCACGACACCCCAAATGACTTGAAGCATTAAAAAATAAAAATAATAATAATAAAAAATCTGACAACTCATATTCCACTATGACATTTAGCAGGTACAAAAATACATCAATGAAACTTCACTCAGCAACAACTGGAAATGACAAACACGGGCTTACAAAGGCACTCAGCGGGAAGAAATCATCGTATGTGTATGATAATGGAGTAGGACATGGCTAAAACAGGGCAGTTGGATTTCTTCATGGTGTTTAAGTCCCTTTCATCCATTCACCATCTCTATCTCACCCATGGGGCTTGGTTTTTGTTTTGTTTTTTTCTTAAATGTCTGAGCAGAGTGTATCTGTAGCTAAGCCTTGAGCCTGCATGGCTAGATAGCCCCATCATGTGCCCTCAGTGCTCAAGTGACTTGTAGTCACACTGTACTCCTACCTCAATTGTTAGTTGCTATCTGACTTTTGTTCCATTTTGGTTTGGTTTTTGTTCCAGAAGTAGTAGTGTGCTTTGCCACGTAAGCACTGCCAAGTGGCAAGTTGCATGCTTCCATGCTGTAGCTCCCTTTCATTTCAGTACATCTGTAGTCCTTAGACTACTCATTTCCTCTTTGCCACATTCATATCTCCAGACCCTCAATATACTTGAAATAGTTGAAATATTGCTATTATTGAGTCTTCTCCACCTCCTATCTTTTCTAACTTGTATTCACGTTATATATTCCATCTTCCAGATTGCTAAAAAAGATGCTGTAGAAAACTAGACCTGTGACAATTCCTGCAAAAACCCAAACTCCCCATGTGAAAAACCTGTTGTTATTCATCCCCACTTTCACTTTAGAAACTTCTAGTCATTTTCAGCCCATGTCCCATCCCTACCACTTGGCATTGTTTTCCATAGGCAATATTGTGAAGCCAGGGGTCTAGTGGTTAAGGATACGGCACTGTAACTGCCGAGGCCCGGGTTCGATTCCCGGTCGGGGATACTCCCCGGGCAGGTGGAGCCCGTTAGCCCTGTAAGGCAATCCACCTACGTCCTGAGGACCTCGCTGCCACTGTCCAAGCTCGCTTGGCCCCGGCAGATGAACCTTAGGATTAAAGGGTGGGCTCAGTTCTGCGCGCACTGTGTCCCACCTAAAATAAATCCAATGCGCAGGCTGGAAGGCGTACAAAGACCTTCCACAGATCTTCGTTCGCGAAGTCTGGCCATTATTATATTATTATTATTGTGAAGCACACATCCTAATGTTTTCTTAACATTCAGAAATATGACCTTTGTCTTCTTCCTTTCATCTGCCCTTTCTGCCACCATGCAGCTGAGAACAGCCACAGTACACAAGTTACTGTGGACCAGTTTGGAATAGATACTTACTACTTATTTAGTATACTTCTTTGCTACCAGTTTTCAGATTTTCTGTCCAAATAGCTTCATCATTTTACTGGACAGGCAGATTATATTTACTACAAGGTAATGACCTGGTCATTTCCCCTGCACTTTGTAATCTAAGCTCTATATCATCTCTTTTATTCTAGGGCCCAGTGGTTTAGCTTTCAAAACTACCTCCTAGTGATTCCATATGTTCACAAATTTCCTTAAGATGAGGGAACTGCTGATTTGTGCATTTAATTTTTACAGGTATTTACTTACCTGCATTTATCAATAAGTGTACCAACTATGACCATCATTGCTTCTTAATCGCCCATACCCTTTTATTTCACTTTAAATCATAGATTCAAAAAAAGCAGCTTAGTGGTTCAGTCATATTAAAATCATAATTGATTTTGCCTCACTCCTCATTTATTAATGGACTTAGACTACCTTCTCGCTAATAAACCTCCTAGTAATGAGTTTAGCCCACAGAGGATACATTTCCACCTCAACAAACCACCAAGCAATTTAGGACAGTTGGTAGTCTCTGCTTAAGGGAGTCAGAAAACTGGAGTAGAAATTTATGCAGGCCATAATTAAAGTACTTTCTGGGAGCAGCGTGGGGAGTTTACCGATATTCTTTATACTGTGCCCATCAGTGGTCAGTGTAATTAATCCTTCACTCGTGTTCCAATAAGAACTAATCCTCACTGACAATTTTTTATAAAGAGAAGGCTTCAAACACCTATACGGCATTCAAACTCTAGTAATTTCCTTCCTTTGAACAGAAAAGGTTTGCGAAGGTGATGAGGACAGATTTTTTGGAGCTGCCCAGTTCCGGGGAAGGTGTGCACACAGAAGAGAAGGCATTCACTGGGGTAATGGCTGTTTCCAGATGTGTGGAAAGCCCAGCACACCTAGAAAAAATCAGAAGCAGGACTTTGCCACTGCACAGTTATGAGTGAGAGAAGATCACCTCATGGAAGTAAAATATAACCACTAGTTTCTATTGGAAGTACCTAAATGAAAGCACAATTGTATATTTGAGGGAGGGAAGGTCATTGGGCTGAAACATGATACACTGTGAGACAAGAGGAAACTCTGAGGTTGAAAAGGTTTAATCATGTCCCTGTCTGTGTTTAATGATAAATCTCTGTGACCTCCCTCCCTTCCAGGATTGTAAGATTTTAGTAGCAAGAAACTTATTTGTTCAGCGCCTAAAACACTGGGTTCATGGTACACGGTGGATGTTCTCATAACTCTAAGCTTGTAGTGCTGCCTAACAAGAAACTTCTGTAATACTGCCGTTTTCTCCTTTCCTCACACATGATTACTTAAGAGACAAGAGAAAGAGGATAGTGAGATGAGTCTTCCTCCCTGCTGGTCTATGGGAGAGGCATAGCAGATCTTTTCAAGACTGATAGGATGCTGAGAGGAAGAAAATGGAACTAAAGCGAGGAAGAGGAGAGTCCTGCTGGGAGAGATCTCATCAGAGACTATTGACTGGGAATGAAACACTCCCTGTTTTTCACCTCATAGGGAGGGTGGGGCTGAGGTCTTGTCTTTTCAATTTGCCATCAATTTGCCATCACTTAATGATACTTTGCAAAGGAATAAATACGACCTAATATATAAAGGATAATCTTTGCATAGAAATTACTTACTTTCTTCTGGACCTCTTCTTTTGTGATCTTTGGAGGTATAATTGATATTTTGTGGTGCACTCTGAGGTGCACAGTGAATGTTTCATTTCTTGCCATTTTCTTACAGTTTCCTCCTTTTTCACACACATAAATACAAATGCTAATGAGAGATGAGTCCAAGACTTTACATTCCTTGATATGTAATATATGTAAATAACCCACATACAGTTTTATCTATGATAATTTATCACTAATAATTAACACACACACACAAAAATGCAGGTGCCAAGCAATCAATAACAGCAAATTAAACACCTTTGCATTAAGATAAAGAATTCTTCTGGGTGAGGGAGAATGTAGGATTTGGGAGAGGCTGCAGGGAGAGAACACAGGAGAGTGCAGTTTTCTAACGGCATTTTTAGCTGTCATTAAACACAGTCAGGGTTTCCAAAGCCAAA
Source organism: Pachyramphus minor (assembly GCA_013397135.1). NCBI lineage: Eukaryota > Metazoa > Chordata > Aves > Passeriformes > Tyrannidae > Pachyramphus > Pachyramphus minor. Next base: position 100,662 of record VYXB01005287.1, read on the forward strand.
ATACATGTTAACACATTCCAAAACACTTCTAATAGAATATTTTTTCAGTACTTTAGTACAGCAAATGATGCAAAGCCAAAATTCCCCAGACAATGCACAGAACATTAGAGAATTAGTTTAACATTCTTACAACCCTGCAATTTTATTTAAACAAGTTCTTCCCTACCCAATTCCCTGCAGAGAAGTATTGTACCCTTTTGTTGATTGTAGTGGACATATTGCAGATCTCCGATTACCTTCCCAAAGGACCACCCACTACAAGAAGTTTTTTGTGTTGCAAGCACAGCTTAGTTCATTTCTCTCCCCCTCCTATTCACCTTCTTTTTTCTTTACTTCTTGTTTTTTCTTTTTTCCCCCCCTCAATTTTAATTTTCTTAGCATTCTTATATGCTGTGGATGAGCTGACAGACTAGCCTGCCATCTGTTCTTTCACGATATGGTGCAACCTAATCAATTATCCCCAAACCACTTTGGAGTAAATAACATGTCTACAATAATAATAATTAGTCAGTTAAAAAGAAAACAGCATCATGCAACTCCTGGTGGGAATTAGGTAGACTTCAGAACACAGGATTTTATTAACTGAGATTATCAGACCAGAAGAAGAAAACTTTGGGAAGAAAAAAAAAAAATCACCTTCAATAATTTTATTCTCAGACATGAGTACAAGACAGCATCACCAGACTTTGAGCATCTTTGACTGTTTGTAACCAATGACACCAGATTCAAGTAAAAACTTGTGAATTTCTAAGATTTGTTTCTATTAATAGATGTGTTAACATAAACTGAAAATTTGTGTTAGGATTAGAAATGTATTAAAATGATAAAAAGCATATTAAAACTCATCCAATGACAAGCAGATGACATTTATATAAGGTAAAGAGGAATATGCATTTCCTCAAACATATGTATAAGGCCTGAGATGTCTCCAGGGAGAGATTTGTCTTCAGCAACCAATACAATTAAAAATCCTCAGTTAGAAGAGTACACTACACACACCTCCACTTCAAGTATGGGCAAAATGCAAAAACAAACTGCTACAAACAGAAAACAGGTTTGCAATAAAATGTTAGGAATTCAGAAAATCAGGAAGATTGCAGTTAATATCAGTGGATACCCAAGATCACACAAAGCCATTCCTTATGAAGTTAATATGAACACAGTTTTTCACAATGCAAGAAAATGTTTGCTATTTTAACTCTATGACACCGATGTAGACAGAATACACCAGCAATTATTTAACTTAATCAGTTGATAGGCATTTAAAATTTATCTTAGCACTTGAGTGTTTAGCACATTCTCAGTATTTTTACTTTTGCGATGCGAAGGAAGCAATAGATAAATTGGAAAGATTAAGTGTTCCAGTGAGATAATCAGCAAATTGGCACTAAAATTTTGAGGAAGGAATTGATACAAACTCAGTGCATAGATCACACTGATGAATCAGAAGGAAAAATTTTCTCATTAGTGTCTTTACTTTGAATACAAAAGCATATCATGTACATTCTGTGTTTTGTGTCCTGAAAGAAGACAACATGTGCACCTGTGCTACCAAATAGCATTTCTGCCATGTTTTTTAAGTATTAAGGATGGGGCAATAAATGAAATAACTTCAAGTGTACAAGTGCTGTCCCAAGTGTTCTCTAAACAGTCAACACTTCTCATCCTTTAACAATCATCCTCTGGAAAACCAATCCAATTTTATCAATAAATTAGAAAACAATATATCAATGTGATTCAGGACATTCTACTCGAAACTGCCTGAGACAATGTAGACTATCTCCTGTGAAGTCAAGAGCGAGAAGAATTGTAGGAACCATGTTAGAGGCTACAACTTTGATGTATGTACATATCAGACTACCTACAGTAGTAACCAAAATCTCAGTAATTTTAAATGACAATACTGAATACACTGAATGTGTGTGTTTGCTCTCATGCTGCCCCATCTTGACTGGTGGAAGATCGAGGTAATTATCCATAAAATACAATGCATGGCAACAAGGAATCTCATACTTTATGTGCTGTTCTTCACAGTCTAGATTACATCTGCCCTTACACATTAACAGTGAGGCATGAGGCAGACTCAAGTTTACATATCTGTGGCCTTGGTGCAACTTCTTCCAAGAACATAAAAAATTAGGTGGGAACTTAGAGAGACAGAGTGAAGGAAAGTCTCCACCACGACGTAGGTCAATGAAGATAAAGCAAAACGTCATAGATGAGCTTCACTTGTCCCTTTGTGACTGTTCCACTGTGATTTCTGTGATACATATATATCAACATATTTGCCTGTTTAGGTTCTCATACTCCTCCTCCTCCTTCAGTAGCCAAATGCGTCTGGCATCCTCACAATATGTTTCACTTCAAATTTCATAGGAACAGTCACTTTTCTGTTGCAGCTGATAACCTCTTGCTTCTGCCTGTTTCTCCATGTTTTACCATCCACTTCAGAAAACGGCTAGCAATTATGTGCCTGATGTTTCTCTAACCTTGACCACCTTGAAATGTGATTTTGTGATTTTTGTTGAAATGTAGGACATGGATCCCTTGCAGGCTTTTACAAACATGAGAGTTCCCATGTGTCTTTGACACTGATGAATTGCTAGATCACTACAGAAGAACTTGGAAATGGCAATAGAGCTGGCTCCACTGTAGCTAACTTGAGCTCCTGAGAGGGACCAGAGGGGTTTTTGATTCTTTTTATTACATGATATCAATTAAGCATTTAACAAGTTACAATGAAAAACAACTTGCCAATGGAATTTTTAATGCAATGAAAACAAATTACCTTCAAGATGGTTATCATTTGGAATCTTGAGGAGAATGAAAATAAGGCAAATGTATTCATCCAGATTGCCCATAACAACTTTCCAGGCATCCCTGTTTCAAATCAAGTAAATCTGTGCAGCTTCTCTTTGACAGCAACACAAAATCCTGTGTGAAATGCATTGAATGGCACAGCTGAGGCAGAATGTCAGCAGAAGATACTGCACCAAGCAGCTTTTGTTTTGAAGTGGGTACTTCTGTTATGCAATTCTCTTAGAATTTGCTTCTTTCAAAGAATAGAAGAAAAGAAAAAGCCTCGCAAACAAAAACCACAAATCCCATACATTTCTCAACTCAGATATTTCTGCAGTTGGACACAGTCTATTCACAGCAATTCTAAAATTCTGGCATTGGCACAGAGACTATATTTGTAGCACGCAGCTGGAGTAAAGGACCAAACAGTGCATGATGGCTGTGGAAGACAGAGGCTTCAACTCACTAAACAAGAATGATGCCCATAAACAAAAATTAGCAATGGAATTCACTAATATCAGCAATGTGCTGATTAGGGACATCAGTAGGTTTAACAACTCACTTCTATTTTGAGCTCTTCCAAGACCTTCTGTACTGACAAAGAAGATGAGATTATGGACAAAAATTTATTGCATAAAACCATTAATTTACAACATTAAAATCTTGTCCATGTAATTTTGGATATGTCTGAGAAAATAAAACCTATATTTAATATTAAAAACTTCTGAGCGGTTCATCAAAGACTTATTTGAGCAACAGGTATGAGGGAGAGTGCAAGCAGTCAACTCTGTGTACTATTCTTCACACAAAAGCCAGCCACAAATGCATTCACATCCTTACACAAATCTGTGGGGATGAGTAATATACTTTACCCTTTTTCTACTTCTTTGCCCTTGGGAGAAGTGGGAAGGGAAGCACATAGTGGAGGGAAGAGGTGTTGACTGTGTTTCCTGTGCATGAAGCACACAAAGCAAATCAGAGTATGTGTAAAGGCATGGACAGCATCGCTCTGAAGAGTGGTAAGAGCTCTGCAGGCCACCTGTTCAGAAAGGAGAAATTGTCGTTTTACTAAGCTCTCCCACATTTGTACAACATCGGACGCTATCCTTTTACAACCTCACTCTACATATGTTTTCTCACCAGTGTACACAATGTTACAGGCACCGTTCCTCCTCCCCCAAGCAAGAGGATCCTTTGATTTCACTAAAGCACATTGTCATAGCTGCAGATTCCTGCTGCTCATTTCTTGTGTGATGTCCATATGTACAACACTTCTAGAGATGTGTTGCTGTCTCTCTGGTATAGTCAGAGAGCATATCATCTTTGCCCTCTCCCATGACCAATGCTCCCTCCTCACTGCACATTTTTTAGAGAGTACTTATTTTCTTGTTTGTTCCCTCTGTTCTCTACAGTGCTTGCAGAGTGTATTCATGACACCGAGCAAGTACGCAATTGGTGCTTCCCGGACATATTAGCAAACTTCAGTATCTGTCACCTATTCTGACCTTTTCTGTGATGTTCACAGCACATCAGAAACTCTTGTGAGGATATAGAAAAAAAAGCCTCCAGTACTCTGTGCAGATGCGTTAACTTTCTCTTGAGCTGTACACGAGTTAGATGTTCTTCAGCCTTTGATCTTGTTTAATCAGAAGAATGAAGAAGGCTGAGGAAGGAGAATATGAGCTTTCTTTCATGCTCATCCTAATTCTTAGGACCAATAAAGAGGACAGAACAAGGATGCTCTGGGAATTAAGTGCAAGACAATCAAAAAAATGACTGAGAGGAGTCTGCACCCTGCCAGCTATCCTGAGCTTTGCCCCTCACTCATATGGCTAAGCTTTGGGGAAGGAGGGTTTCTCTATTAACAGGGGTTAGTGTCTTTGCTCACCCAAGCCCCTTCTCTACCACCTCGTGCTCATCTTTATTAGCTTTTTCACACTACACACTCCTCTCATTGATTACAAGGGCCAGCACAAAGCAGCCTAATGATGGGTCAGTCTTAATGAGAAAAGCGGCTGCTCTTGAAGTGGTGTGGCTTCGTTCTGCACCCTGCCGAGTCCTGGCATGCAGAGCTTTGCCTCCTTTTGGAGAGCAGAGCCATGGAAAATCAACAGTGAGCAGCCTGGTGCCTCTGAACAGAAAGGGCCATGTGCATGGCTATTTAGTGCTGCAAAAGAGAGAGCATTTGCAAAAATGGGAGTGAACATAAGGAGGCCTTCAGAGAAGAATGGAGCCTTGGCAAATTTATAGACTCCCCTGAAAGAAAGTGATTACAGATCATTATCCAATTGAGGCAGATTGATGGGTTAGGGTCAAAGTAATACTGCAGAGCTCACTGGAGGGACAATGCCTGCTTGTCAGTTCTGTCCGGGAAGAGAAAGAGAAGGGAAATTACCACACAGAGAGGAAAGGCTTAAGCTTTTCCAGCCTGTATCTGAAAAATCGTTACTTATCTTGAACATGTGTTCTTAAAAAAAAAAAAAAAAAAAAAAAAAAAAAAAAAAAAAAAAAAAAAAATGGAAAAATAAAGGGAAAAAAATTCCAAACCCTGAAGTGGCAGGAGCAGGATCACTGAGTTGAAACTGGGCACCAGGCATTCAGATTTGTGAATAATTGTGCAATTAGTGTGCAAACAGCACACACACAAAGCCTCACGACTGTTACTTTCAGAGATCATGATGAGTATTAGTACTAGTAATGGATAAATTGCATCTTTGTTTCATTTATATTTAAAAAGCCCAAAGACATCTTCTAAAATAAATATGTAACTTTTTTAATTTTGGTGAAAGAAGGATGGTTTTGTTAACAGCTATGGTTGAACAGATTTGAAACTCTGTAACATCTGGTCAGGCAAAATTCAGCAACATTGACATTGAATAAAACAAGAATAAATGTGCTTCTATTGTTTCTTCTGTATTGATTTTTAGAGTGTTTAAAAGTGCTTTGCATTCATGCACTTTTCAAATAGCCATAGAAATGGAAACAGCATGGTCCAAAAAGCAGCTCACAGCATTTATTGTGCATTTGCCTCACATTTTCCAACAGGATTTTTGAATGTAAAGAATTTGAGCAAAGAGAGAAAACAATGCATTCATGAGAAACCTGATTTGTTTTTTTAATTGTGTTTATTTATTAACTTCTCTGTTGTTCCCCATGTCTCAGAAGCAGAGCACCACACACACTTTAATGGATGTGTCCCCATGTCTGGGCGGACAGCAAAAGTAGCACTAGCCTTGTTTCAAATAAAGGCTCAGTAGGGCAGCTTGCCTTAGGGCCACTATCTTGAGAGTTTAGCAAGGGTTCCCTCAAGTTCCATTATGAAACCTCCACAGACATGAAGGTTAGAGCCCCAGCACTCACCGTGTCTTTTCTGGAAACTTGTGTGCTTTTGCAGAGGATTTTCAGACACAAAATGACCTATCCTGACTCAGAGCCCATCAACAAGAACACAGTAATTGGCTTCTGTGGATTTTATCTCAGGTATGAAGTATTCCTGCTAGAATCACCTGTAAAATTTGTAGGAATACCAGGTACAGGTACTAGTACCCTAACTCCCACCTATTCCATTGCTGGGAATGACCTGTCCTTCAGCCAGTAGATAAACTCTGGCTTTAAGACACTTTGCTAGTTCTGACTTAAAGTAGTGAGGATAACAAAGGAAATCTGAACACTGCTGGCTTCACACTCATCTGCAATCTCTAAAAGTGCTAAAAGCATCAGGAGAGACTCACAGACTCTCACTTCATGCAATACCCCTCGTGTACAGCACACATGGTTTTTTTATGTTCATTTGGTAGCAACTCAGCTGCAGGATGATCATACATCCTCTACAGAGGACTGCTAAAAAGGGATCTTCAACATCTTTGCTGAAGGGAAAGAAATCCCTTACCAAGTAACTGTTTCTTTTTGTTCATGGACCCCTGACTCTTAGAACCACTATTTGTAGCTTCTCTCTTATGATTCTCAAAACAACTAAATCTTCAGTGTAACTGACAGCCCTTCTCCACTGCCCCGAGATGGTTTGTCATCTCATCTTCTATTTATAAACCAAAAAGGACCCCAAATGGCATGCATCTCAGAAAAATTCTAGAAAGAGCCGTGGGGTGTCTGTCAATGCCATTCCACATAAGGCATCTCCCCCCACCTTGGCATCTAGTGAAACCAGGAATATGTTATGTGGCAAGAAAAAAAACTAAAAAAAAAAATTCAGTGGTTGGTTGCCTACTTTATTCTGTTTGCCAGGCTGGAGTTTTGCCTTGCACATTTATTCCCTGAACTAAGCATAACACTTTAAAGTTTTTTCCATTTCCTCATTCATCAGTTTGGTTTTGGGTGTGGTGTAGCCTCCTCCATGCCACCTAGTCTTGAATCTTTCAGGATATAATGGAGTTGTAACTGAGTCAGGATATCATCCCCAAGACAACACACATGTGCTAATATACTTTTTATCTTCTTTCCTTTCAACTTTTCTCTGCTTTAGCCTAACAGTATTCTTTCTTGCTGTGCATAGTTTAGAAACAACTTGTAGCTGCTCTTCTCCTGAAGTTTTCTTGCATTTGTTTCCACTTGCCTCCTCAAGTTCAACAGGAGATGTTCATCTGTACAGGACTCCATATGTTTTCAGAGATAATCTGCTTTTTACTACCAGTAAGAATAACCTTGAGTACATATTGCACTGTCACAACATATTTTCTGTATGAATCAGAAAGTAGAACTAGAGCATTGGAAAAGCAGACCATATTTTTAACAGGCAAATTCATAAACCTTGCTTTTATGAACAGAGAAAGCTGAGTGGTGGGGGTGGGGGATATCACAGAAAAACAGATGTGTGCTTATGATCTGAACTCTTTGTCCTACCAACATCATGTTATGTTGGAGTTGATCCATGGAGAAGTCTACTACTAAATGGAGTCTGGGTGCTGAAATGTCTATACCATTTCAGTGAAATCAGTGAGCACACTGAGCAGAACATAGCACAGAACAAGGTCAAAGGAGTGAAATGGCTGTTCCCTTCCATTCTAATCGAAGAACTGTCAGCTATTCAGGATGGAAAAAAACCCAAACCAAACCAAACCAAAAAAAAACAAAAAAAAAACCAAAAAAAAAACCAACAAAAAACAAACCACAATTCCTAGAATCACTCAGCTGGGAATAAGGGGGAAAAAAGAGCATTTCTCTTAAGAACACTTTCCACTCTATTTATGGCTGTAGTTTGTATGGTGCTTAACACTTGACCCACAGGGTTCATAGGTAAGTGAGAAATACACAGACATGTATTCTAAGAGTTATATTTCATCCATATGTGCAAAATAGTCTCAAGAGAACTGCAGAAAACTACACACTTGGGGTAGCAACCTTCCTGGTCCAGGAACAACCTCTGAATCATGCTAAGTCTATCCTCTGGCAAATCTTGAGTTTCAATGACAATTCTGCTTGAGTAAAAACTCAGCAAAATCCTGAGACATTCAGCATTGGTGGAAGTTTTGTCACTGACTTCACAGGATCCAGGAGTTTAGCGTGAGTAAGTCTTGATCTCTAAATGCTTTCATTGTACAAGGTTTGCAATACAATAGTGGCAAAGAAGATACAATCTTCCCTCAAAAAGGATGTACATACAACTTCCCAATCATGCCAGTGTGAAAAGGGTGAGAGGAGAAACAGGTCCACTTCAAATTTTGGTATCCTGGAAGAATTCCCATATCTTTAATTTCTTAAGGCAAAGGAGAATAAAAACCCAACTTTCTGCCTAGTATAGCTTCCTCTTTTTTCCTTTTAGTTTTTAAACAGTTTGTTGTTGTTGTTGTTGTTTTTGCTGTCTGGGGTATTGGCTTTTTGGAGAAAGAAGGCATCTTGATTGTATGAATAAATTGCACTCACTAAAACATGTTTCTGCCTGCTGAGTCTTATTGTATGGTTTACCATGTTCTTTGTGCTGATGCAGCATCCCCTCTACACAGAGCTGGCAGAGTACTGACAACAATGTCAGATATATAATTTGTTTAAGAAAAAATGCCAAAATTGGGCTGTATTACCCCTTCTGAGTTTCTCAATTCTGCCTGCAAACAGCTTGATTTACAAATAACTTTTATGGTTTAGTGCCTTTCTTCACCATCTCCCCTGTGCTCTGAAGTGGGGGACTCAGGGATGTTGACATAGCAGCTGCCTACACTTGTTGTGCAAACGGCGAATCTTAAACAGTGCAAATATCCCTAAAGATCTGCTGAAGCCTCCTCTTTACTAACAGAGCAGCTTTATTACTTCACTGGTACAGGGCTACTGCCTTTGATTTATCTAAAGATGTATCCTGGTGTTCTATTACATATGGGTAGCAATACTATAAAGCCTAAAAACATGAGTTACATCAGGTTTATGTAGTTTATATATAATTTGTATTTAGAACAGCAAAAGCAATTTCAATATTTTAGGAAATATTGACCGAATAAAATGTATGACCCTTCTATAGGAACTTTTATTCATGAATAAAAACATGAGTAAAAGGGCATTTAATTTTACCAGTTAAGTAAAAAATGTCTAAAAAATGCTTTCGCATTCTCCATTATTTTTCTGTCCCTAAAGACATGTTTGGCCACTGAAATCATGACTCTGTGCACAACAAAAAGCTGAAGAACCTCTCTGCCCCTGGTCATTGCCTCCAATCAAACTGAGGTCTATAATGGGGCTGAAATTTGTTACCATGTACCTGGTCTTTACAGGCCTGTGTAAAGGACAAGGTGGACAAACTGTAGCAGGCAGACAGGCTGTAATACCTGAAGGAAAATACCAAGGAAGTAGATTCAGCAAGAGAGGCCTGAACACGAAGGTTTAATTATATCCTGTACCCTTCCAAGTGGTCCTGCCCTATTGAGACTGAGAAAAATGAGTCTGTAGTCTGTACTTTTAAACATGTGAAAACTGTGACTAGAAAAACGGTCACGCATTTTCAAAGTCAGTTCAATAAAGCAAAATGCCAGTCCCAATTTCTTGGAGCCAATTAAAAGGAAGCCAAAAATGTTGCCCATTTGCCCCACAGAGGACCTAGTGTATTTATAGTCCCCAAATGCCTACGGTCTAATCAAAACCGTCATATAACAAGAAGCCAGCCAAGAAACTCAGACAGTTTGGTTAATGAGACAAAGAGCAGCTTCGTATTCATTCCCTTCTAAACAAAGATCTGAGGAAGGGATAGGGACTGGTGGGGGAAAGAGAGTACAAGTACAGCAGGCCCAAAGAGAGGGGCACAAGCAGACAGTCAATTAGGTAATGCATCCAAGCCTGATCTGAAGACTCATTGCAAACAGAGCAGCCATTCATGCACTGTGACATGCAGGTCAATAGAAGTAATCACATGCTTGTCTAGTACTTTTGGGTATGTTCGTGAAACAGCATGTGGCAACACATGATGAAACTCAATCCCTGATCACAAACTACAGTGAAAAAATGAAAAATCTCTTTGAATTTTTTCCCATTTAAAAACAACTTTGATTTTTTAATTCAGAATACTTCTTTTTTTCCCCCCACTGAATCCTTATCAATCATTGAAGTCAATTTTAAAGAACTCACCATATATTGTACACCATGTTTCTCTTTCTGATTATGTGATAATTTTCCTTCCTGGAAAATATATCAAGCTCCTCTGTGAAAACCATAGATGTAACTATTCTTAAGCACAAGACAATTGCATTGTTTGTTTCAAGGCACACATTGATCAAAACAGTTGCTAGGAAATAATCTTCCCTCCTATTGGGTGCTACTTCCCATTTGGCCAGATGCATTTTGTTGTTTGCGTGCCCTGTTTCTGAAGAATCTGTTACCAGTTACTGTCAGAAATGTGATAATGACCATGGTCAACCAGTAGCTTTAGCTGGTGAATCCTGTGTTCTGAGCAAATTGCAGATATTGTTTCACCAGCTCAAGCAACACATGCCAGCAAGGACAGAAGAAGTGTTTGACCTCTGTTTTCCACAAGGACAAGATCAAGCCTATCTACAACAGATTGGAAAGCCACAAAATGGAAGGAATCCAGTCTAAAAGTTTTCCAAAAAATAATCACGCTCTGGGCTTCTACGAGGGCTTGTATCTTTTTCTTTGAGAGCTAAGCCATTCAGCTCACTGGCAAGTTTGGGCAAAGAGGTTGTTCAGGGGCCAAGACCTAAGAGCTTAGGTCTTAATTAGGTCTTAATTCTGCAACCCCAAGCTTGTCTGGAAGCTGGATTAAAAGATGGAGGCGGGGGTGGGGGCAAGAAAGAAAGAAAGAAAGAAACATAAGTTAGCACTCTCCTGGCAAGGTTTTGGAAACATTTGTAATGTTGGCAGAGCAGGGAGCTGTTGAGTTGTACCATTGTCCTTAGAAGGTGAGTCTACTCTGAGAACAGACATTCCAGGTAGAATAGGATAGACAAAGCAAAGAAAATTAGAAGAAACATCAGCATGAAGCACCAGTTTGAATTGGGGAAGCTTTTCTCATATGTTTGTTTTTCCTAGTGATACGTTGGAGGAAACGCAGTGAAAACTCCAACGTATCCCGAGAACTGTATTTTCTGCCAATACGGTACGAAAGCAAGAAGAATAAAGATGAGGAGTACAAATGTGCTGCTTGGTTACCAAGTGTGGTCACCAAAGAGTGTATTGATGGAGGTGGGGCAGGGGGGGTGATGTTGGTGCAGGGAAGGGCAAATACACACTTAATTTATCAATTAATTTGTTAAATCTGTGAAAACCTCACATTGGAAGAGATTCTGTTACATTTGCCTGGTGATCTCTGAAGATTAAAAGGGCTAACACAGAAAATTTTTTGATTGCTGTTACAAAAACTTCCTCAAACAAGGAATACAAGTAACTGTGTCTTTCGTTGTGGTCTAGAGGAGCCCTAGAAAGCTATAAATAATTTGTGCAAGCCTCTTATCATCCTGAAACACACATGATTAGAAATCTGCTAGAATCAAGGTGCCAGAGGCAGCAGCCCTGTTACATGCTGTTGGCCTGTATGTCTGATACGTGACATTTTCCTAAATCCTGTCAGGGAAAATCTATCACATAACCATCTTTTAGATTATACTTTCAGACTATGGTCTTTTTGTAGAAATATAAATATGCTTAAATTATGATGCTGCCCATTAGGAGGATGATCACTGTTCTTGTACAGAGGAAAGTATTACCAGATTACCAAGTACAGACCAGAACAATGTATAAGAAGGAAACAGAACAGTAGCGAAAAATGGAAGTAAACAGACACAGTAGTGGTTGTTGCCTAAAGAGATTTTGACTCCTCTGCTTGTGCTCAGGAAATGCAGGTTTCCATTACTACCTGCTGAAGATCCATAGGTCTAATGGAAGGGCAGTACACTTGACCACCTGTGCTCCAAACTGGTCTCCAGGAAATATCCATATGACATAATATTTTTCTTCTGGAGTCATAGGATACTCCAGAATGCTGTTATTTCCTTTAATATCAAATGGAAAAGTCTTTCAATAAGTTACTTTCCAATACCTCCATCACCTTCTGCCCCAAATGAACTAATATTCATTAAGCTTTGCATGGTGCCACATGTAGGAGGAATTTGTCTTGCTTTAATCTGAAGTCCAAAGTCTTCTGATTCTGAATTTTAATGTGAGAATGAAATAGCACACTGCCCACCATGACTAATGCTCAATTGTTCAATAGCAGCATAGTTCAAAGGCTAGCAACTTGCAAACAGGATCATTTGGCTCATCATAGAATAGAATAAGAATAAGGGGGGTTAGAAAGGACCTCTGAGATCATCAAGTCCAACCCTTGATCCATTATCAGTACAGTTACTAGACCATGGCACTAAGTGCCACATCCAGGATTTTCTTCAATATGTCCAGGGATGGAGAATCCACCATCTCCCTGGGCAGCCCATTCCAGTGCCTGATTACCCTCTCTGTAAAGAACTTCCTTCTGATATCTAATCTAAACCTCCCCTGGCAGAGCTTGAGACCATGCCCTGTTGTCCTAATGTTGGTTGCGTGAGAGAAGAGACCAACCCCCACCTGGCTACAACTTCCTTTCAGAGAGTTGTAGAGAGTGATGAGGTCTTCCCTGAGCCTTCTCTTCTCCAGACTAAACAACCCCAGNTCTGCAAACTTACTAATGGTCAATAATGATATTAAATAAATGGTCAATAAAGATATTAAACAGGACTGGGCCCAACACTGACCCCTGGGGGACACTACTGGTGACCGGCTGCCAGCTGGATGCAGCCCCGTTCACCAGCACTCTCTGGGCCCGGCCCTCCAGCCAATTCCTAACCCAGCACAGAGTGTCCCTGTCCAAGCCGTGGGCTGCCAGCTTTTCCAGGAGTGTGCTGTAGGAGACGGTGTCAAAGGCTTTGCTGAAGTCCAGATAGACACATCCACAGCCTTCCCCTCATCCACCAGGTCAGTCACCTGATCATAGAAGGAGATCAGGTTGGTCAGACAGGACCTGCCCCTCCTAAACCTGTGCTGGCTGGGTCTGATCCCTTGTCCATCCTGAAGGTGCTGTGTGATTGCACTTAGGATGATCCGCTCCATAACCTTGGCCGGCACTGAGGTCAGGCTGACAGGCCTGTAGTTTCCTGGATCAGAAGGAGTTCTGGCCCTTTTTGTAGATCAGCATGACATTCGCCAACTTCCAGTTGTCTGGGACCTTCCCAGTGAGCCAGGAGTGTTCCGCCAGCTCCCTCATCACCCTAGGATGGATCCCATCCAATCCCATAGCCTTGTGAGGATCCAAGTGGCTCAGCAAGTGCCTACAAGCTCCAGAAGCCAGCTGTCCTCCAGACAACCTGTCTCACTGTTGAAGACTGAGGCAAAGAAGGTGTTAAATACCTCAGCCTTGTCCTCATCACCCATGTCCAACAAAGAATGGAGGTTTTCCTTGTCCCTCCTTTGGCTATTAATGTATCTACAGAAAGACTTTTTGTTATCCCCAACAGAAGTGGCAAGACCGAGTTCAAGTTTTGCCTTTGTCTCTCTGATTTTCTTTCAGCAGGACCTAACTATATTCCTAAACATTATAATGATAAGGAACAGTTCATGTATTCTATAGTGAAATACTTAATTTTGCTTTATTGATAGAGAAAATGTATTGGATTACAGTAGTATGAACATGTTATATGGGACAAATAGGAGTGGGATATATCAGGATCCCACTGAACCTATTCTGGAACATCTGTTGTTCAACCTAGTCATGAATGATTTGGAAGACAGGGTCAACAATGAGGTGACTAAGATTGTGGTTGACACAAAATGATCTGTGGTCATCAAACTGACTGTGAACAGCTGCTGAAGGATATCATGGTATTGAGTGACTGAGTAAAAAAAAATGGCAGATGGAATGCTTTGTTAATAAGTCCAAAATAATGCATATGGGAAAACCATATGTCACTGTATTTAACTGTGCTGTGTCCCATACTGCATCTGCTTCTAGATAACGAACATCCCAGAAAGCATGTAGGAGAGCTGGAACAGTAGGGAGAGGAGCAGTGCAGATGATCAGAAGTGTGAAATTGCCTCCTTATGTGAAGAGACTAAGTAATCTGGGACATGTGAAAGAGACACCTAAGAGGTTAGAATAAATTTCATAAAATCATAATTGTCATAAAGAAAATTAATATAGGTTATTTTCCTTTTATGTGAAGTGCATAATATGTATGCACATATTTTTATGCATAATTTATATGCCCACACATATATATATATCATGTGTGTGCATGTTATTTTCCATAACCTAGGGTCCATGACTGGTAGTAACAGGCATAAGAAAGAAAGTTCTTCTTCTCAAGAGACAAGGTTTTATCATTGGGATGCTTGGGATGTCAAACATATAAATGAGTTCAAAAGGCCCTTAGACATACTTAGGGAGGAAAGGTCCATTGGGGCATCTTAAACACAAAGACAGAAATACAACACCCATCTCAGGAAGGGCAGGTTTTCAAGCATGGAAGGAAAGCTTTGCCCAAAGCAGCATCATGCTGTGCTTGCCTCGCTGACACCTTCACTCACCAGGCTTCTCTTACCGACCACAGACTTATATTGGACTTATATTGCACCAGAGAGGAAAGTCTGGCCCACATTAATGTGCCTCTGAGGAACTTACGATAATTCTAAGACAGTGAAACTAAAAGGTTGGACTTTTGTTGTTGTTGCTGGTTTTTTTGGGGTTTTTAGGAGATCAAATCAGGATTTCTCATTGTATTGACAACCATTTGTTGTATAGTCAATATACAACGTAGATATACAACGTACAATATAAGTCAATATATATATTCTTTTAATAATTATATTTGTTGTTTAATCCTCTGCATTAGTAAATACCCTCCCAAAAACTCCAGGCCCTGGAATACAAAACAACTATGCCCAAGTAAGCCAGGAGTGGATACGCTTGGTTGCCTGGTTGTTTAATTAGAAACTGAAGCAAAAGGCATCCTGCTGCAGGGAGACGACCAGGCTGCAGATTGTGAGACTGCTGTAGCCTTGCTCTGTCTCTCTTTAGCCTTAAGCAAATCTGATCTTGGGCATCCTGACCCTGACTAATTGCATACTGTTTCCTGTGATTCTGAGAAGATCCTTCCACCCATTGCTGGACTATTAAACTTCTCTGCTCTGACTGCTGATTAAGCAGCAGAGTGCTGAACTGGTTTTTTGTTGCTTTTGTTTTGGGTTGGTTATTTTTGCAACCTTCTTCCCTCCTCCTCCTCCTCCCCAATTCTCTGATATACAAAGGCCAGCTGAACGCTTTCTTTGTCATTTTGTTACACTGTTGAGAGGCAGAGATGTCATATCACCTTTCAAAAGACAAGGGAGGTGATAAATGCACTAACTTGAGAGACAAAGCGTCAGGACACTAATGAAAATCTCTATTGACTAGACAGCAAGGAGGACCTCATTTTAAGAGACTCTGTAAAGGAAGATAACTTTTTCAGCCTATGCAAATGTCAAGTCTAAAATACATTGGTCTAATGCAGCAGCATATTTTTCTGTCTGGACCAAAAGTATGTGCATTATACAAAACTGCGTAAGCAAGTTTAAATGTCTCTTCTAGCTCATATCTTGGCATCTAGATTTACAAAAAAATAATGTGGCCTAGATTGAAGGACTTGTTCTCCAGATATCTTTTTTTCTTCTTTTTAATTTAATAAAACTGTGTGTAAGAATGATATGCATTTTTGATTTCTTAATGAAAATGGAAACTAAAATAATTCATCAAAATTGTAGTATCCATAAAGGCTTCACTGGGCCATTATATCAGTTTATTAGGTAAAATTAAATAAAAAGGTACTTTAAATTAATTACAACAGCTTGCAAAATAACAAATATATTGTGTATGAGAAAAGTAGCTTGATCTGAAGTGCACTAGCCACCATATGTCACATGGTCATTATTTGTCCTGTCCCTTTGAAAATCATTTTATTGGAATGTATCAGTTAAACTAAAACACATGACCTTCCTTCTTGTGACATGAAAGAAACCACTGAAGAGAAGTGTCTTTTTTTTTCCCCCACCCCTCTATTCATGTGACCTTTCTGGGAAAAAAGTAGCTTCAAGGATTTTTATCAATGTCTGTGTAATGACAAGTGCATCACATGCATCCTGAACCATTAGCTGTCTACATCTGAAAGAATGTGCTCAACATTTAGGAATTCACTTATAATGAAAGGCTAGCCTATTAAAGCTCTGCTAGCTTTGGAAGTTGATTGAGTCTTTCTTTTCAACTTCCTGCATCATTGTAAATGATGCTATGCAGTGCCCTCACGTGATATATTCTAGACAACAAGTTTGCTTTGTAACACCAAAAAAATTCAAGTACCAGGTGATACACGTCTAGTCAGAGATGCAACTATGCAGTACAAAGCTCTTCACAAATTATATGAAATTATGAATTTAAAAAGCAGCAGCTCCAAAAAGAATCTATTTATATTCTAGGGAGATAAAGGAACAACGCTTTCCTCATATATCTACATGGCTCCTGAATCAACAGTTAAATAAACAAATAGAAAAATCAGTAAAAACTAAGAGTCAGCAGATGGCATTTCTTCTCTCAGACAACTGAAGCCAACCAAGACTAGAATTAAGACCCCTAACTATTGGTCTTTAATTTTTGGCTGAAAGATGAATTTGTTTTTTTAATGACTCAACACTCCTGACATTTCAAGACCGGTGTGAAGGGAGCTGTGAGAACAGCAGGCTCTGCACTGGGTAGGCATTGCTTCCTTATGACATCTGTTGATTGTTGTAAATGCCTGACACAGGGGAACACACAACAGGATGGCAGTAAAGGAAGAAGTTAACATGGGAGAACATATCAGAAGGGGAGCTTACTCGCTGGTGGAGCACTCACCTACATCCCAAACACAACTATGTTGTCAGGTTTATGGGATGAGCAAGACATGTTTTCTCAAACCTGCAGAGAAACAGGTTTCCTTTATATGACCTCATTTTCTTTTCATGCTGAGGGTAAGCACCACTAAACAGTGTCAGATCGGTGACACTGGAGACTGGAATCGCCAACAAAAGAAGTTTAATCTTCTCAGTTTGAGATTTGCAGGCAGAGAGCCAATGAATGAGGATGGGACTGGACTCTTTTTCCATGGGATAGGTAAAGCGCTGGGAAAAACATGAAAGAGTTATTCTGCTTTCGAGGCTTGGAAAGAGAGTTGTGTCACATGAGCTTGGCACAGGGTCCCTCAACAAGACATCTGATGAATAGCTTATGAAATTACATTTGTGAAATTAAATTTAATTTTAGAACAAAACTACAGACAGCATGCATTCCAGTTAATTTTTCTTCAGGCTCCAAGAGGTTGGGGTTTTTTTGGTTTTCTTTTTTGTTTCCTAAACTGATTACCTACTTAGCTCCTCAAATAATTACCTCTGGTGACT
The DNA here is from genome assembly GCA_013397135.1 of Pachyramphus minor. Classification (NCBI taxonomy): domain Eukaryota; kingdom Metazoa; phylum Chordata; class Aves; order Passeriformes; family Tyrannidae; genus Pachyramphus; species Pachyramphus minor. The sequence goes on from VYXB01005287.1 coordinate 118,344, forward strand.
TTGATCTACAGTTACTAGTGAAATAACACCTTCTTCTAAGAGGGCAGATTGCCAGCTTCCTTCAAATGAAAAGCTTGGGCTTATGAAGTAATTTCTTGATGATCTCACCAATTATCTTCTTGTCTCTGATCTTCCCTTTTGGGTAAGGTTATTGGGAAAGCTGAGTAAGGAAACTGTAGTCTCAGGATAAATTTACCCTCATCTATTGTACCTTGCCTTTAAGAGTGGATGCAGCACAGACTCTATTACAGCCTATGGGGAAGAGCTTAACATAATGACACACAGGAGACCATGCAGACATAGATATTTAAACACAGGCAGATGATAGCTTTTATACCAATGATCAGGAGATTTTCTTTCATATTGTGTATGAATTTTGTTTGGAGTAAGGTAACACTGATCCTGATTTTTTCTGCACCTCTCATTCAAAATAAGTGAATAAAGTACTCATTGGCATCTGTTCTAATATCATCAGAAGGAGAGCCTTTCCAAGATAAATTCCTTTAAACATACATAAGACCAATGAAAACAGAAATAAGACCTTATAGCATGTTCACAGCATTGTGCTTGTATTACCGCTCTGGCTGACAGCAGAATGCAGAAGTTGCTTCTCATAAAATCCATTTGTCATGACTCCTGCACTGGCCAGATGTAAGAAAACACCCAGCCAAGAGAAAAATAAGTGGCTAAAAATACTGCAAGCTGCCATACTGTCTGGAATCAGACACTGGAGGGAGACACAGTTGCACACACTAGTCCAAAGACACTCTTGTCCTTTCTTGCGTGAATACTGAGTGTATAACCTAAGAACGAAGCATTGAAACCCGAGTTGATCTGCTTCCATTCCTCATTCTCCACATCAGCAAGGAAGGAAAGAGAAAAAGAAAGCCTGGGCCAGTTAATGAATCATAAAGCCCTACTCTTTGTTGTTGGGGGAGGAGAAGGGTGCAGTTCCTGTATAAAGCCTGCAGAAATCCATCACCAATGGTGTGGAACTGTTTTTCGAATCAAGCCCTTAGAACCCATCATGATTTGCATTCATGTAAACACCTACATTTTTTTTGTTAACTGAACTGATTTAACTGCTAATTAAAACTAGTCAGTAAGCACAACGCAAAATTAATTAAACCATGCAAATGAGGCAAAGTTATGGCTTGGACACAATGAAATAAGTACAAGTACTACTCATCATCTGGCAAAATAGTTCTTGAGGTAAATACTTTCCCCAGAGATGATGTAAAGCAATAAAAAAAAAAAGAAAAAAAGAAAAAAAAAATCACACTGCTGAGTACATATGATCTTTTATTGATAAAATGTGCTGGAATCCAGCTTCTTCTCTTTGAAACAGTGATGAATTGGACTCAGTGGATTTTAAAAATGCTCTCCCATCCAAGAAATACTTCATGGTAAGGTCTGGATCCCAGCTCACTCTATACAGGCAGGCAAAGTTGCTCCTGTCTGATACTGGCAAGTGTTTCGCCTCAACCCAAACCTTATATTTTTGACAGCTATTTTTATAGCTTTACATTTTCTCAGGGGGAAAGTATCTGCTTGGCAAACTATATTGTATGATGCTAAGTGGAAATAGTATTTTCTCAGAGAAAAGGCCAGAAATGTGTGACTCTGTCTACAGTATCTCTGTGTTCTGCCTCCTCTTTCCATAGGACCCTTGTGCCTCACAACTCTAATTGTACTTACTCTACTGAGACCACCCCTGGGACAGGGACACACAAAATTACCCATGTTGTATAAACTGTGAACTAAAACAGGATAAAACCCCATTAGATTAAAAAACAAACAAACAAAAAAACAACCAAGATGCCCAAAGGTGTAGGCTATCAGCCTACAGTTCATGTGTGGAAGCCCAAACCCAGGGACAAGCCCCTTCTTCAGGAGCCACTGGGCTCCCTATCTGGTGGTTTTCAGTACTCAGGAGAATTTCCTTAGCCAGGTTCAGATATCTGAAAGGTGTCCACCTGTGGTAGGTTGACTTTGGCTGGATGTCAGGTGCCCACCCAGCTGCTCTATCACTCCCCTTCCCAGTGGGACAGGTAAGGTGGAAAAAAACAACTCGTAGGTTGGAATTAGGCAGTTTATTTAAAGCAAAAAGTAGAGCAAAGCTTGCCTGCGCAGAATCAAAAGATAGCAGGGTTTATTCTCTACTTCTCATGAGCAGTGATGGTTAGCCACTCCTGAGAAGCAGGGCTTCAGCATGCATGATGGTTTCTCAGCAGGTAGCCACTGGAGACAACGAATGCCTGCCTTCCTGCTCCTTGCCTTAGCGTTCGTATCTGAGCTGACATCATATGGTATGGAATATCCCTTTGGTCAGTTTGGGTCAGCTGGCCTACTTGGGTCCCTTCCCAGGATCTTGCCCTCAACTAAGGAAGGAATGTTACAGTGTTGGTGTTGTGCTTTGCAGTAGCCAAAAGACCGGTGTGTTATCAACACCCCTCGAGCTACCAATGCAAAGTACAGCACTGTGAGGGCTACTCTGGGGAAATGAACTCCAGCTCAGCCAGACCCAATACACTACTCATGTGCAATTCAGAGCTAAGTGAGATTCCTGCAATCAGACAGTGCAACTGTCCTTCCACCTCTTCTCTTATTTCAAGTGCCTCAGAATGGCATTGAAAATAAAAGCCTGTGAAAGAGGAGATGTCTCCACTCAAGACACTGCCCAGCAAGTAGTGCTGGGGACAAGAGTGGGAGTTAAATCTTTCCCCTTCCTCTAGCTCTCCACAGCAGTGTCCCCTCTCCTCTGGCTTCCATTCCCCAGCATGTGGCTTTTCCTGCTAAGCACGCACAGCTCACACCTCACTCAGGAAGAGTGTGATCCAGGCTTTCCTTTTTGTGACACACAGTTGTCATTATGGAAGCTGACTGCATTCATGCAGTCATCAAAGCACCCATCTAGGATGCAGGAAACCTTGCTTTGTTTCCTCCCACAACCAGGGGGGATGCAAGCTCGCACACCCTACCCCCGGGAGCCCAAGCCAGCAGCCTGATGGCAATGCTGGTAGGCACAGAAAAGCAAGGGTATTCACCTTCCTCCTGCTGAGCACATGTTGCTCCACAGGAATATGCTCAAGGACCCTTGGGCTAAAGGCAACATCCAAAGGAACTGGCTGGGGAAGAACTGTTCTCAGCTGCTGACTCTGCTTTCAGGACCACATCCTGTACCTGTTTCACAGACAGCTACTGGGCTGGCCCTGGGGGACTTCACTAGCAAAACGTGTAATTCCTGACTTCCAGGTGGGGTTAGGTATGGGCTTGCCAGGAAGGCTGAGGCATTTCTATTAATGAACAAAGTGTGATCTGTCAGCAACTGGAGACTGGATAAAGTAAAGCACCCATGGAAGTTAAAGGCTATACAAGGAAAGAGCTCAGACTTTGGTCAGGCCTAAAGCTTGAGGCCCCCAGTGAGGCACGCAACAGTCCCCAACTTCACCCCCAACCCCCAAATCCCTCTGCTGTCACTCCAGCCTTCCCCAGTCTCTCCTGAATAGCGAGACCCAGCTGAGTGCAGGAACGGTTGCACATGCTAGTGGGATTCAAGGATACAGAAGTTGGAAAGGTCCCTGCTTGGCTGGGTCCTTCCCAGGCAGGGAACCAGCCTGGTAGCAGGGCATCCTGACCATCAACACACAAGTGCTGAGCAAAGCATCATCTATTTTGCCAGCACAATGCTGCATTTTTCTATCTATACCCCCAAACTATTTGAATCTAGTTGGAAAAACTAAAAACAACAGCTTGCTTATTTTTAGCTAAATAAAGACGTCTGCTGGCCCCACATCTGATTGCTAGTTGGTTTACACTTAATAATAGTCTTCTGTTTGAGAAGTTACCACATCCTTTCTCATTACCGTTACTGTTATGACACTCTAAGAAGTCTTTGTTTCCTTAACATTTTTTTCAGCCACCTTTAGATGCATTTCTACCTTTAGCTTCTTCCATTCTAACACGGAAAGCATACATGAAGGGGAGAAAAAAAAGAACAAATGAGCACACTCTCCATCCCTCAGACAATTCTAGAGGCAGGGGGAACAGGGCAAGGTCAAATCCCTGTTATAATATTCCCCTCTTTCCTTACGACTTCTGCTAATGGTAACAATGCTCCACTCCTCAAGTGTTACAGTCAGGGTGATGCTTATCGTGCTCCATTTCTGCTACTTTCACATGCTCCATTTCTGCTACTTTCACATGGACCATTATGAGCTGTGGGAGCTGCAAAAGCGTGTGGAGCTCCTGCTACAACCACATCTCTTACACAAGACACCTGTTACTGCTGTTGTGCACTAGGCTTGCTAACTGTTAGCTTTGAGGCAAACCTAATACAGTTACACTGTCAAAGGTATGGTACTTATCTGCATACTGCAAAGACGGAACTAATGCAAGCCAAAATAATTTTGCTTTTCTTTCTGTAAGTACCATTTCTAATATATTTCACATGGTTAAAACTGCATTATATCCAGGGCTCCTTCTTTAAATGTGCATGCATAAATTTAGCTTGGATGCTGTTAAATATAATTTCAAGCAGCAGAAACAAAATAGCATTTTGCAAAAAAGCATTTAAGCAGAAACAAATGCATTACAGTTAAAGTTTCATGAACACTGATAAGATTGCTGAGTAAAGCAGCTTAGTAAAAACAAAACAGAAACAAAGAATCATATACCTCAGTTATGGCCACAGGAAGCAACTTCACCTTACAAAATCACTGTAGGGAATACTCAACCAAGAACTGTCCCTTTTGAGTGAAGAGGATGACAGGGCAAGTTTTACTGAGCAGATCGTTGAGCTATACAGGTGAAAGGAGTTGGGCTAGGGGTGCTGAGGTACAGCTGGTAGCTCACCTGTGGCACAATGCATTACTCTGCTGAGTCTCTCAGAGAACAAGCTTGAGCAACTAGCTCTCTGCTTGGACTGCTTCCTCCTGGCCCTACTGCAGCAGCAAGGCAGTCTAAGGCAGCAGGCTGCTTCAGCTTGCACAGTAGCTGCCTATTTAGCCTCTTTTCCCAGCCCCTGAAACTCAGACTTTCCCTTTCCCATCCCTGTTGCCTTCTGCTCAGTTTTGCCTAGACAGCTGAGCTGGATCTAGGAAGCTGAAGACCTTTGCTGAATGTGGTTGTTCTAGAGTTCAGGTTAGCCCAACAAGGTTGCACATCACTATACCATACAGATATATGCCCTGAGTTAGTCATCTCAGTTTCTGCACAGCAGTCTTGTGTCAGCCATATGAACAACTACCTTTTTACCAATTTAGAATAAGTATCATTTAGTTTGAAGGTCCTTTGGCACAAGGATTGTCCTCTGTCAAATACCTGCATGGTGATCTGTTGAATAGAGACCGTCTTTTGGTCAGTGCCTCAAGGTAGTTCTGTAACCCAAATGCTTTTCATAATAGAATAAATATAATGTCTCGCATCAAACGTCTAATGAGGATTCCTGTGGGGGTTTCTAAAATGTTTTCTTATCATATTAAAAATGTAGGATTTGAGTATAATTTCATTCCCTTTTACAGTATTTTAGGACAACAAGAGTGTTTTTTCTTCTTGTTTCATGCACTTATAATCTTATGGCTATTGCAGAGGGAACAAAAAGAGAACTAGAAACCATATGATTATAATAATCTAGATTTTGTAACAAACAACCCTATCTCAATTCATCTCCCTATGCCAGAATAGTATTTCTGGGGTTGCAAAATCAAGCATTCAAAAATTTGGAAGTTCAGATTTTATCTGCAAATCTAATTCAACCACACTGTGTGTGTTACAACAGCATGTGAGTAATTAAAGATTATTATTATCAAGTGAATTTCACCTTATCACCATCCAGAGTAGACTGGATGGTGCACACCTAATGAGTGACTTTGCAATAACTCTCCTTATTACTCAGTGTGAGGTCCCCAGCTCCATAGTTGGCACCCTATGTAAATCTTAAAATATTTTTTTCACAATCTTTTCTGTGCCTTCACCATTCTTGTACTGCAGTTCTTTCTGGGTATAAAATGCTTGCTTCCCCTCTCTCTCNTTGATTATCTCTGTTTTACAAATAAGAAAGTGGAACACATTGAGATCTTATGTGAAACCTGATTCTAGGTACCTAATCTGTGGTGCTATTGTTTTTTTCAGATCTTTTCAAGTGCAGAGCACTACCATTTACATCTCTAAGCATGACGTTTCTCCTGACCTTATTCTAACCTCTGATCTTGGATAGACAAAAGAATTAAGCTACCACAATCAGGAGTCATCCCTAAAAACAACTTGCATGAGAATCTGATGGTAAGGGCAGAATGGAAGTTCCTACTGGGCAATGCTGAAGTGCCTTTACTATGAAAGTAATGTCTTTCACATGCACACTCCTGCCCTGTGCATCTACATCTTTCAGATCTATCAAACAGTCAAGCAAAGGTCCCTCAGACAGCTGTCTCCTTCATTACAAAACCTTGGTTCAGGTCCAGAGTAGCCTGAATAATAAGGAGGCGAACAGCCCCACCTATAATTATGAAGTGAGCTTCCAAATACAATATCAAACACAGAGGCTTAAGGAATGTTAGCTGCAGCATTAAAACAAGCTCAAGTTAAAATACTGACAGATTTGTTTGTTCCAGTTGGAAAACCAAACAACATTCACTAAATTTAGTGCAGGATAGTAGCAAACAGACAGACTGCTACAGAGCACATATCAAGCCTCACTGTGTAAGGTTTCCTTGTTGGCCAACTTCAATGGAGAAGAGCTCTGCATCAGAGAGAGGAGACACAGAACGTCACCAGTTTTCTCATTCTATGTAGCAGTAAAATATGCACGTCAAAATCATTTAGCATATAGTTTGCAGCAAAACCACAACATGTGTTTTTATTATAATATGTCTCTACTTTTACTATTTTTTAGACAGCAGAGCGTCTCAATTGATAGCTAGTACAGAGTACCCATGCTGCCAGAGGTGCCTGAAGCCATAGTAAGAAGGATCCCCAGAAGGATGCTAAATACACCTGGGCTCTGCCAGTACTGCCACCCACGTCTGTGGTGGAAGTCTGCCTTCACTATCACTGTGATTAACTACACCAGCAACTTTTAATTACCTGCAGATGGGGTGGGAGTGTGTGGGGAAGTTGCTATCTTGTAGAATAAGTCATCCTCTCCCTTACTTTTTTTCCTTTATGCAATTGAGAACACCAAGTCTACCTACTGACAACAAAAGGACCAGGATTTCCTAAGCCTACTATTGGGGAGTCCAGTTCTGAAAATGTTGGAAAATTTTGGCACTATTTTGAAAAAGAGCTTTTCCAGCTGGAAACCTTTAATTTTGATAAATGCTTTGTGTGTGTTGGCTTGAAGGAAAACATTAAACTGATGTAGAATCAGACCCATCACTAAGAGCAGCAATGGTTTTCTTCTTCGATCTGCTCAAAAACATATTTTTGTTTAGTCTGATGCCATCAGGCTTTTTGAAAAGAACCTAATCTCCTAATGGAATCAGTGAAAGGGGAGAAATGCAAAATGCACTAGGAATAACTAGGTAAGTCTTAAAAAAAAAAAAAAAAAAAGCCTGCACAATATTCTCTCTAAATACTTTAAATCATGGATCAGTTGTAGCAGTTGATACTGAAAGACTACCTGAGAAGGAATTGAGGTCAACACCTCAGCTTTCTCCCATGGAGATTCAGTATGTTTTAAAAAATCAGGATCCCTCCAATATTCATATATGTTGGTATGCATTTCTGAAAATGTGAGCAGCTAATTGTTATAAACATGCTTCTAGCTTGCATAATAGTGAGGTACCTTGAGTTCAATTTTTTTAACATTATTCTAGTACCATTAAATTCTGTTCTGTACATAAAGTTTCTCTTTGTTAAGAAAAATTTTATTCTACAAGCATTGAAATTAATTAAATAGAGATTCTCTAGGCTATTTCCGCTGAAAGCCCAACTCTGCCCCTTAATTTTTATGATCCCTACCATAAATATGTGTGCCTAACTCCATTAAGGAATACTTTTGTGCCCATTTCATAATATTTTTCATTCTTTTCTTCCATATTTTCACTCATCTTTGTCAGCAAAGCAGAAGATGCATGTGGACTCTGTGTAAACAACCCAACTATGTACTTGCCTCCTGGCTGGCCTCCAATCTCTGTTTCTCAGCTGCTGGGTCAGTCAAATGCTTTGGGAAACAGATAAACTTTATACTATGACTTTTTCTGGATAGAGAAGTTGTGAGGGATTTTTCTTTGCTGCCCAGCCTCAGTTTTCATAAGGCATCTGCTGCTCTCTGCAATTTGGCTGGTGTCCTGGCTCTCAGGTTCATAAGTTTCTAGAAGAGGAGTGACTGATGGACACAGACGACTTGAAACTCCTACAGAAACCAAGCCAAAAACACACTCTGCCAGTAATACTATGTATTGGTGAAAAGTTTTATGAACATGAACTCACACATATCTGAAACTGAAAGAAATATGTATCAAAAAGCACAGCACAGCCAGTATACAGAAACAACATATGCAATTGCTTAAGCATATACCCGGGAGAATTTTGTAAACCATTTAGGGCACACCATAATGGTATTTAAAAAGAAAATCTTTTTAGTTTTCATCACACTAAAAGTTTGCCATCTGTTATATGGAAGTTTGTTTTTCCCTTTTGTTGTAATTAACTTTTTATATAATTAATTACTCCAGGTGAGCTGGAAAGTGGCTGTTCTACATCACCTGGTGTGGCTGAGTGTACCCACGCCCAGCCTTGCCATTCACCACCATTCAGATGCAAATCGTCCTGGTCCCCACACGAAATCATTGGCACACACCCAAAAAGCCTGCTAGCGACAAAAAACAATAACATGGCAGGCAGCTGCTGCTGCACAGAAGGGAAAAAAAGTTTTAGAAAAGAGGACATATATTCCCTGCTTGGTCATCTAAAAATGTGTATTATGCTGAATAAAGCAGGTGAGAAAATATTCAAGATAAACACAGAGTGAATTTTAAATAACTTGTACATGCCACCTACAGGTCACTGACCCCTTTACTGCATGACAATGAATATTTTTTCTAATTTGATACATTGTGCATACATGGATGTGTATACATATACACACACACACACACACACACACAAGCAGTGAAGCAAACCTGTCAAGAAATTAGAATAAAGCAGAGAGCTGAACTGGACTATGAAGGAGTTCTGTTAGTTGAGTACTACACCATGTTGCACAATCCATAGATTTTAAGAATGTACTGAGACACTGTGGCAGCTTATTGCAGCAAAGACAGCCTCCACTTTGCAATGGTCCCCATGCATGTGCAAAGCCCATATAGCAATAAGGCCTTTATTACACTTGAGACAGCACATGCTGTTCTTTCTTTTTTTTTTTTTTTCTGTGTCTACCAAGTCAGTATTTTCATATGTTTTTCCTTTTTCTGGCTTTGATGTATTTATCCCCTTCCTCTTTAAAACCTGCTCAAAGCCTAGGTTAAAGCTCACCTTGCCCACCCAGACAGATGCAGGGATGAGGTTCCTATTGTCTGAGTTGTTCATAGCCAACAGAAGAAGCAACAAAAAAGGATCACGTGGAACAGGAACCTATGTCATCGCTGTTAGTAAAGTAATTACAGATTTGGCACAGTACAGGCTTTCTGCTTGCCAAAACACTGGGTGGAAGTTTAAGAAGCAAATGATTATCCTTATTCAGGGCAAAGCTGGTCAATCAATCCTTTATCAATTCCCCTGACAGAGCAGCACAAGACTGTGGTTGACTTCCCAGAGAGCACATGGGATGTCTCCACTTAGCTGAAAACCACTTCTGAGGGTATCTATCCTGAAACCTCATGATCCTTGGAGATAATGAGCCCCAGTGACTTGCTAAAAACAGTAATTCCATAATAAGATTCTTTTCTGGTCTGAAGGCAACGTTACAAACATGGAAAAATGTAGTCAGGAGAAACTCTAATTCAAACAACCAATTTGATAACGTTAGGTTTGCCAACCACACTAACTTCTATGCTTTTTTTAGTACTGGTGTGGAGCTTAGGTTTTGATAATGATTGTCTCAGTCACTATTTGCTGGCCTAAGCTTGTATTATGTCACAACTAAAATGGAGTTATCTGCTAAAATGATCAAAAATGAGAAATGCATGAATAGCAATGACCAAAACTATCACAGAAAATGTAGGAAAGAGTTCTCAGAGCTGGGTCATGGAAAAATACTATTGCAATATATTGTTGAATGGACTCAAACCAGTATCTCTGCATGAAGCTGCAACAAACAGCATGGACATAACAGCTGAGGACAAGTTTAATCCCAACACCTCTGCACCACATCATTGCACAGCATAGACATGCCAAAGAAGTCAACGCCCGGCCAGTTGGCACAGACACTCTTACCTGGCTTAGAAGCCTTCAGTGGCAATGTAAGGGAAAATGATAACACAGGGGACAGTGGCCTCCATCATGAGCACAATCAAACTATATATATCTCATGAAAACACTTACATGTCTCTTATTTGTCCTTTGCTGCCCCAGCTACCTATATCAGTTATTTATGACTTCATTTATTTTAAGAAGATTCATCCTCTGAACCAGGCGATCAAGCAACTGCTCAGGTGGAGAATAGGATCAACAGGATTACAGATCTGGCTGAAGTGAGCTATCAGGAGCTGCAATGATTAGGTTGCCTGGGGGCTCAGCTTCATGCCAGCCCAGCATCATCACAAAAGGAAATGGTAACTGTACTGGAAATTTGTCATTTCTTTCTTATAAACCACATCAGGAGATTTCTCTTCTCTCAATCACATATCTTGTGATCCTAGCCACAGAAAGGGTTGGGAAAGTAGGCAACCCTGGACTAAATCTTTCTTTATTTTGTGTAGAAACTGCTAAATGAAAGGTACACTATAACTTCTGTCATATTTAAAAGCTACTTAAAGATAACATTCTTATGCTATTAAATATGCTCTTAATTTTGATAAGGAAAGTGTGAATACAATTTCACCCTTATTACACAAATGTGTGAAAGGAAAGCTAGAGCATTCTTCACATCAAAAATTAGTCATATGTATTGCCATGTAAAAGTTTGGTATAACTATTTAAATGGATAGGGAAATCTATATCTCTCTATATAAGTTCTACATATTTAATATATATTTTCATATGTACATTATATCTATCTCTATAGACAGTCTCTATATTTATTTAAACAGGTATTTATATATCTGACCTATCTGTTTTTTGCTAGGTTCTTCTAGGTCTTAGCATACTTAAATGTGACTTAAAATACTATGACTTGTCATTTGCTTGTAAGACAAAGTTAAACATAAATATTAATTTCTTCTCATCCTTATATAAAAAAATATTTGGCTTGAATTTGTCTCTGTGAAGAAAACAATAAAGCCTTTGGTGACTCTAAAAGACAGGATTTTTCCAGCCGTTTATTAACAGTAATAGAGTACATTTTTCACTTGCCACAAATAGAAAAGAATCATAGAATGGTTTGGGTTGGAAGGCACCTTGGGCAAGGACATCTTCCACCCAGTCAAGTTACGCAGGGCCCCATCCAATCTGGCCTTGAACACCTCCAAGGATGGGACATCCACAACTTCTCTGGACAACTTGTTCCAGTGCCTCATCACCCTTACAGCAAAGATCCTAATATCTAGTCTAAACCCACCCTCCTTCAGTTTAAAGTCATTCCCCTTTGTTCTATCACTACTGCCCTTGTAAAAAGTCCCCCAGGCTAAACTCCATCAACTTCACCAGAAGTAAGGAGGTCGAGTCTTGAAGTTCTTATTTGTGAAAGAGTATTGGATACCCAAATAATAATACCATAATGCATTCAGTGTCAAAACACCATTGACGAAGAACATGACGAAGATGCAGGAGCAGATAAACAGAAGCCCTTCAGTCAGATTCAGTAAAGATTTTCAGATGCGCTACCTAAACTACTGGATGAGCCCAAACACTCCTGATTCCAGTGAACATTTTGAGCCCAATTTGAATTCAGAAAATACTGTCTCAGGCAAGGGACCCTTACTCCCTGCTCCAGCTGGTTTCCACTACTCACATGAGTAAAATTTACTCAGCTGAGTCCCTTGTTCTGTTACCATATGCAAGCTACCAAAGTACAGGGTTGTTTGATAAGGTTCAGACCGCTCATACATTATACCACAATGATAAATCTAAGGCACATGTGCTGTAAGGATAACTGAAATGTGAAGAGTTCTCTTTTGGAAGAGGAAATTGCACAAAGTATAAAGATATATTTTTCTTTTAAAATCTTCCTTTTCAGAAGTTTGGCTACTACCTCTACCTAAAAAGCAGAGAGGAAAGAGGACCAGGGCTGTGACAAGAACAACTACACTCCTGAATGAGCATTATCTATTTTCAGTTATTGCAAAATTATGTACAGCTAGTACAGCTTACAGCCTTCTTCATTCATATAGAGGGTTCTCAATGAAGTTATTTACATATTATTTTCCCAGAGAACTATTTCAATAGAACCCAAAACACAGCAATGATCCTATAAGTAAATAAAATTATTTACTTTAACTGCACATGAATGGTATTATTATTGTGGCAAAATCCACTGATCCCTGAAAACTCACTGGACGTGATTTCCAATAGACAGAGTTTATGGGACTAGATGCAGGCATATCCCAGAAAGTTGCTAAGGAACTAGAAGATAACATGCATTTTGTGTATATCTGACATGTGAAATATATCCCTATTTAGTGGATTAGGCAAACTGAGAAAGCTATGTGAAACGAGATATTCACATGAAATTCTCCTTATTTCCCTTAATCAAGAAACCCTGGAGAACTATAGCTATGAATAATTCAACCTTTCACTAACATTTGGTGCAATTAATAATGGTGCTTTAAAGCTGCTAGCTTTGTTTATCTTTTTATGCATAATTAAAGGGTGTTGATATTTTAGTTTTCAGCAAAGCAGCAAACTAGGTTTGGTTTTGCTGGCAGTGGCTGCTCCTGGCTCAACTACAATACGATAACCTAATATTGCCCCATCTCAGTGCACCCAGTGCAGTTAACTTTCTTCTCCGCCACCTCTCCTGATCATGCTTAATTGTGCTGGTATTTTGTGCTCTGTCTGAATCAGTAGCTGACTGTTTCCTTCCTCCTTCCCTCTTCTTTGCCACACAACTTAGCAGTTTGGAGCTGTGGTCAGAACTTGTCTAATTTTCTTAGGGGTGCTAGTCACTGAAGGCATGGTTTTTGCAAAGCAATTTTCTGTTTCATGCTTTCAAACCATTTCAAATGTAAATGCAAAATAAAGAAATCTGAAAAACAGACAACTACCAGTGTATTAGACTTTCTGCTCCTGTGATTAAATGGATCCTTGGCATAATTTTGAAGGCATAAAAATACAGAAAAATTCCAAATTTCTGTGGTGGCACTACACGCTTTCTCATTTCAGTTTTCTTTTGTCTCATCAGATAATTCCTGTAGTAGATTACTTTATTACTTTTGCTGAAAAGAAACTCTCCAACAGGGTCTCTTGCAAGAGGTTTCACATAATTTTCCACTTTTCCCAGTGTTTTTATTAATTAAAAAAAAAAAAAAAAAGTGGTTTAATTCCCAGCACTTTCTGGTAATTGGGAAAGGTTTTAAATTAGGAACCAAAAGCAACATATGAGTGATTGTATTTCTCCTTTAGGTCAGAATTTAAACTGCTGAACTCCAGATTTAATAAAGGCTTTCCTTTTACATTTTCTATAACTTCGCTGGCTTTTGACCACAGGCCCTTTACATATTTTGAAGTGGCACACATGGCTATATTAGCATCACCATTTTAAGTCACATCTGCATATATGAAAGCTATTACCTTTTACAATTTTTCAGACTTTTAAATCCAGCTGAATAAAGAAAAAGGTCAAAATATGGCTATGTTTTCATAGAATTGAACAAACAGTCTAACTGCAGCCATCACCCCACAACCTCAAAACAACCCCTGCTCCCAGAGCTAGAGCCAGAATAGACTTCCTAGGTTTAGTCTCAGCCAACTTTCTCTTGTGGGATTCAAATGTCTCTTTGGGATAAGTTGGTTAACTGCATTCAGTAATTTCTCATTTTCTTGTGAGAGTGTGCTTTGTAAAAGAGGGGCAGTTACAGGTAGTAGGAGCATCCAGGTAGGAACTACAACATGTGATTACATGGATTCACATTCTCAGTTTGGTTCCCAGCTTTTCCTGGTTTTTTGGTCATCAAAGCATCCAGGTAGGAACTACAACATGTGATTACATGGATTCACATTCTCAGTTTGGTTCCCAGCTTTTCCTGGTTTTTTGGTGACCAAATAGCTGACGTTCCTGAAGCTCTGTAAAGTGTTTTCAGAGATATGTAGACCACTGAGTAGTCTCTGTGAATTTGAGATATACTTTTTCACTAATGGTGGAATAAGCTGCAGAAGGGAGAAGGGAACATTTTTCTGCAGACCCAGTCTGGATTTGTGCTTCAAGACAGTTCACTGAACAGGGAAATAATGTATTTTACTTTCATTCATTATGTTCATACTTTGACCTAAGCTTGGACAGAAGTCTATGTTCTACTACTTATATCCACAGTTCTATGCTTTGAAAGGTTTTTAAAGGGTCTGAATACCTGTGATACCAACTGAGCCCAGCTGGAGCTTTGGGAACAGAAATCAAAGTTAATAGTTTCAAACATGACAATCTCATACAGAATCCAAAGTCTCAGTTACAAAATGCCACAGGACCAGAAGTAAAAACAAAAAAAAAGTTTGGGGAATGAAACACCTTTACAACTCTGAGCCCTTAGAAGGGCTAGGATGGAGCGCTTCATAGGATGCCTTGGTTCTTAAATCTCTGACTAACATTTGAAAGCGGTTTCGGTTCTAGAGGTCACTTAGCTACCTCAGAATATTTTTCTCCCACATACTAAATATGTGATTAAAGAGTCAACTGCCTGTAAGGCTACTGGCTTTTTTCCCTAACCCAGGAAGGACTAACATCTTGCCAAAATCTTTTTCAGGCTCTTTCCTCAGGCTCACTTTATTAATTTGGGGTGGGGGTGGGGGAATAGAAGAAGAAGAAAAGTAAAAGAAACTCTCTCTCACAAAACATGAGCTTCAGGGGCCATTTTCCCATGCTGCAGCTCTCCTTGCTCTAAAGCCAACATCTCTCGTTTAGTTTTTCATCTTAATGAGCTTTCTCAACTCTTGGTAAGCACTGTCTGACCTAAATGAGTAAAGGAATGGGCAGAATTTTCTGCCTCCTGGGGCTCTTGACCCTTTATGTGGCTGCCTCTCCTACTGTCATGCCTGACCTCAAACTCCAAGACTAGCATAAAGCTCTTTAGGAAATTAGCACAGTAGACATTAGTAAAGTACCTACTCGGATATCTGATTTCCAGATTCTGTTTTTGAAAACTTGCCTGCTGAAAGGCAGGATGTGGTTATTGCTGGCATTAAATATTGTTCTGCATTCTTAACTTCTCCTGGAAGGGAAAAAGTGAGTGAGGTACTACACACAGTGGAAGCAAGTTGCTCGTATGAGGCTGTTTGCTTGCTTAGAATTAGGTACCTAGAGCTGTTTTGGCACCAATACACGCTTTAGAAAGTTGTTGCTTCTTGTTTCTTCTGTTGTAGCATTTTTGCTGACACTCCCTAAATTGGATAATTGGCTAGTTTACTCCAAACATGGCTTCAGTGTGTAGAGGGCAGGTAGAACAGAGACCACGTTATTACAGTGAGCCACAGTCTAGCACTCTCTCATTTAAATGTCATGAAGCGCAAGGAAGGATGTTGCATAAATATCAGTGTGGGCAGAACAAAGGCTCCATTCTATAGATGGCCAATAGTGCACATAGTCTGAAGGGAAATGCTCTAATTCACTATGATGTATGGAGGGGAAAAGCATAGAGAAGGCAAACTTTGCCCTCCCAACCATTGCAAGTGGTTCCCAGGCTCACACAAGCAGGTACCAAGCCCACCAGAACCAGCCTTCAAAGCACTACCCTTTCCCCATTGCAGATTAACAGTTACGTCCTACTTCGGGGTGACGAAATCTCCTTTTGTAGGTCTATTCTCCATAGCCAATATGTTCATACATTTAGATATCAAATGTTTCTCTCTCGGTACCTATCATGCCTATATCACACCTTAATAGCCTGGCCAGTCACTTGGTTTTCTTTTCGTTGTGCAAGGATATCATCACCTACAGTCCCAAGACCTGAGAATGTCTTTAACTTGTTTTAGTCTACATTAAAAGAGCAGTAAGGAAGCAGTAGTCCTCACTGTAATCTCAGGAAAAGGATCATGCAATAAAGTATTTCATGTTAAACAAACCTCTGTGTGTTTTAATGCTGGAGAAGGGTTTTTTTCATTTGTTTTTGTTTTAGTCTGGCTTTGCCGTTATTGAAATTAACAGGAGGGAAATTTTCAACACAATTCAAAGGTCTTTTTTAAAGCTGGCATAGGAGCACAGAAAATGTTCCCTATGTAGGCAACAGATTTTTGCTGGAACAATTGGGAAAGTCTGATCAATTCTAGTTCTCCCAATGTGGTGAAGAGAGAAGGAAGACAAAAAGAAAAACTACAGGGGAAAAAAGGATTTCTTTTTAAAGGTATTGCTCTAGTTCCTTCCCACATGCACCTCCACAAGGGCAATGAAAACAAATGGCTAATCTATGCTCCTTGCTTGTACCACAAGTTTCGTGTCATCTGACAAGTGTTACTCTCACTTAATCATTTCTATAATGCATTAGGTGGCAATGTCCCTGCACAAATCATTTGAAAAGATAGACTCCACCTGTCCCAAATGTTCTATAACCTGGAGACAAATCTTTACAAATCCTGTGGGGTCATGTCTATGACACAAGGGCTCAGGAGCTCTTAGGAGTCAGCACTATTTCAGCTGGATCATTCTTTGAATGAAGTCAATGGGAATTTTGCCAACTACTTCATTAGTTGAAGGTGCAAGCTATAATTCAGAGGACTAGAATGTCAGAGCCAGTAGATCAAGCTTAGAAGAAAACCAGGGAAGGAAAAAACAGCTAGTGTGCATAACTCTTCTGTTTGAGGTGGGAATTCAGCAGTTTGGGAGATAATAACTGGCATGTAGGGTGGGGATGGAAGACTGTAGGAACAAATCCATCTTGTGCTACATCCTTGACTATCTCCCTTGAGTTCAGCAGGAGTTACTGGCCTGAGTAAGGTGAGGATTTAGAGGTGCATGTTCCTACACAGTGCAATGCATGAACTGTAGACATTTACAAGCATTTCAGGACTAACACCCTGCCTGTTAAAACCAGGGAACTAGCCACTTGGGATTAACCGAGTCCAATGATATTCATTATTCACCAGCATGGCAATCCAACAGAGACTAACTATGAAGTCTGATATTCATTAAACTGCAGTACAGCATCTCTGAGGTGGCCTGTGGTGCAGCCCTGTGTGTGTGTGCTTATGTACATGTACTACAAAATATGATGGCAAGAGGGAGGGACATATATTTTAGAAAGGACTCAAATTCAGCACAAGCAGTGGTTGGCCTTGCAGGGATCTCTAGAAAAGATGCCAAGTAACATTTGGCTTCCAGGTCAGACAATTTTTTTTTTTTTTAATCCTAAATCTACTCATGCAAAGACACAGCTTATAGCTTGCAGATGGCTCATTCTGCTGATCTGCCAGTATTTGCACTCAGAGTGTGGAATTATATCACATGAGCAAGGGGATTGCTGCCTTTTTTCATGGCTTTGTTATTGCGGGGAAAAAAATACAGCTAACCAGAAAATAAGGAAAAAGGAGGATACTGAATTCATATTTTTGGAGAGATTTTTAAATTTAATTTAAAAAGACAAGGCAAACATGAGCTTCCAGTCAAACACTATCTCTTACTCATATGTTTATCGAACAGCCAGAAACTGAGGATGAAGGTTACATTTTAAATAAAGGATGCACTAGCATTAGTAGGCAAAGGGTTTCTTCCTCTCACCAAGGTGTTTACTTGTGGTTTTCATACTTTAGAAAAATTCCCCTAACGATGATAATAGTTAATAGTAATTGCTAATGCTATAACTACTAAGAGCCTCAAATTCATGAATAACATCAAGAAAAACAAATTACTGTGAATCCTTAAATTCAATTGCTGAAAAGGAGAAACACAATCTATTTACAGGGTATTATTATCAATTTTAAAATCTCAGTAGAGTTGCACCTTTGTAAACCAGGAGTGATTGTATTTATTTATTGACGTTATCTAGGGATTGTACCAATATAGCACAGAAAGAGTGACCTGTGAAATCTGTAGTCTGTAAAAAAATATAAGAAATCCATTGATGTAATTTGAGCTAAAGAAAAATGCTAATATTTTGTCCTTTGGAAAATTATTTGGGTTGATAAAAGATACTTACACATTTGTGATGAAGTAGTCAGATTGTTTCATCTGAAAACCATTTTTTAAAAGGGAAAGAGCTAAATGTTTTGCAAGATAAGAGAAATATGGAGCCACCAGAGAGAGTCCAGCAAAGGGCCGCTAAGATGATGAAGGGACTAGAGCATCTCTCCCTCATCATCTTATCGTCTGAGGAAAGACTGAGAGAGCTAGGAATGTTCTGCCTAGAGGACAGAAGTCTCAGGGGAATTTTTAAATGTATATAAATATCTGAGGGAGGCTTTCTAAAGAAGGAGCTAGGCTATCTACAATAGTGCCTAGTGACAGATCAGAGGCAACAGCATAAACTCATATACAGGATGTTCCTTCTGAACATCGAGAAACATTTTTTCCCTATGAGGATAACTGAGCATTGACACAGGCTGCCAATAGAATCTTTATTCTTAAAGACATTCAAAAGCCATCTAGAAATGGTCCTGCTTTAAAGGAACTTGTTTAAGTAGAGGGGCTGGACCAGATGACCTTCAACACCAAACAGTCTGTGTTTCTATGATTCATCATTTGGAAGATGTAATTTAATTAAGATGAGGAATTATTTGGCAGGGATCTTTGCATGTAATGATATAAGAAAAATAGTTATTTTGACTAATTAAGACTGGAGTTTATTTGGACAACTTTGCAGGGTTTTTTCACACTACATGTGCAGTGTACAGAGTGGTTGAACAAATTCCATAACGAGGTTTCAGGATAGATAGATTTGCAGGTGTTTGATTCCAGATGATGAGAACTGTAGCACAGGACAATTGACTGAAGTGTCATTAAATTTTTACTTGTGTTGCCACAATCCTTAAGAGAGTCAGTCCTAGACTGAGATCTCCATGGCAATCAGGATCACACAAAGATTAATACGATGATTAGAGCTGCAAGAGATTACAACTGCAATATAACGAAAGTTATTAATCGTTAACAAATGGATGTCTAGGGAGTAAAAGGAATCATAGAGAAAATATTGATGAGAAGGATAAGCAGTGGTCAATAGACTTATGTTTGTGAAATTTGGAGCAATGTCGGAAGGCAAGAAGAATTTTAAAGAAAGCTTTGAAATGTAGGCGGTGGGGTGGCCCTGAATGCTTCTGTAGGGTTTCTCCCTACAAGTGAAGGGCAGAATAAATGAGAACATAGGAATAGTTTGAAAATTAACTTCAAAGCAGTGGAACTAAGCTAAGAAACCTTGAAAGTGAACATATCTCTCCAAGCAATGCAAATAGAAGGAGTGCCATCGATTAGGTAAAGGGATAGAAAACTGATATTTGCAGCATTATCTGGAAGGCTGTAATAGCACAGAAGTGTATTTGTCTAGAGAAACCAAAAAAGAGAGAAAAAAAATACTGAACCACCACATGATGAAAGCCCAGACAACAGTTAACACCTTTGCGAATAGAAAATAAGCACATGATTTGAGTTTTTATGCTGAGGAAGCCAACAAACTTACAACCTGGAGAAGGTCCCTGCAGACAAAAAGTCAGGTGAAATAAGATGACCAAGTTGTGAATCTGCTTAAGCAGAAGAAATGAATGATACAGAATATTCAGCTAAAAGAAAAAGAAGGGAATGAGGTTTCAGGGAACCTCATGGAAGAAGAAGAAGAAGAAGATGAGGGAGTAGGGAATGGAAAACAGCAGATAGGAAGGAAGTACAAAGAGCAATGAGAAATTCATATAGGTAGTAAACACACTATATTAAAGCAAGTTAAATACAGAAAGTATTTTTCTAATACTCCATTTTTCAAAAGATGTTTCTTCTGTTGCCACAACATTGCTGAGATCTGGAATGGTGAGAAGGTGGTACACATAAACTTGTAAAACTCTGCTAAAATTCTGTCTAGTTTATGAAGATATCATATAGGTTCTGCCCTAAGATAAAAAAATTATGAGAAGAAAAAAGCTATATATAGCTATATATAGCTTCTATATAGCTATAAAAGCTATATAGAAAAAAAGCTATGAGATGAAGACAAACAACTTGGAAATTTTGATACATCCTTTGAGGTCCAGGAAAGACAGCAGCAACAACAGTCCAATCATTTTCAAATCCCATTAAAAAAATTCAGTGTACACTTTAAGAGAGTACTGGGTCTCCTTTCCCCCCTATTTTTATCTGTGCCAGGTTACCAATCCCTAAGGAGGATAATTGTTTCTAGAGCACTCCTTTGGGAGATTTCAGCTAGGTGTGGCCTAATTGTCAGATGTGCTGCCACATGAAAGCTTCTGCAGGGCAAGGAACAGAGATTATGTTTGCATTTAAATCATTCCATCGTAGGCAAAACGGCAGTATTTGTAACCTGTAATGGCTGCAGCACCCTTCCAATTAGGGTTTAAGTGACAAAGTCAAGTCAGGATATGCAGAATGAGGAAAATGCATCTAATAATCCATGTGGAAAATCATGTCCAAATGCCCTCAACTCCAGTCATGAAAACTCTTAAGAAGCATAATGAGAGACTGGGGAACTAACAGAGCTATGGAAAATAATAAACAATGACAATGAAGCAGCTTACTGTAGCGTCAGATTTCTGATCTGTAGCTCTTGTTGTTGTCTCTGATAACAGATCCTCTTTGCCCATCTGTAAAAGAAGAACAGTGTTATTTTACAGGGTGGGGGTTGTGAACCTTAATTTGTTAACATTTCCAAAAGAATTGTGAGATCCTGAGATGAAGGGGCCAAATTTAATGCTCATTGTTTAGGCTCTAGTCTGTCTGTGCTCAGACAGAACTCCCACTGAGACTGGGAGCTGAACAATTCCAGAAGTTGGTCCATTTTTCCTAGGAAAATGAGACAGTTGCAAAGTACAGTTCGTTTGCCGCATTCATTCAGTACCCTGGAGATACAGCATTATGGTTAGTTACACATCTCAGAAAGCTTCTTCAGCAATATTGCAATGGCTTTGAATTCTTACGAGGCTATGCAGCCCAAGTAAAACAAAGCTCCTGGCAAAAGTAATAAGCCAGCACTCTACACCTGATTAAACAGCATTGTTTTTTAGTGTAGCACCATGCCAAGTTCTCATGTCAGTGTGGATGCACAGTATCCAAGAGCTGCATAAAGTGCAGGTTTTGCCACCGCAGTAGTGAACAACTTGCTCTGTGAACAGGTATTCCTACCACAGTTTCTTAACTTAGCAGTTTTCAGGAATCAATCCCCATTCCCCACAAAACAAAACAAGCAAACAAACAGAAAAAACCCAACTCTTCCTCAAGTCCCGTAGGTTCTGGAATGTAAATAAGGTAAACTGAGCCCTTAAATGATCTGCACATGCACACACTACCTACAGCACTTTTGGTTGCTAACTGTAAGCAGCTGCCAATTTCCATCTAACACTCAGACATCTTGCTAACTGATCTGCAAGTCCCAAAAGTGTGTTATCTGTTAATGTGCCTCTAATTTTGCTAAGAGCCTACTATTTATAGTGTGTCATTTATTTACTTATTTACCTTCAACTAATGAAAGCTATCATTTTAAAAAAGAATGCAGTGGGAAAAAAAACCTGTGTATGTGTGTGTCATTGGTGAGAGGAGAAAACCCAATCTGTTCACTTAACTGGATGAATGTTACAAAAGTTCTGTTTTGCTTGGAAAAGCAATGCATGAGTAAAAGCTCCAAAACCCTAACATTATTATCTCTAATTACAATTGGCAATATGTGGCAATCATAATTATTCATTTATGCAAAATAGCTTACAGTGTGTCTCATTTTTTATTCCCTGTTAAAGGACGGCTTGACAAAAGAAGAAGAAAAAAGATTATAGTGCTGAACATAATTGTGCTAAATGCTCAGTCATTTTGTTTAAAAAATACTACAAAACTAAACTGCTATTTCTGCAGAGACAGAAAATAATTTAACAAAGATGTATAGTATACTCTGCAGGTGGCAATCCATCCAGAAAACATATTTCCCTGAAAAGGAGAGATATTTCAGCACAGAACTGAAGAGCATAATTTTTGCCATTTCTGTCTTTCTTAAAAAAAAAAAAAAAAGGAAAGAAAGAAAGAAAGAAAAGAAAAAACCCTCCTTGTTTTAATCTAGCATATGCTTCCTCTGTTAGCAAAATGCTAATTTGCAAATAGTCAGAGGAGAGACCGTGACCATAATAACTCGCTACGGTTCTGCAATATGACACTCTATTCTATTTCAATTCTACCACAGTACACTGAAAAATTGAATAAGATCAAGTGCACTTAATGACAAAAAAATAAGGAAAAATGAGTTCACACTACTCAAATAAGTAACTTCTATTTATGTATGTATTTCTAGTGGAATATCACCATAATTTATGGTACTGAGCTTGTAAAAAGTAACAGTCCATAAGAGTTGCCAGTCATCCTTTAAGCAGGTGCTTGGGGTCAGGCACTTCAAAGGACCATCTCCCCCCAAAAAAGGACTCAGGTTCAGGATGCCAGGTCCAGAGATTCAATCTCAAGAAAATAAATGCTGAGAAGGCTGTGTATTAGGAGAAACTGAAAAGATTCTCTAAAACATAATTGAAACACACAAGGATGCTTTAATCATGACATGCTGCACCTTACTCTTGGATCCAATCCCACTTTTTCTTGTGGAACAGCTTTTCCCCCCATTGCATTTATTCCTGTCTCAGAACAAAACTGAAGGCAATGGAACTATTTCTGTGGAAAGGATCATCTACAGAACCAAGATTTTTTTGATGGCTAGGCATTTAAAAACTTTTTCAAAGTGTCATAGATATATAAAAATATAGGAGACTTTAAAATCCAAATAGGAAGCAGATTTTTTTTTTCCTGTGCTGATGGTGTTGATTAGGGCAGAGGAAATGGAGATCACCATTGGAATGCATGGGAAAAGGCAGTCTTCCAGACTAGTAAGATAAGTTGCACTATGTATGTTTACAAAAAAAATTGGTCAGCTTCACACAGTGGTTAGAAGAAGCGAATTTGTCTCCTGACTTAGTAAATGATGACAGAAAATGAGGAAAAAAAACAGGGAAGAACATCATGCATAAAAATTTAGAGCTAAAGAAATAAAATTAAAATCTAAAAGAAACAAAACACAGTATTACCATTACTTTCCACTTTGCTTTTACCATCTGACAAAATATATGATTAGCATGTGAATTTGTCTCTTTTTTTTCCTCTCTCAAGCACATGATTAGGGTGCAGGAGATACCAATTAGGCCCAGCAGCGATTACCTACTATAGTTAATTCGTTGTGTCTTGGTCCATTACCACTAAAAGACTACCCTTCACACAGAACCTGGAAGAAAGACCCTGTACCTGTTACAGTAATGTTAAAATTCAATTTTGAATCAGAATATCGAGTAGGGTCTTGTGTGTGCTGTCCATATTATAGCAGATAGCTCATGCATGCTCAGATATCTGGGTTTGCTAACGCAGTCATCATTTTCTCAGCACACTGCAGCACAACACCTACGCGAGATGTCTTGATTACAAAAAAGAGATTGTCAAATTGTTTCACACTGTGGTATGCAAACAAATTATGTTAAACACTAAGACACTAGAGTACATTTGGAGCAATGAAAAGGAAAGCATTACTATCCCTGTAGCAGATGAAAGGACAAATAGAGGCCATTGGGCTAGACCTACAAAGGGTACACTTTGGTGAGGAAAGTGTTCAGGTGGGATAGCAGAGAGTTGCAGTCCAGCCCCTTCTCTAGTGACAGCCTAAAACAAAATAACAGAGCGTGCAGTCAAGCAGGAATGAAAAGACCACCCTCCCCAGCTATAAGCAGCTTCTAGCCCACTTTTAGCAATTTGCATAGGTGTCAAAGTTGAACACTATCACTCACTGCTCTGGAGGCCTGGCTGGATTGTGGACAGAGTATTTATCACCCAGTCAATCATCACAGGAATCAGTAAGGATTACTTGCATTAAATAAAACAATATGCAGAGGACTAAATATATTATTACCTTAGGAGAAATATGCAAAATACAGAATTTCCAGTATGAAGAATAATTTCTTCATCATTCTTCTTGTTTTAGGTGGAATGGCAACATGTCAGAAATTAAGAAATACAAACAACAGAATATAAATCAAGAAAAATATTTGGAAAGAGAAGTGCCATTCATGTCAATATTTCTCTTTAACTTAAAGCAATCATCTTGCATTTTTCTACCTAAATGTTACATGTACTTTGATAAATCAATTAGAATTACTTCGTTGGTGGGCAGCTCTGTTACTAAAACCATCTCATGGAAGTCAGAATTAAATGTATGAAATAATTTTCTCCTATGGACCTGGCTTCCTGGCCAGGCTATATGTTGCAGACATTCAGAGAGTTGTGATATTCATGGCATATGACTGAATTAAGACAAAAAAAATCGTCAATGACCTATAGCAAGAGTAGGGCAATCTCCAAGAAGCAGAAGACTATAGCACAGCATGAAGATCAAATTTCTAGCAAGATTGTAGCTTAATACTTAAATTAACTCAGGTTAAATATTACAATTATAATGAAAGTGCTCAAAGGAAAAATTTTGTGTTATAAGAAAAATTTTCCTCAAAGTTTCCTAAATGAAACTTAAACTTTGCAAGACACTAGATTGTCCATCAGAAAAGCATATTGTTTGGCATTTCTAGGCAGGTTTTTAATGTGAGGTATGTTCTTTCCTCTTCCCTTTATGAAATAATGATTGGCTGCTACAGAAGATGAAGATTCATTGTAACATGGATAATTAAGGTTTTAAAAATAATACATATATTTAAAATTTTTAAAAGCCAAAATAATTGTATTTTCTTATTTCTCAAAAGGACCCTGTGGATTACCTGAAAGTTTTTTGCCATTAATATCTCTGTGATTTCACATCCCACATTCTTTCTGGCAGTGTTATCACAACTGGTAACAGTCTCTGCAAACCGCTAGTCCTTCCTTCTTCATGCAAAACACTAATTTTTCTAGCCTTAAAATTATTGTCTTAAGTTTTTCATGAAGTTAAATTCTACATTATACAAAATACAGTGGGTTTGGTTGAGGTTTTTTCCTATATGTTTTGTTAATACACCTTGTATCAGTATGTCTCCACAGTATCAACATGCCTATTTTTAAAGACGACGGGTAAGACAGTTCTCCATATCTTGGAGATGGTTTTCCAAATCTTAAATTATGTTTATCTATAGTTTTCCATGGTATTATATTTAATATTTGAAAATGCAATCTGAATATTAACTAATCCATCCTCTGGCTGGAAATTAACTTGTCTAATCTCAGTTTTTCATATGTGGAAAAAATACAAAAAGTCTAATATCAGAAATGGTAACACAAAATTCACCAAGTTCACAGGGGCTTGGTGTAATAAATTAAGTAAAGCATATGGTTTATGACAACCTTAAAGTGATTCCAAAGCTCAAGCTCGGAGAAGATATGTTAGTACAGGTCCCTGAGTTTTACCCCTAGTGCCAGTACAAACAAAATCTAAGCTATCTACTGCATTTTTAGGTCTGAAGTCTAGCTCATTCACAGCTCTCCTAGTTCTTCAGAGACTTTTAGCTCCTCTTGGAAATAAGCAGAGTACTTGGTGACACAAGTGTAGAAAATCCTTCATAACTTCTTATAAGAACAGAGCAATAGACAAATTAAAGAAAGGTTAGGAACTTTCCCAAAATATAATTCACACATATTTTTTCCAGATAAACTTCACAAAATTAAATAATATCTAACTTACTGATTTGTTTCAAAAAACGTTTTACCCTGGTAGAAGATCATGCCAATGGAATAACTTGATTTAACTGAGCCGAAATGAGCTGATGGAGAGTAAAAGTTTAAGCTTGATTGCTAACTCCTAAGAAACATGCACCTTGCTTTCTTTTCATCCTTCAAAGTCTGACTTCAGAAGGGAAAACCAGACACCCTGTAGGATTGGGACACTCAGTGTCTATGCAGCTCTGATGTTCTGCTACCAGCAAGCACTGCAGTGCACTGGCACTGTACTGAAATGGGTGTAACTGCCTGGTGGTTGGAACAGTGTCCCACAAGGGCAAACCTTCCACTGACTGCAATGGGGACACACTTTATATCACTCACTGTCCCATTCAATGAGGAAAATATGCCTTTTCCTCTAAGAGGAAAGAGGTTCCCTTCAGTACCAGTAGTTTTAAGATGATATAAGAATGGGTATGTTTGCAATTATTTGGCTTGAACTGTACACTGAGGACTAATAAACAATTACTAGTTTGGTCTAACAGTTTTCTAAAACACTAAAACAGGTTCTGAGGAATCATAGGTTACCCAGGGAAACCTTCCTGTAATTCACTGGGAAGCGTGCAATTTCTTTGGTTTAGAGTTTAAAAACAAAGCAAAACAAAGATTTGTCATGTTTCATATTTTCAAGCCAGTATGCCTACACTCATGTGGTTTCCATCTCTGGCAGAGTGTAAAGAGGAAGTAAAATGTCAAGTTGTTTGTTTTTGTGCAATTTTCTTATCTCAAAATAACAACCAGTTTGCTAAATCTGATCTGTCTTTAACAATAGACAGAGGAATTCCTTTGCTCTGCACTCTTGCTTTTACAGACATCATGATCTGGAAACAGAGGAGTTAAATCTATTTTGACAATTTTGTCAAAACCAAAAATGTCATCTGAAACAGCAGCCTTGTTTTCTAAGGAAATAAAGAAATTGTTTTCCTTTAGTTCAGTCTGTATACCACCTTTTCTTATTATTTTCTCTTTTTTTTAAAAATATTGTTTTACTGCAGATGAAAAAGAAAGGCAGAGATGGACAAAAGCACACCTAGAAATTCACTCTTCACAATCATAAGCTTTCACTTAATAGAATGAGAAAAATGAATATGTTTAAATCAGCAAATTGTTCCTCACCTCCACAGAACAATCTTCATTGTCAAATACGTGATCAAAGTTCCCTGTCTTAAAGTAGAGAAGCCACATGTTTTTATTAGACACCCTAGGCCTGATTTCAAAGTATGAGAGATTCAGCTACATCTTTCCTTTTGAAAATGAATATATATATATATATCAGCATCTAAGCCTGTGCTTCCACTTCATGACCTTTTTAACTATTTTTTTAACTATTTCACAGATTAATGAAATAAATGAATATGGAAAAGTTCTCCATGCTTC
This sequence comes from Pachyramphus minor, assembly GCA_013397135.1. NCBI lineage: Eukaryota > Metazoa > Chordata > Aves > Passeriformes > Tyrannidae > Pachyramphus > Pachyramphus minor. The sequence goes on from VYXB01005287.1 coordinate 145,819, forward strand.
CATATACTTTATTCTAAAATCATATTGCAGATAAAAGTGATCAAGTTTATAAAAAAAAATTCAAACATATTTAATCCCAATTTCAATTATTTATATATTTTTCTATGTCCATACTCTGTGCATTTTCAAACACACATAAAAGTACCCACTTTCCGAATCCTCTATACTTAGTAATAGAGATTTAGCTGCAGCAGCATAGAGACACAGCAGCATAGAGACTCAACAGTTTTAAGAAAATATGAAAAGAAAAAAATAATTCCTTTTATTGCTCCATTTTGATCCCCCATCCAAAGTACTCTACCTATTTCGTGCATATGGACAAAGAATAATTGTCTGCGCCTCTTCCGGCAGCCATCTTTGAACCAGCAAGTAACATTGCCCTTCAGATTATAGTACTAGACTCTAGCACAAGCCTGTGTAGCTTATTGTCTCTCTTGCATTTACAAACATGTCCCTTCACACTGAGTGTAACTCCCTTAGAGCCATCAGAAGTTGATCTCTTATAGTTGCTCCACACACTTATTTTACAGTGCAGGGTACTCCAAACAGTGATTCAGGAGCCAGTGGGTACTGAGCAGGGACTGGCTTATGAGATCAGATCAAATTCTAAGTCCCAGGTCAGTCTTCACATATTTACCTCACTGCCAAATAGGTGTCTTTTTTTGCCTTAGTAAGAGTTAAGGAATTAAACAGAGAATATTGGGTTTATAAGCAGATTATAACTGCTGTTGGGCATTGTTCTCATCGACTGCCAATACAAGTCTAAAAGTGCTGACTAATAGAGACCAGAGGAGTAAACCCTCCTGAGATAGCTGGTAATAAATTTAAAACTGTAGGATGAAGTAAAAACTTTATAGACCAGCATAGACCTTCATTTTATTTTAAATTCCTGTCTTCTCACAGAGCATAATTAAATGATTCACGATTGGTTCGTTTGCAGAAAGGAGTTGATCAAAAATGTCAGTGTTCACATTTAGCATCATTTAACATCTAGTTCAAAGATATGGAATCTGTGTAGATCACAGGTTTTTAAAAGTACATTCCCAACCAACAAGAATATTTTAGATTAAATTTGTGTCTGTATTTCATTCTCCTCTACATCTTTATCCATAGGGCTAGCAGAAACTGAGAGTGCCTCACCTTGCAAACATGGGATATATTTTGATATCGGAGGACCAAATTATCCTCTTGGTTCCTACCTGTTGAGACTGTAAAGCTTGTGATGTTGACAAACCAGAAATTGCAAACCACCCACAACCATCTTGCCCATATGTGTCTGTTTTATCATGCCTCATAAATGGGCTGAATTCTTCCCAGTGGACACAGGTAAATGAGGCACAGAAATAGCCATACTGAAATGCTTTTTACCTTTATTTAGCTACTTAATAGTTAAGCAACTAGTTTAGACGAGACACCCAGGCTCCCTCAGTATCAATGGGTGCAGATACAGGCACCTGCAGGGGGTGATTCATCTTCTTCAAAGATAGGGGTCTAAAGTAAGGCTTACGAGCTGCCTTCTGGAGGTGCCTATCTCTCACCATTGACTACAGTGGGAGCCTAGATGACTAGCTGAGATTAGGTGCCTAATTTTTAGGCAGATAAATTGTCTTGCCTGAGGTTACGTAAGAAATCTGTGGCAGAACGAGGATTTGAACCCATGTGTTCCACATATAGCTGGTAACAAATAATTTAGTCAATCTAGTGCTTTTATTACAAAGATTTTGTGTGTCCACACTAGGCTAATAAACAAGAGACATACACACACATCAAAAAGTCTGATAAATTGGTGATTAGTCACCAACCTCCTACATACCTGAGCATATGAAAAACATAGTTTAAATGTCTAAAATAGGCAATAAGAAATTTTACTGTGGTCTGCTACCTTCCCAATGGGTCTCCTAACCACATCGATTCTCAGGGATCTTCAGAGAATTCTGCAATATAGTTACAATAATTTACTATTTATGAAGATGGCAGGAAAGAGAGTTACATCAACAGCCAAAAACACAGTGATAAGAAATTCTTAGGAAAGAATTGCATGGAACATGCCCGAGTTCTTAGTGATCAAAAAAATTCTTCCCATTTAAATGCTGCCTTTTCAGATTAAACACATAGAAATATCCAGATACTTCAGAAGGAACCACTTCACACATATTTAATACTCCACCCAGATTTCTCATGTTTTTTTGCCAAGAGAGGATGCAAAATATTACATTGAGAAACCAAGACCAAACAGAAAAATGGCCACATTTGTCTGACATGCTTTGACTGAATTCCTATGGTTTGAAGAATTCAGTAGAATCCACAGGGATTAGTACAAATACAACCATCCAGACTCCAAACCCAACTGGATTGTGGGCAAATAGCCAGATACTGAAATATTTTTTCGCATAAGATGGAATCCTCTGCAAAAACAACCAAATAGTTGCATTCGTCAAATGCTTATGTCACCGAGGAACTATATATTTTATACCAGCATAATTTATTCTATTTTCTACATTTCTACATTTTATTTCTCAGCTGATTTTCCCATTTGATCAAAACATGTTGTCCTCTTGGAGAACTAATTATGTGAAAAAATGGTTCACTTTCTTATTCCAATATTCAATTATGACTCAACAATATTATTACTTCTTGTATATCATCTTTTTTTTTGTACAGGCAAAACTCAAAACCAGATTCATTTCTCTCTTTTCAGGTTCACAGAAATGCAAAAACCACTGAGAATATGAAGATGTACAGCAGTCTGAAAGTTAATTTGGGGCAAAACTTAGAACTCCCTCAGAACAAATCTTTGCAGAATGAAAATGCTTTCTCATATGTAACACGAATTTTAAGATTTTTGTCTTGAAGCAATGTAGGTCTTTTATGATATACTAATAAAGTAGAAATATTACACAATTTGGAATAATTCACTGTGATATACTTAGTGGAGACTTTGTCCTTCTGATAATTTTCTGCTTTATTTTGAGATACTTTCTACACTGGCACTTGCTCAATCTTCAAAAAACCTCCAAACCCCAATATATGAACATACTTGTTCTCTTGAAGTCTTAGCCCCATCACACTAGGATCTGACAAAATATTTTGAAAGTGGGTAATGCAAACAGTCTGCTCTCAGAATCCAGTCCACTCCAATCTGAGGTAATGTTTTAAATGCTACAAATAGCCATTTGATGTCTTTTCCATACTATAAACATATCCTAACTGCTCTGATGTATTTCAGAGGTTTTCAAAATACTGAAGGTATATATTTAGTTCCTGTAAAACAACAGAAATTCTTAACTGTGTCTATGAATCAGGGAACAGGTGTGGGAAGGGAAAGAATTACAAGAAAGAATTACAAGGAAGGGGAAGGGGAAAGGGAAGNAGGAAAGGAAAGGAAAGGAAAGGAAAGGAAAGGAAAGGAAAGGAAAGGAAAGGAAAGGAAAGGAAAGGAAAGGAAAGGAAAGGAAAGGAAAGGAAAGGAAAGGAAAGGAAAGGAAAGGAAAGGAAAGGAAAGGAAAGGAAAGGAAAGGAAAGGAAAGGAAAGGAAAGGAAAGGAAAGGAAAGGAAAGGAAAGGAAAGGAAAGGAAAGGAAAGGAAAGGAAAGGAAAGGAAAGGAAAGGAAAGGAAAAGGGAGAAAGAGCCATTTGAGTTCTTAGTGAAATGCTGCCATCTATGGAGTTCCAATAGATACTGCTTTCTACAGAGATGTCAAGGAAAACCACGGTCAGGTTACCTCAAAACGTGTTTAATTCAGTAAATGAAGCAGGTTTTTTCATCACTAAACAAGAGTATAAATTATAGCTTTGGTTATAACATGACATTGGCACTAGCTTTTACCACAACTATATAAGCAGCATTTTTAGTTCTCTACTGCAAGGTTTTCTTGTGATTTTTTGGGATGATGTATTAATATCAGTGTGTGTTGCCCTGTTTTCATTTGCACTGCTTTCCTAAATTTCAAGACACACAAGCACAAATCCTTCCTGTCATTCCTCATGTACATATCCCCAAGTATACTACTACCTGCATTCTCAAAATGACCAATTAAATAAGCAACTAATTATAGTTATATCATTTTACCTCTATTATACCTAAAAATTAAAAGTGTTTGAAGGTTTAAAAATAATATAAACACACATATCACTCATTCTTCCTTGGTCTTTCTGCTAATGATAAGGCAGGAGCTGCACTGTGGGTAATACAAGCAGATAGAAAGATGGTAACTTCGAAGAGACAGAAGTATTAAAAGTGTTTGTGATTTATAACAAATGATAACTATTTAAAAAATCCCAGTTTGGAAGCTGCCCAGATTTTCAGGAAGAAATTGTTCTCATTCAGTACCACAAAGATCCATAAATCTCTTTTTCATGGTCACTAGAGGACTAGATGCAAATAAAAAGCAGGGGTCATTTTGCTTACTTAAATTGTGATTAAGTGACATATTTAATCATTAAGGTAGGCATAAGTGCAAACAGCAGTAATTGTAAGGCTAATGAAAATCTGGACCATCAAATCTGTTTTGTATCCAGAGGCTGTGATGTAAAGTCATGAGAAAAGCAGTAAGTAGGGTTTCTGAAAGATGCCTCTTTTAGGCACTGCGCAGGCTTATTTTCCAAAATCACAGAATCATAGAATCAATTAGGCTGGAAAAGACCTTGGAGATCATCGAATCCACCCCATGACCAAACACCACCATCCACATGCGACCACTAGACCAAGTGCATCTTCCAGTCTTTCCTTGAACATCTCCAGGGACAGTGACTCTATTGCTTCCCTGAGCAGTCTATTCCAATGTCTAATCACTCTTTCTGTGAAGAAATTCCTCCTAACATCCCTCCCTTACCTCAACTTTCCCTTGTGACCAGCTCCCCGTTGTGAAATGTCACCAGAAGATGTACTTCCCATGGCAGGAAAGGTACAGTAGGAATAACCCTCATTCATGCCTGCTCTAAAAAATGGGAACAGTTCATGAATTATCCATGGGGATCAGCTGTATCAAAGAGAATGATATCAGTGGAATGAAAAATGAAATCAGCCCTATACTCCCCAACAAACAGCAGCAATGTACCTAGCAAAATACTTTCACATTCCCTTACTCTATCCAAATTGCTTAGCAAATCTTAATCATCCTTACAATGAGTTAAGCTATCTGCAGGAAAACCATTGCCTCTTCTTCTGCTTTGACTCCCTCCAGTCACTTTTGCTAGTGTTTCTCATCTTTACACACCATATCGACTTTGGAGGGTGCCACTTGTCTAGCAAGCTGTGGTGGAATAATCACCCCTTGAGCATAAGCATCAGCAGACCAAGTTACTAAACCCCTCTTCCCTCTGCAGGTCTTTTCACAGGAAGATATTGGAATCAGTGGAGCTGCATTAACAATGAATTGCATCATAAGCAAAATAATGAAGTTAAAATTTACCTCCTAGAGAACACTCTACAGAGGTCAAAGACAAGACACTTCTCGAGAATGCCCAGAGGCAGAGGTCATTTTAAGAAATCTATCCTCCTCTGTTTGACTTCCAGCTCCCAAACACATACCCTGCCCCTGTGATTTAGACAGGGGGACAGTGGCCGAATTTCTATTAGCAGCAGACACAGTCACAGCCACAGCAAGCATCTAAATGCTTCCTTCATTGCACAGCTGGTGAGGCAGCCAGATCTACCTACAGTGCTTAAGAAGAAGGGGCAGCTCTCTTTGTCTGGCTTTTGGTGACAGAAATCCTTAAACATAAGTCTTCTGGGTTTCCCTGTTTGCCAGCTCACAACTTAATCCTGTGACAATAACCTCTTACTGCTTTTGGAATGATCTTGTTTGCATTCAATTCAAACTCATCTGAACAACGCCAGCTCAGATAATGCTGCCCGTGCTGCAGTTACTGTTTCATCGGGAGGACTGGAAGAGGACCAGTTTGCTGCACATCACTAAAGGAACTGCTTTCTCACTGCATCCCAGTGTGGAGACAACGCCAGCGTGTGAGGTTATGGCCACGGCACAAGGACAGAGCGCAGAGCTGCCAGTCTCTGTGTGTGCTTTGGAGAAGGGCCACAACCCTGGGGCTTTGTGGCCATGGAACTGAAGGCCACAACAAGTGAGACAGTCTCCAATTACTCTCCCACCTACTGCATGCAGAAATGACAGCAAACAGGTGAACAGCATGGGTTGCAAGCACCAGAAGAAGATGGGGAGTCAGGCAGTGGCCTCCTTCGCTGAAGTGTAGCATCAGTTCAGGTTTATGGCTATATTCATAAGCACAGCTGGTCAAATGTGACTGGGATTCTGCTTGTGAACACTCAGCCATGATCACCTCCTTCATCACTTTCCACTGAGCTAAAATCAATTCCCTATACTGAGGGGTGTGAACCATGTGCCCAACATATATTGTCATGCAGGTCCAGAAGCCACATCATCACCTACCACCCTGAAATGGAGTCTCACCTCTGATACTATGTTTAAATAATATTGGGAGCAGGGGGGTGAGGAAGGGGGAACAGGTCCCGTTGTACTCACCAACAAATAGGGATATCCATTCTCTAACAAGGACATGCACTATTTGTGTCACACTATTCATCACTTGTTGCATTAATTATTTGGCTTTTTCAAGATTTTCTGTCACCAGAGCAGAAAGCCAGAACAAACTGTTACTAAGGAAACCAATCACCACAAATGAGGCAAAGTGAACAGATCACCAAAATTTTGCGGACTAGGGTAGAACATCTAAATATCTGTTGAATACCTGTATGCAATGAACACTATTATCTCACCAAGGAGAAAAATACTATATTTATCAGCTAATGAAGTTGAAACATCATTTGGTCATTCTGATTAATCTATGATGCATGCCTTTAATGAAATACATCCTTCCACACCCTGTTTCCTCTGTCCTGCTTTGCTGAAGAGTCAGGTTTGCATTTATATGTAAGTGGAGTTTCTTAACTGACAAATCTTGCTCAGTAACTGAGAGTAACTCCCCATTTCCAGAATGAACCAGTAAAGCTCTTGCTGCTGAAGGTACTGTACACTACAGTATATGTCTTACTCAAGAATTCAGATGTCACCCACCTGCCATTAGGTACAATGCACACCTTTTTATAGCCAGCACAGCTGCCTGGAAGGCAGAACAAGAGATGAATAACCATTTCCTAGCCCATTTTGTTCAGCTGTGAGTCTTCTACATTGCTGAACTGCTTCAGATATTGAGATAGAATAACTAAGACTGGATCCCATATATGAAATGGCATCAAGCAGAAATATAAGCAGTAACATACGTGAATAAAAAGTGATTACATAAGTATGAGCCAAATAAATTAATATTTTGCCTTGGATAGGATTCTTTATGTTTGGTAACTATTGCTTGTGCTGGTGATATAACACATGCTGACACCAAATATCAATTCTAGGTAAATCCAATTAAGCCCAGAAGCAAAACAGCTGGATTAGCAGTTCACTGCATAAATTATTTTTCTTCCATTTACTTTGTCTTTTTGCAAATGAGCCTTTTAACATAAAAAAATTTAGCACTCAAGCTCCCCTTTGCTTATTAATTCCAGAAGCCTAAACTGAAGAAGTAGAAAAAAATGTATTTTCTTCCTTTGTTGCTTGTGTGCATATGCATATATCCTCCTTCCTCATATAAGTGACTCACATTGCACTTGCTATGGCATCAGACCAGGAAACTTGATTTTTTTGTTTGTTTGGGGTTTTTTGTTTTGTTTTGGTTTGTTTTTTGGTTTTTTTTTTTTTAATTCCAGATGATGCATTAGTGCATAATTATTTTACTTTTTTTTTTAATATTTCCTCATATTATACAAAATGAATATAAATTTGGAAAGGCTGTAGTTGAACACGCTCACTACTGCTTTAATTCAGCTGGAACAATGTAGACTATATAGGAATTGTTTTATTTGATCTCTTTTATTTTTCTATTATTGTTTTTCTTCATTATATGGCTGTCAGCATAAAGGGCAATATAGAGATTGGGAATCAATACCTACTACTCCTGTAGATACGCAAATAATCACAAATTGCAATCATTGATTGATTTTCAGCATTCTGATGGTGACACATTGAGTGGAAGGGACTCTGATCTCAGTTGTGCTAGGGGAAATCTAGAGCAGTGATTCACAGCTGGAATTGTAATAAAGACCTGCCTCAGAAATGCATCATTTCAGTCAATGAAACACGTAACATATCTTTGGTGAAAATTACTTTTCCCTTCTGCTCACGATCAGGGCTGACAATAGCAAATGTGCAAGCAGCAGAGCCATGCTTCAGCCTCCAAGGTTGAATGCCACCAGCCCCAAAGGTGGGAGAAGGTGGTGACAAATAATGCAAGATGTCTGAACAGCAGGGTCCAATTTATTACTTACTCCACAGCCCATATCAAACACACTGGTCTTGGTATTACCCCCCACATGTATTCCTCCTTTCAGTCCCCTAGAAATATGTCAGTTTGAGATTCCCATCCCTCTAAATTTGTATTTTCCCCGAGACCTTTCACATCATGCATACACAGGAGCCTAATGTCCAAGTTTCCTAATAAACTGTTCATACATGGGTGTCTACAAGCATCATCCAAAACAGAGGGTCAAAGTCCAGATAAAAGGTACCCACATACGAGTGTCAGACCAGCAGATGGTTCACAGTCTAGACAACTATCTCTATATGTATATATAAAATGATGAATAGAAGACTACTAAGCTTACTGCTACTACTCTGACGTGATTTTAAAAACATTTTTTCTAACATTTTTCTTCATAAATTTTAAGGACCTTTAAAGGAAAACCAAACCAAACCAAAACAAAACCAGCTCTTTTTCCTTAATGGTAGTGGGAGATATTAAAATATTTTGGCTTTGTTACAAATGCAGAAGAATTTGAGGTTAAAAAATGAGGGCTATTTTTGTAAAAGCTGAAAGAAGGAGGCAGACTACTGTTACAGTATGTTTCTCTTATTTTCCAACAATAGGAAAACAATTCTCTTTCCTACTTTTCTTTTGTTAAATACCTTCCATATAAAGACTGATACCGCTTCCACTGGCATACACAGTAACTTTGTTGTGGACTTTCCTGGGGGCAGAGTAGTCAGAGATCAATTTCATAAAGAGGTATTTTCTTATGTAGATATAATTTTGTAGAGGTAGCTCTAACCTGTACTAGCTGATCTAAAAAAAAAAAAAAAATCTTCTTTTCTGACACGCAGAGCAAAAAATGGAACACAAAAGAGGCTATGATGACACACAAAAAGCGTGTGCATGAAATGGCATGTGAGGCTAAAATTTTGGAATTCAAAGAAATTAAGAGTGATGCATTATGGCAGAAAAACTTCGGTGCCTGATGTGCTTCTCCAGTGTTCTTGAATTTCCTACACAGTTCTTTGCCTATTTGCAAGTGATTAATACAAATCCTTTTCCTTTAAAAAAAATACATAGAATAAATATTTACTGGCCATCAAACCAGTTGGGTCCCTTCCAACTCAGGACATTCTTTGATTCTATGATTCTAATCTGTCAAAGCTTAAAACAATGCCATTGTTTGAAAAACTGGAAAAAGGGGAGAGGAGAAGGAAAAAAGGATTATGAACTGAAGTAGTAATTTTTTCCCCTTAGGTAAGTAGCATTGGCATTTGTATTCATAGAAAAGGTAATTTTTAGTTACATGAACATTCACATCTGATTCATTAGTTTACAGAGAAGAATAAATTTCACATTTTCAAATTGTTTTTGTTGAAAATTAGGAAATTTAGGAAGTAGCTACAAAAATAACAGCTGACAATCTCACTTAAATTAAACTTACTTTCCAGAGAGAAAATTTCTTCTGCTTTGTTTATAAACAGGTTAATATTCTAGAGGAGACTGAGTCCTGCACAGCTGCCTTGTGAGAGCCAAGGGCCTTGGCTATGTCTGGGAAGGTGGCAGCTCTGTGCAGCACCCACTGTGATGCCCTCAGTGGCTGTTGGTTCTGCTGTGGGCAGCAAAACTTCGGCAGCAAACACGTGGACAAATTCGCCTTTTGACAAAGGATTAGATGAGTAAAATTACAATTGGGGATACATGGCATTATTATAATTTCTTGTAAAAAAGTGCAAAAGTTTTCATTTGTGTATGAAAAATGTCTTGTTATTCATTGAAAGAACTAGACTAGGAAGTTGGGCAAATGGAAAGGTATAGAGAGGCATCTGGAAGCAGTGTAGTACACTAAGGAGATATGCTCCAATTTTTCACCTTGAACCCTGAACCAAACAATTAATTTTGTATTATCCATATGAACTTGTATGTCTTCATGACACTCATTAAATACATTTCTAAATCTGACTAGTATACCTTCAGTAATCATTTAGAGTTTTATCCAATGTTCTTGGAGAGTTTTCAATATCTATACTTTAAATTTTTATCTTTGGATATTGAAAACGTTCAGCTTTTACCTTTGAAGTTCCTGACTCATAAATGTGAGCTAAACACAGCCCTGCTGGGGATGCTCTGGTGACTCTGCAAAATCACCTGATGGACTTCTATCCTGAACTGAGTATTGATACAGTGAGAATATTTGAATGTGTGTATTTGAACTGTGATTATTCTATACCATTGCTTCAGTACTATAGTAAGTGACCTGAAAGAGCCTCTCATACCATGATATCCCTAATTTTGTTACCACCTGTTCAACCTTGCTGTCTATTCTCAAAGGAAATGAAATGTTTTGTCAGTTAAAATCCCACAACCTTTCTTTAATAGTATTACTTTACTTCTACAAAGGTGCGCTCAACAAAAAGGAGCCAAAATGGTTTCATTTTCAAGTAAAACACACCCATCTGCTCATGAGGTATCAAAGCATAACTAAAAGCAAAGTGTTAAGTATTTCTTTAGTATCTCTGTACTCCTGAATACTGGTATTGGAAGAAAATTGTAAATTTATCAAGTGCTTCCCAAAATCTTTCACGAATTATCAGAATAAATTTAAGAGTCTCATTATTTAAGACACAAATGTGCAAGAAGCAATTTGGGGAAATGTGATACTGTGCAATGCCATGTGACACTGCAAATATTATCAAACTGTATTTTGTAAGTGTGATCTGGCAACTGAAAAACAGATATAGAAAGACAATGCCATTTGTTCTTGCAGTGGTTGAAAAGAGCTGCAGTTTGGGAGGTAATAATAAATGTTAAATATTCTGCTGCTCTTCTCTACTCAAGTTAAAATGCAGTCATTCTGCATATGACTATAAAGGACCAAACAGTTGTGTCAATGCATGAAGGCCAAGTATGATGTCATTTGAGCTCAGCACCAGCGTACTGAACAAGGATCTCAAATGTAGATACAGACATACTCTTTTTTCCCCATCCTCTTTCCAAACACTCAGAAGTATTTACATTGCAAATAAGCCAATGCTGTGAACTTTTTGTCTCCAGCTTCACCATTGCAAGTGGAATGGATCTCAGATGGGCTGTGCGATTTGCTAACTGTACTAAGCAAAATGTGTAACTAGAAGATGATGCTACCCATACCTTTTTTTCTTCCATGACAGTATCTGAAACAATTCTTGACTACCTCACTGCCAAATCTTACTTGTTCTTGTCTGTACCCATTTCTGCACTCTCATATGCCATGCCCAAATGGAGGAATCTTAACATTGATAAGAACATTAATAACCTGTTCAGTTTTTTATATTTTAAACTATTTTGTCCAGCTGTAGCACTGGTTTTTGTTCCACCAAAGAGGTCAAGATCCCTCTCTAGCTGAAATCTGCTTTATTCTGACTCTTCAGTTTCAATGATTACTTCTAGAAACAGATGAACAGATCAGATTAACTGTTCAGTTCTTAGCAATAGCTACTTAGCAACTGCTACCATCACGACAATAAACAGTGGTTCCTGTCTATACCGTGACTCTTTATTCAGTATGCAAAGCTCTTATTCACACCTGCCCCTATGCCATGTATATACAAAAATATATATTAATGCTTTTATATTTCACAGTTTTTTCATAAGTCCATCAAGTCACATATAATACTTTATAATGGAGGTATACTATGCTCTAGCTGTGCAGTTTAGAAGCTAAATCTTACTGCATTTACTCTATTTGTGTTAATTACTCCTGAAAAATATTTTCACTGACAACAGTAATTGTAATGCTACCTGTTGTTAATGAGTCTGAATATCCATATATCACACACATCAAGAAACAGCCAGCAGATATTCTAACTCATAATTCTGAAAAGATATTGCAACAGGCTTTCTATTTATAATATATAAACAAACTATATGTGTTTGAATGCTAGACACAATGGTAAGTAGCACTTTTTTTCTATTGAGATCTGGCAGCGCATGATTAAATTGAATTTTCCCCAATTCTCACTTGGATAAATTGTAATATATGCAAAATAACACATAACCTCACTAAGTTTCAGGAAAAAATTTAAAGTTGTGACATATAAAAGAAAATTCAGCTTACCAGGTTTTCATGTGATCAATGCTACAACTCAATAGTGGAATATCATGAAGCATTTTTAATTGTAATAAAGAAAACCCCGAACACTCAGGATCTTTTTTGTAAGTCGTTAACCTGTGCAACCCATTCTCTAAATGATTTTACAAGATCTAGTGCAACTGAGGTTAAAATATAATAATAATAAAAACAATAATAAAAATAATACACAAAGGTATGTGATGGTGCCATGTCCCTGATTCTTTAAGCTTGCTTTATGCATAAATACAGTCTTGAGGTCCTATACTGGTCAGGTTTAATGACCTGCTTTTCAATGTCAAGTTACACACTAAGGCCAGATTTTTACACATTGTGTTGAATAGATATTTGGAGGCAAAGCACAGCTCACATTACTGAGGTCATCACGATTTGTCTCCTTGTTAAGGTCTGGAAAAATGAAAAGGATCTTAATCAATTGGCAACATCATGCAGTTCCACAGCTAGCCTCTGGAAAACATTGCAAAATAAAGTCAGAGAATGTGATTAACAGAAAACAAAAAGGTTTTAGTATTTTAAGGAAAAGAGAAAAATAAATTAAATATCTTTAGAAAAGTTCAAAATGTTATATAGAGTTTTCCGTCGTGGGTTTTTTTCAGTAGAAAAAAAGAAAGAAAATTCAAGTAAGACTGTCTAAGTTTTCACTGGTTTATAAATAAATTTTCTTTACATTTTATTTACCCAGAATTATATTATTTTTATGTTCCAATGCCAAGAAATCTGGTTAGTAAAGTGCCAGATTCTTTTATTTGATTTTATTTGATTTCACTTGATTTCATTAGGGACCATCAGCCTAGCTGCTTAAGTGCCCGACTACTGTTTGCAGTTAAACATTCATTAGGGAATCCCCAGTGGGTTCATTCATTTCACTGAGGTCCAATTACAGTGCCACAAAAGCAGTTTTTGCAGCAATTAGCTGATTTTTCCTGTTTATGTTCTGTGTCTTTAGGAAGAGGACTATTTTGTGGAGGTCAGATTTTTAATTAGGTGCAATTTAGGGCCAATAAGAAAACTGATAATTTACTAAATGGCTGTGGTGGACTTAACTGCTCAGAGGAGAGGTAAATAACACAACAGGGACACCGGGAATAAGCTCTCCTGGTGTGCATAGCTCAGAGCCCTATAGTGTAAGGAATAGATTACGTGTTAAATGGCTGTCAGGGCCCTCATTGCATTGCCTCTGTCACCGGTTGGTCTCGCCACAAGAGCCACCACATTAGCAATGGGTACAGGGAAGCCAGCCTGGAACAGTACCTGCAGAGAGCTGTTGGCTTCAGGTAGCTGCAAAAAGATCTCAGAGTGAAAGAAAACAACAAAAAATCAGGTTCTGTTTCCTGAAGATTGGACAGCACCTTACTCAACTGTTGTGTCCTGTGAAGCCATTGATATTAAAATGTGTGTGAAAAGTCTTCATAGTTGCTATGAGTATATTTTTACGAACCTGGACTACTGTGGGCTAGCTTGTTGCTTCCTGCCCTTAAATGAGGTATTTTATTTTTCAAACAATGTGTGCAACTTCCGTTACACCTTGGGAAATTAAGAACTGCAATGGTTGATGAACAGCATCCATTCAGAGGAAGTAAGGGGTCAGCTTTGTCTTATCTTCATGGAATCATAGCTGTCTTCTCAAGGGGTCTAGTCAGACTTGCCACTTCAAAATTTGCTCATCCAAAGAGTATGATAGTTGAATTTCAGGCTTTGTATCACAGTGAAATTTCTGAAGACACTCACAGAAGGCTGAAAGGTTACTCCCTTACAGGAAATAGGTAGGGAAAGGCCAGAAGGTCACTGCATTTCTTCTTCAACCTTTGACCCAGCACTCAATTGCAAAGCCATAGCCAGACGTGAAAAAGCAATACCATCAAGAATTGTAAGTTACAAATATAGATATTCCATTGCCAGCTACCATTCCTGGTAGCATTAATAAAAACATAAAAAAGAGTAGGGCAGAAAATCCTGTACCATCTACTGGGAAGGAAAATGTTCAATTAAGCTGTAAATGTGCAAAGAAAATATCTGATGGCCTTGTTTCCAAGTTTATGAAGAAATATAACAACAGAATAATTTTGGAAAACCTGGTATCTTGGTGAAAACACACTCTACATTACAATTCTTGTTCTTCCAATGAAAACTCCTTACCCTAGCATGTAATCCATAACCAGGGCTACAGTTCTTTGGTATTTTTTCCAATTGAATAAAAAGAAAACTTTGGAAAAAACACAAGGTTTCAGAAAACTTTACATTATGAAAATCTGTTATTAGGCAGTTGTTATCCTTCTTATTATTTAGACAACCAAAAAAGCAACACTTTTTTGACAATTCATCAGTTTTCCTTCTGCAAAGAAACAAGACTGAAAGATGGTGGTTAGAAAATGAAATTCAGCAGTCACATGTAGAGAAACTGAAATCAAAGTTTCAGATGCAATTTCAGCTTCTCTAATGTGACTGCTTAATTTCTTTTCAGATCCATTGTAAACCAAAGAACATCTCTTTAAGACAGTCTGAAAGGAACCTGTACTACGAGTGTAGAGATGGTGACTCTATGGTCTAAGTTACCTAAAACAGCCTAAATTCTATTCAAACTTGCCTTCTATTTTCAATGAGGGCTCTTAAACCAATACATTAGCAGAATAACAGAAATGCAGTTTTGAGTATTTGCTATTATTCTTTTCATCCAGTCAAGTACACATAGCACTGAGGAAGGCCTGCCTTTCCTAATAAATTTTTAAAAGTGTTCCACTTTTTAGAGAAAGGTTTGAAGATTTTCAAGCAAAGAACAATTTTTTTTAAATGTTGTTACAAGAATGCAATACAACAGGCAGCACACATTGCAACATTAACTCCTAATTATTTTGGAAAGTAGATTTCATTTGGAGTCCAGCTTGACTTGCAAAGAACTCAGCATGGTAATTAATAACAATCAGCCACTGAAGTAACTTTGTATAAATAATGTGCTGAACAATATCCCACAAGGGCTAAAACAAACATATGGACTTCAGCATGAACTCAGCCAAATAAAAAAAGAAAAACAATATATTGCGAGTGACTGAATTTCATACTTTTTTTCTGCTTAGTTGTTCCCTCGTTATATTACCCATCATATCTCAAAGTACACGTTTGCTGTCATTAACATAATCAGAAATGCAATTTTTGTAATAGAAGTCATATGAAAAATGAGCTGAGGGCAGCTAGGGGACAGGTGTCATCCACAGCATGTAGTTCTAGTGGAAAGACAGATACAATTAAGTGACAAGGAAACATTAATATTACAGTGAGAACAACTTCCAAATACATGAGATAAAGAGGTATTTTCACAGCTCAGAAAAGTATTTCAGCTCATGCTGTCAAATACTCTGTTATTTGCTAGTTCACATCCCTCTGCATAGGAAGAATACTAGAGCAGCAGGAACTAGGGACAGAAATAAGCTACTGGACCATAGGATCATAGGTCAGCTCAGGTCAGAGGAGACTGAAACCAACCTCCTGCTCAAAGCAGGGTCAGCTTCACTTAAGTAGTTCTCTTGTGACAGAAAATATATTAACTAATTCTGCTAAAATAACACATATATATATATGTATATCAATTACGGTTATTAAAAAGTTTCTTCATTTCTTAAGGAAATGAAGAAAATGTTTATAGTTATTCTTAGTGTTGGCCCATTTCATCCCTATTTAACAGAAAGTTAAAGTTGTGAACGCTTAAGGACACACAGGTGAAAGGTAGTGTCATGAACAGCCCAGCTGTGGAAAAAACTTCAAACAAAAATTGTACTTTAGTAGAGCCAGCATAGACCAAATATTAAACATGAAGGGACTGAAAAGCAAGTCTCATATTGCTTCCTTTTAAATGTCCTACATCTTTCTTAGACAAAAATGGAAAACAGAATGGCAGGCAACACTTTCAAGTTAATTAGACGCCCAAAGCACTGGAAATCCCATGAAAAAGGGAATTTTCTGGTATTTGCAGCATACTTAGACAAGTTGAGGTGGTCTCAATGACGCCATCTATTTAAGGGTCTTCTCAGGCATTCAGACTTTCTTTTCTTCTGCATAACAACTTACAAGTGAGTCTGGTGCTTCTGGACCTTCTTAGAGGTCAAAGAAGGCTGCTGATCCAAAAGCTTCACTTCATCATCCGTATCTTCTCCCATGCAAACCAAAAAACATTCCCAAAGATTTCAATGACAGAGGGACCAAGCTCGGGAAAGCAGAGTTGTAATAATTACATGGGCAAGTGGTTAATTGTTTCTTGCAGGTATTTTCTTATTGCTGTACTGGTTTTGAGGAGTCCAACACAACAATCAGGTCCTAATCTGCCCTGCTGTATTCACCTGTTCAGCTTTTTCCCTCAGACGAAATTTTAAAACGAGGTGCCAATTGTGCATATTTCTTCAGAAAAGTGTTTAGTTAAGTTTAAAATTATAGCTGGCAAATTGTTAGGCCAGAAAGCTGGTTGAGGTCACCTGATATTTAGAAACTAAATGAAAACAGGCAACTGCTTTAGTACTTTAACTGTACGTCTCAAAACTGACTGCTAAGCATTCAAATACCATAAGGGAGGTACAAGGTGTGTACCTATTTTAGGAACGTGGCTTAAATTGGCTTGGCTTAACGAATGAAGATTTGGGAAGGGCTCTACCCACGCTTGCTACAAGCACACTGATGGCTGAAAAGGCCAACGTGAGATAGACAAGAAAGATAGACCTTTTAGAAAAATACAAGAGGAGAACAAAGTATGAAATCATTTGAAGAGAGCCTTCTCTATCTCCTAGAGCCTTCTCTATCTTCCACAAAATCATTGAGAGCCTATGAAGGCTCTCCCAACTTCAAACATCAGAGGCAAGAACAATCTCAATAATGAATAATAAAATCACAAAAAATAGCCTGTTAAATTGAGATACATTGCAGGTCTAGTATTACTTGATTCTATGTGTGTATGAAGTACAGTGATGATGCTTTTTAACAAAACATTCTTATATGTAACAATTTAATGCTAGGTGTGTTTTGTTAGGCACCCAAGAAATTTACTAAGTAACATTTCCTAATTATAGGATACCTGCAGAGACAGAAGATTTATCAGTTTTACTTAGAGTATTTTTGTCACTGTGTTTTGCATAGAGAAAGAAAGATAAAAATAAAAGAATTTCCTTTCTCTTGCCTTCTTACTGTCATTGCATGAATGGTAGCTACTTCATTCCTATTACTGAGCTGCACATTAGAAAAGGAGAGCTGGTCAAATATCCACGAATGCTCAAGTAGCCTATTTGCAAATATGATTAATTTGCTTGATTTAATTTTCTAAAATTGCCAACTGACCTTAGCCCTCATTCTGAGCTAACAATCAGTTTGTGTTGTTTTTTTTTTTTATGAACCTGTTTTCAATAAAGGAGGAATTAAGGGGAAAGAGGAGAGGGGAATTGAGAAAATTAGCAGTGGAGCTGATCTGCTAAATTTTGAAACAATGAAAAGAAGTACGGTCCAAGGCATAACCTTTAGACACATGCAAGCCAGAGCAGTATTTTGCACCTGAACCATAAAACTACATACTGAAAACTAACTTCTGTGCCAAGTTACATGCCATGGAATCATTCTGCATTTAATGAAATCACATGGGATGTGAGTCAGTCCAGAAATCTGACCTTGATTTTAATTTGAAACTGACAAAAATTTAGCTGTAAAAAACCACATCTGCCACTTAATAGTGTGGTGTACTCTGCATTTATTTAACTATCATAATTATTACAATAATCATCTGGACTCTATTTCATCCCAGTCTTTTTTTTTTCCCTGAAATTATTTCATTTGCGCTTCCCAACATGCATGTGACAATGATTTCACATTCAACATGAAGCAATTCAACATTACTTGTCTAGAAACTCTCTTTAGGAAAGACAAGCTACAGAATTGTTAAACGGCATCTAGATACCAGCAAGCCTCCAGAGGTTACATTGTGCTTGATATGAAATCCCAACTGCAACAGAGTTGACAGAGGGATTTAAGTATTCAGGTGACTTTAGAATAAAACCTTTAGCTGAACATTGTCTTTAACATTAATTTTTCACTTTAAAAAACCAGGGAGTTACTTACTCAACAATCTGCAGTCACACAGACTCATGTGTGAAAAAGTACCTACTCTGACACATGAAAGTAATCCACCACATCTTTCCCGTAAAACCTTTCTCAAATAATTCTAATAAAAGCAGAGGATGAAAAGACAAGCATATCTGTAATATATCATATTGTCTATGAATTGTTTGTTCACTGCTAGTTTAGCAGACACTTCCAAAGCCCTCCATGCTTCCACATCATTTGCCGTAATAATATCTACCCTGTTGATTTGCTTTTAAGTCTGATGAAGGCACTCCAGCCTGGAATTGTATACATTAAATACTTCTAACAATTCTTAGCTTGTATCCTCAGTGCACACCACCTTAATCTTGGTACTGATGTAACAAACACTTGCAGCATTTCCAGAAAGGTACATTTACAATGAGCTCATCACAGGAGCAGTTACGTTGTACCCAAAGGAGTGCTGCTTCTTCCATCACTGGCAGACATATCTGTGTCAACACATAGTGAGCCTGAGATATGTGAGGTTCCAGAAGAGTGAAAAAAGGAAAGAACAACAATCAGTATACAATAGTGTTGCGCACTCTTCACCTCAAAGCGGCATGACTTGGACCCAGAAAGGGTTATGCTCTCTAATATACCCAAACACATCTGAATTACTGGAAAGTACTAACCCTGAGCTCTTACCTGTCACATACTGCTTATACAACCTACGGATGAGACCAAATGTGGATGACTGACAGTTCTTTGGAGGAACTTTTTAAACACTGTTACCATGGTGAGACGCTGGTGAATCTAACTTTCTGGCGTGACAGATTCCATGAGTAAAGCTAGCTGTGCAAATATGGGCAAAGTCTTTCTCTGTTCAACACGACTAGTAACACCAATGCCTCTGGCAGGCCCTTGTCTTCTTTCCCCTTTTAAACAACTCTCCTTCTTCATTACCTCTCCCTGTTGACAAAACTGCAGACAACAGTGGAGTCACAGTTGGGAAGTCAGGTAGGAGTTCCTGCCAGCTCTTGACTTCCAGCCAAAAGACCACGACATTGCAGAAATCAATGCAGTATTACCAGCTAGAAAATGGAATACCCAGGAGCACATCTCCAGAGCCTGTAACACAACGGAGTAGACCCAGCTAGTGAGAACTATGGCACTTGACATCGGTTCTGCCACTGAACCTGAGAGGAGGAGAAGTGCTTCCTTGTGCTTTAAGCACAGAAGCCTTTTTCCCGCTCTAGGAAGACAGTGTAGGAACAATCATACCAATGCACTGTGTTTATAACTAGATTGAATCTTTGTTTCTAATAGTGAGAATAATGTCCCCACTACAGAACCATCTTTCCTCTCCACTCTCCCATCTGGTGGTCCACCCTGAATCCTCATGGTTTTTCTGAGAAATTGGCTGACTTAAAAGCATCAGCCTCAAAAAAAGGTCCTAAGAAGCAGCTTAACTTGTGGTATCCCCTTTCACCTAGTTTCAGCTATTTTTGCTATAATGAAATGTCAAGAAAGGAGGGGGTTTGCCAGTGGATAATAATACAGGTATATCCAGCCCCTTAGTGGCAGAGAATGTGTCACAAGGCAGCTAATCCAAAGTCCAGTAGAGCAAAATTTCTATAGCAAACCCAGATTCCATTTGCAGGGAATACTAGTTTAAAAGCTCAGGTTTGCAGCTTGTTCTCCACCAGAATGAAGTACACACTAGATTTATTGCAGAACAGCCTCAAAATCTGCTATGTACCATGTGACGTGGTGTTTACTCAGCAAAGATTTCTGTTTGCTCAGGAAAACCCTCAGCTCTCTCCTGCCCAGCTGGGAATCTCTATTCCTAGGAACATTCTGAAAACGCTATGTAGAGTGTCACAGAGGGATCAGTGACAGACTGGTCTTTCATAGAGTTTTCTTTACCTGCCTGCAATTGAGGAGGATTCACTCTGAACTTAGACCTGGCCTTTCTCCTTTTCTCCTACTCTACCTTGCAGAAGTAGCAATGGATAGTGTTGCAAGAAGTTTACCTCCTGGAAAACGTGGCTTGTTACCAATTATTGAAAGCACATTGATGTTTAATTTCACAAGCCATTACACAAACTGACCCTGTAGATTTTGAACAGTCCTAGTGACAAGTCACTACTTACCTCTCTATTCGTGGCATATTAAATAAGACCAGTACCTGCTAGAACCACTTGAAAAAGACACAGTGACAACTGAATATTCATTAGGAGTTGTACAGTAGCTTATAGAAGTGCACAATGCCTTCCAGAGTGTACGTCCATAGCAATTTCTACCAAGACTGAACTGGAGTATATATGTTAGAACTGTGCAAAACTTGGATGAATGTTTTATTCTGCTACCACAGGAAGACTGCTTGGAAAAAGAAACAATTTAAAAGTAATGAGACAGCTTTGGAAAATGGACAATATGAATTGTTTTCAATTCCCCACCCACTTTCTCCTTCTTTACTAAAGATTAGTGCTTCTTATTTCATGCATGCAAACTGCAATCTGAAATTTAATCATTTTGGCAGGGGAAATAGCGCTGAAAACACCATGAAGAGACAAAATCTCATTATTTTAATATTGTGCACAGTATTAGAATACTTCTGTTCATGCTCCTCAGACTGTTTTCTGAGTCACCTATGTGACTACTACTTCAAGTGACCTTGACTATCAAGAATATCCATGTAGAAAGTGGAAGCTGCTGGAAAGACAAGAAATAGAGCACAAACAGGAGTGAAAAGAAATAAAATTAGACATCACATGAAACTGTGTGAATCAAGAAAGCTTTCTGATCGGCAGACTGACACTGACCAGTAGCCTTGACTTGCTGATCCTTGTCAAGTAGCTGACTTGCATCAATCCACAAGCTGTTCATGAAATGCCTTGGATACACACAATCACAGAAACATAGACTGGTGGAGGTTGGAAGGGACCTCTGGAGGTCATCTAGTCCAAGGCACCTGCTCAAGCAGGGCCATCTAGAGCTGGTTCCACAGGACCATGTCCAAATCACTTTTGAATACCTCCAAGTATGAAGCCTCTCTGGGCAACCTGTGCCAGTGCTTGATTACCCTCACAGCAAAAAAAGTAAACCTTCAGATCAGTCAGAAAGGCAGGCTCAGGTCATGACTGTGCCAGGGAACACATATATATATGTACATGTGTGTGCATGCCTGTTCAAGCGCATGTGTGTGCAGCAACCTTACCAGAGTTTTGGCTGGAGCCCAGGGACAACGCAGTCTGGGGAGATAGTGAGTGCTTGCAGGTACTTTCCTCTGAAATGTTTGTTTTAATTTCTCACTGGTTTCAAACATGCTCAAAATATCACTGAAACAAGAGGTAAACATAGTGCCGTCTCAGATTACATCTGTTCCCCAGGCAATCTCCAAAACAAACATTGGTCTCCCAATGAAAAATACAGCTATTACCCATTATTGGACATATCCAGTCACTGCCTGACCACCAAGTTGCACAGTTAATGAATGTGCTCATTTCTAATAAAAATAAACCAGACAAAGGAAGTGGTCAGCTTAAGCTGAACTTGAAGAGAAGAAGAAAAAAGATTTAATAAAAAATACTCAAGGTTGACATTTCCTTTTTATTTGAAACATGTCTTTCTCAGGAATGACATGATCACATAGATGTTATTAGTAAAGCCACACACGGGTGCTGGATTTCAAGATCTTTACCCAAATGACTTAATTTGGGAAGCAGTAAAAACCAAAAGGGAAATTCCTCTGGTCCTGTTATTTCACAGTTCAAGCTTCAAATTAAAGTATTTCAAAACAGATCACACAAGTATATCAGTCAAAATGAACCAAGCCACTTCTTATAGCACCAGCAGAAACAATATTTTAAGATTGTATCTATATTCCCTAGTCCCCTTCCTGTCTATTCAAGTTATTTAGGAATCAAGTCAGTTTAAATAAAGCAGCTATCAAGAAAAGCTCCAGCAGAAACAATCTGTAAACCACAGTTTTTTAAACAAAAATTTTACAGGATACATGCTAGATTTCTTTTTTTTTTTCAGAGAGTTAGTTCACTTACAGAAGATTCCTTCCAAATTCTACCACTTTTCTTGATCCTAGATCAACATTTCTACTGAGTATAAATTCAGGTGTTTTCAACTTCAAATAATTCCATTAAGACACACTTTATACACCATTATTTCAAAGTGAAAGTCTGAATTTCTTGCTAGAATTTCCTAAAGTGACATTGAACTTTCTCTTTCTGTAAATATTTGTTATGAAAAGTTATTTTTTTTAGCAAAAAAAATCCAACAAGAAAAACTATGTCCTGAAAGAAATTTCCCTTCCTGAAAGAGGCATTGAGAAACTACAGCTGCATTATACTTTCATTGCTTTTTTTCTGCAAAGGAAAACCCCACATACTTTCACTTTATATATTATTTTTGATTGACTTAAGGAAAACAGGATGGGACCAGGAGAAAAGGAAAACAGAGACTGTAATTTCACTATTCTTTCTGAAGTTTTTGATTTGTGTTCTTCAGCATGACCTTAATGTCCCACAAATAAATTTACCAAATGCAGACAAGAACATGAACTGAGTTTTTACATTGCAGAGACTGCCATGTTCTGTGCTAACTGGGGATCTCATATTGTGACAACTCACTAAGAATTTCTGAAAAGAAACCAGTAGTATTTTTTGTCCACTTACTGTAAGGAATTCAGGATTATAAAGTGTCACACTTTAAATCTTTAATAGAAAAGAAAAATTACAGCTGAAGCAAAATCTCTTGGATTTAAGGCAGTGGACAATGGCTATATTATCAGTTATCAGTGTGACAATTCTTTCTTCCTCAGTTGACCCAACGACTCACTTGGGAAGTAAATAACACCAAACCCACTACCTGAATGCTGGCAATCAAAAGCAGCTTTCAGTGCTTAAAGAGAGCTCCTCTTGAAGCTTTAATGTTCCATGTAAGCTAATAACAATACTGGTAAAACAGAAAAGAGATGTGATTTGGAGGTGTGTGACCTTTAAGACTGTCTTTTCTTCCATCACCGATTTTCTGATCAGCCCTTAAGAATTAAATCAAGCCAGAGTTACTGGTATGGTCTTGAGTCTCCATTTAATTTCTCAATGTATGAATGAACAAATACTCCATTTACAACTTCCCTACTTGGGCAACATGAACTCTTAAGGCCTTCTATTCTGTGTGCAAGGTATGACTGGACTAACAGACTTTTCCAGTGCAAATTAAGGTATTCAGTGTTTCTTCTCCATTTATCTCTTCTGATATACATATCCAGATATGTACATATAATTTCTTGTTTTATTCCCAAAGTGGTCTGAGAATTTTTAGATAGTTAGTCCTTACTTCCCTCCTGCCTCAGCTCTGCCTGCCAGAGGTAGAAATTAACCCAGTCTAGGAGAAGCTGTGGGAGAAGGGAAGTACTCTTTTGTCTCTGGGTGTAATTGCAGTCATACATTTGAAGGAGAAGACAAGATACAAGAGTACTGTACTCACAGAGAAAAGTTCACACAGCTAGATAAAACAAAGAACTAGTTTTGTCTCCAGCAGGTATGTGATTCTACTTTTGAAAGTAAGCTCCTTGCAGTC
Organism: Pachyramphus minor; assembly: GCA_013397135.1. Classification (NCBI taxonomy): domain Eukaryota; kingdom Metazoa; phylum Chordata; class Aves; order Passeriformes; family Tyrannidae; genus Pachyramphus; species Pachyramphus minor. The sequence goes on from VYXB01005287.1 coordinate 169,933, forward strand.
TACCAAGCAACCTGCTACATGCATTAGAAGAAAATCTTACTTTAGAAAAATGTGTATTTCTTAGAAAAGAAACTAGAAGATGAAGCAAGAATAAGACTGATCAGTAACTAAGAGAGTAATGAGTAAGACAGGAATAAGCCCTGTCAGAAGTAAAACAGGACATGTCAAGTAGAAGCTGAATTTTTACTCCCGACTCTGACAAATTTACGTGCATGACCAGATAAACTGTGGATGCCCCATTTCTGGAAGTGTTCAAGGCCAGGTTGGATGCAACTTTGAGCAACCTTCGGCTAGTAGAAGTTGTCCCTGCCGACTGTAGGGGAGTTGAAAGTAGATGATCTTCCAACCCAAACCATTCTATGATTCTTTGATTCATGAAGTCACTTTGAGACCGTGTTCATAAGCATGTGCATGATGAACATTTGAGATTGCAGACCACAAGCACAGTCATCGTTGTCCTGGGCAATGAAGGCAAATATGACAAAGAAACATGGTTTGAAACTCCTTACTTAGGTCAAGCCCTTTGGTGGTGCACACTATCCTACTGCTTGAACAGAGGCTGCTCTCCCCGAGCACGGAAAGACAGACCTGTTTAGGGACAAATCCACACCAGATAGCATGCTGAAAGCTGCTCATATAACTTATAGAAGGTGTAGGACAAGCTACTGGTGAACATCAGCATCAGAGAGTGACTGCCATATCTCACAAGCTCTGCTTTTAGGAGCTGCTGTGTTTTTCTATCAAACTAGTGTGCCTAGGTTGAAGCGAAGGTGGCCAGAGGTCCCTGTCCCTGGATCTACCTTGCCCTTCCTGTCCCTTCAAAATCCCTGACATGTTATATTGTGCCTTGTTCTATGGATCCCAGCTTGTTTTCTAGAGGATATGCAGGAAGTTTTTCATATTCATAAAAGACAAGTGACAAGTGACAAAGCAAGGTAATGTTACGGCTTACCTGTTGTCATTTCATGAAACGAGTTTCTTTCTTGCTATATCTAAGTCCTAACCACTAGTAAAATCTGTTTTACAGTGATAACACAATTATTATTTTCTGGGGCAGATATATATATATATATACTCTGTGGTGTGGAGTAATTTAATGCATTCTTCTCAGTACCAATACACAAGCACATTACATATCCAGCTGCTGGATCATTTGATTCTCTGCCCTACAAAAGGATCTGATTGTGGTACCAAGAGTTTCTCATAGACAGAAAGAGCAGGGTCAGTGTCTGGGAAATGCATTTTGTTTCTTTGTCTAGTTTCAAAATTTCATCTGTGTTATCATATTTGCCTAAAGGTAACATGTTCTTCCTGTTCTTTGCAGGTTTTCTGTGAATTCCATTTCATCTTTTCATAAGCCATAAGTCATGGCTTCTTTGATTTCAGAGGAACCACCACAAGGAAGTTGAGCCTAAGACTGTGTTTATGGAGAGTCAGCAGCAGAAAAGCATGTTGTAGTTTTCTATAATTCTAATCTAACTCCCTCTATGTCTTATTATCTACTTCAGCAAATTAACATATAAAACATATAAATGATTGGCAAAAATTAACTGTACATTTCTACTTTAACTTAACAATTTACATGGCATTACAGGGGGGGAAAGATTAGTTTTTCAAGTTATAAACAAGCATTATTTTGCAATCTTTGGCCTGTAACTGAAAGATAATAGTTTTAATTTGCATTCAAATAAAGTAAATCTCTCAGTGTAAAAGACTTTTTATAGTTCCCATAAACCAGAAACAGATTAAAGTGTAGACAGTGTAAGGAGGACAGGAGGATAAATCAAACAGACAAATAAGATGATCAAAAAAAAAAAAAAGGAAAAATAATCCCTTCTAAATGTTCACTTAGTCAGCTTCACAAATCCTATGCACTGGACAAAAATATGTATGATCTCTCCAGGTTTCTGCCATTAAAGTACTGGCTTTAGCTCAGAAGGCAAGGACTTTTTTTTAGGGATACCAGGCCTGCAAGCCCTGGAAACAGTCTGACTTTCTCTTCTTTATTCCAAATCCTTTTACTGGGGACCCTGCCAATCCTTTTACTGGAACCCAGGAAGGGCTAAACGCCATCAACTCCTTAGTCCAAGTATTTTTGCAAATATGCCAGCATTGTACCTTTACTGCAGCATAAGCAACATGAAACATGATTTTCTGTTTATGAAAGTGCAGTGTGCCCACGGTTTCCTCTGAAGTCAGTGAGGATTATCAGTTTCCTCAAGCTCTAAAGAGACCTGCTAGATTTTCCCCTGGGGAAGCCAGTGAAACAAGGTATATGTCACTCTCCAAATTATTTTTGCTTTTTGTTTTGTTATAATTTAATGCATGTGAACAGCTCTGAGAACAGAGATCAAGAGCAGTACATCCATCTACAGTTTGGTAAACAAAGCATGTAAGATAGATAAACATAGTCTCATAACATGTTATCTATGAGCCAGACCCCTGATTTTTGTCCAGTTTTTGCCCACTGACTGTCCTCCCCCTGAATGGTCAAACTGTTTTTCCCTCACAGCCTGGGATTTAAGGCATTAACACGGGAGATGTGCTTACAACTTCCTTAGGGAATAGTGGATTACAGAGCCTTTGCACCTGGATGAGTACATTAATCACAAGGCTAATTTATGAAAGGTTTATTTTACCTGCTGGCAATGCTTTATGAGAGTTATCCTAGCTCAGACCTTTGAAAGAAACTCTTTTGGGCCCCTGCCCTCAGGAAAGGGTGCCATTTGGTGGGTCCTGTAGAGACGATACCAACAACACAGTTTTGGGAAATGGTAGGAGTTAAAAACAGTCCTTCATTGAGAATTTTGTCCTGGTTAGATGCAGTTTTCCCTCTTTGTTATTATTCTGCCATTTGTATGGGTCCTCTCTTTTGCCAGGAACTGCACAGAGAAAACAGTTAACTTGAGACTTTAGATTCCACTTGCAGCTGGCACTGCCCAAAAGTTTAACACTGGACCTACCACTAAGCTGACTGAGCATTGTGTGAAGGGCAAATAATCAATGTCTTTCAGGTTTCAAAATAAGGGAAGTGAAAGTATTAAAGTGACAACTAATTTGAGAATTCTACTTAGTATTAAATTATGTTACGGTGCCACAAGTCTTGAAACCAGGGACCAGTTTCATGAAGTCCTCTTCTATTTATCAGCATAAATGTAAATAGCTAATTAGGAAATTATTAACAATAATGAAGTTATTGATTAAACTTCATGTCTGTACATTCAAAAGTGTACATTTTGTTGTCAAGACTGTAATTTCTCTACACTATGAGAAAGATGGAATTGATCTGCCCTGACAGAGCTAGGAACTTGGTAGAACTCACTTGTATGGCTGAAGTCTTCTACTGGCACAAATATGCTTCAGTACAATTGTTTTGAGTGAAATCACGCTCAATGTATTTTGTCTGGTTTCCTATCTCACTTGAAAAGTCTCGTTTTTTAATACATGCACACAATGAAAGAGAAGCCTCATAAATCAAAAAGTTTTGAGGGATCCCAAACACTTTTCTCCCTAAAGGCATATTCTCCCATCTCTCATTGTAATCAAGGGCTGAATTCGGCCTCAAACGGCAGCGTCATCACCTGTGACAACAAAGACTGAGGAAAGGTTGTGCCCTCTGTACTGCATATTTTAACACAATGAACAAAAAAGTAACAGTTGGGGATTTTGTAAGAGAAGATCATGGTTTAGACTGTGTTAAATACCATTCTGAATTAAAAATTAGAAAGCCTGATATATGGTTAATAAAAACTGATTTTTTGAGAAACTGTGGGGGGGGTTTGTGGTATTTTGTTCAACTGGTCACCAATGGACACAGGAGGTCACGAAGGCATATAAGTTCTGTCCTTTCACTACCTGACTGGTTATTTGTTTTAGAAAAGAGTATTTAAGAACAGCTCAAACAATATTTAGCATTGTATCATTTGGACTTAAAAAGTTATGAAGATAAGTATTTTTGTTCTAGGGATTTCTCTCTCTCTCTGCATATACTTATATTCAAGGTTGCTTACGGAAAATATCACTTTTAAGAAATGAGAATAATATCCAAATTCTTCCAATTTCTAAAAGAATTTGTATTTGAGAACTGTATATTTAACTTACAAGATTAAATTTTTTTGTCTCCATGGTTTTACAACTAGCAGCTTCACTGACTTCAAACAGAAGATGTCAATTTTGAAAATGGAAAGGAAATGACAACCAAAGTGACTGAACTTTCACAGTAGCTAGTCCACCTTTGTGTGCTTGATACTAAGGGCAATGTTATTATTCACATCCTTAAAGTTAACTGCTTTGATGATCAAGACTACAAAGCACATATTCATTCTCTGTAAGAAACTGTCTCTAAATTTCTTATAGAAAATAAGTCCTTGTCTTTGTACAACGAAAATGAAAGAAATTACACAAAAAATAAGGCCAAGGTTAGTACTCTAAAGCAAACAGCAGACGGTGGGGCAGGAGAAGAAAGACTGAAACAGACTTGGAAAGAGGAAACAAGGTATCTTTGTGTGACCCAGAGGACCATTCCTCTTTTCAAGGTGGTAAAAAACATTGTAAATACCCCATCCAGTCATGTTCACGTGCATACAAAAATAAATGAAACAAAATCAAAACAAAGTAAATGAGTGTCCAGCCTCCTGTTTAGCTAGAACTAAAACTATTCTGACATTCTGAGCAACATCAATCCTGGATTTCACACTTACAGCACAGGGCACAACAGTAGGTGGCAGGACGCAGCTCACCAAAATTGCAAGCATAAGTGCATCTTGTTTGGAAGAAAAAATGCCTTTCATTACATAAATGGAAAAGCTAACCCTGTAAGTGTGGCTTTAAGGCTGGTGCCTGTTACACTTTATTAAAAATAAGAATGAAATACAATCCAAAAATCTAATTTACTTTAAGAATGTTAGAGCAATGCAAACTTGACTATTACTTATGTTTCTAGACACAGGACAATAAAGTTTTAAGGTCCCATATGTCATTGCACCTGAGTGGTCTTCTCAACATGTATGCACAATGACAGAGGGCTAAATTCAGCACTGTCATAAGTGGGGACAATTGCAGTGAAACTGTTTATCCGATGCCAGTGGCAAATTCAGCCCATAGTGTTCAAAAAGAAAGATTTTATAAAACACAACAGAATCTGCTGATATGAGTCCCTTGAAAATTATTTAATTACTGGAAATCATTGAGAGAACAGAACAGATGAAGTTCCTCAGTGGCCTTTTACAATAGCCAATCTACTAATGAACATCTGGAGTTCTTGCTGCTCTCTCAAATTTATACAGTCTAATCTGTACTGCATTAGACCTTTATGTGTTCATGATAAACTGGCAGCAAAGACTGCCTTAAATAGAAAGAAAGAATGAAGACAATTTTTCCATTAACAATGCATTTCCCTTTGGAGTGTGAGGTATATTATTGGCTTGTTCCAAGAGTAGAACATAAACTGCCCCTTACTTGTGAAACATTATTATTATAGCTTCTACCTGGAGATGTTTCTTGAAACAAAAGCCTCAAGACTATCCCTTCTCACAAATCAAACTTAGATACCACATACAAGCACAGGACAAGCTATATTGGCAAAACTAATTCACATAAATTGCTTGTTTTGAAGTGTGTGGTTCTCACTGATTTGTCAATCAGATGCTCCTAAAAGCAGGGATGCTTCAGTTCAGTTCAGTCCTTCTACAAGGACTGAAGTATGGGGAAGCCATCACCTGGCTCTATTCACTACTACTACTGCTGGGAGAAGGTGGTTCTCATAATCCATACTCCAAGCTGCTCAGTGTCTGAATCAAATAGTTTTTTGACTGTTACAATATCATGGAAGTCAAACAGGAGATGATTGCTTGTTCTGTCAGAACTCTGAATTTAAATATGTCTATTAATTTTATGTACTAATGCCATCTTTCAAACGTGGCCATTCCTCCAGTATACCCCAGGAACACCTACAAAAATTGTTCCAAAAATGTGCTCCACTTCCCTGCTGCCAGCCTCCAAAGTGTCATGGACAGCAGAGTCCTTTCTCTCAATTTCTTTGTCAGTGACTCACCCACAGCAATCTGGTAACACTCACTTCTCTCTGAATCATTGTTTATGCTCTTCCTTTTCAGCAACTATTCTACAAATGAAAATCCATTCAAATGCTCATTAATAAGGAAATAAATGGCTTGTAAACCTAGTGACACCATACTGAAGATTTTGTTTGCAAGGATGTTACTGAAAACTTTTATGTGCTACAGTCAGACAAGCCTGTTAAAACTCTGCTCGTTGTTTTCTTTCCTTTTAGTGCAGTGCTATTCCTTCCAAAACTGTACTCTTTGATAACTTCCCATCTAATGCAATTGTTTAAGCATTTCACTTTTCCCTTCAGCCTTCCCTTCAGGAGTTTCTCCACAGATTTTAAAACCTGTCTTTTTGAAGCTCAACACCACCATGATACGTGTTTGATACCTGTTGTTGCAGTCAGACCTGTCACGTCCCTCTGACAGCTCAGGCCCAGCTCTCAAAGTGATGACACTGACTGTCACAGATCTGTGCTCCTTCCCCACTGCCAAGAGCCCTCAGGCTTTGATGTTCCATTGTAGATTTCTCCACAATTTTCAATAATCAGACTTTAAGTTTCAGCAAGGGCCTAAGAAAAGCCTCCTTCCTAACTTTTGAAACTTCTTTTTCTTTTCATTAATTTTCTTTTTTTATAATTTTCCCCCTCATTTTTTATTATTTGGCAGGCTAGAATTGTTATGAGTCCTCTACTCTGAAGCACAGAGGCAGGAAAACTTTCTCTGCATGGGGTAATGCTGTACTGAGCTTCAGCTCAGAGCCTTAGCTCTGATGGTAAGCAAAAGAGTACATTAGTAGTGTATCTCTGTGCTCCTGCTTTCTTTTTTGGCAAGAAGTACTTCTCTGAGCCAGCAGGTGTTTAATGCTATTAAATTTATGGGTAGTGAAAGTTGTTGAATTTTAAAACATCTGGGTAACATAAATTATCAGAACTTTTTTTCAGGATAAGGCTGAAAAATGGTTTTGAGATCTGCAGAAAAGCATTAGCAGCATTGACAAAAATGTGTTTATTTTTGAACATTTGGCCATATGACTCTGGGATCCCACAAGTATCCATGCTAGGAGCTACAGTGCCCACAGAATGTGAGCTAGGAAACACCAGGAAGACAGGCAGCAGCTAAATCTCACCAGCATTCAATTTTTGATGTGTTCCACATGTACACATAGTACACCAGAAAGCATCAAAAACCATTGCTGTTTCTCACATGGTGTGCAATCTCCTGGATCTCATTCCACAAGATTTGGTCCATATTCTTCTTCCTCATATACTGGCCAGTCTTAGCCATAGTATGTCATGAAAAGTGTAACAGGAGGAAGGGGCAGAAAAGGGGGAGGAAGGAAATTGGAAAAGTTCACTGGCTGCTATGATGTGAAAGAGCCAGTGAACAAAGTGAGCAGGTAACAAGAAGCATGCAAAATGCTTTGAAGGGTTTAATTTGATTTGCAGCCAACCATTTTTACTTGCGTAGAAGTAGTGTGAGTTCCAAGACACTGAGGATCTGTAGCCCAACAGGACTGAGGATGGATGACAGCCACTGGATGATGCACATGCAAGATGTTTTCCATCTTGAAGAGTCCAACCCTAATTTAGATATCCGAAGGCTTCTGAAGCCTCACCTTATACATTTGAGTTTAAAAAGTCTCTGAACTGATCTTTCTCAAGTTCAGTGTGAAGCAAGCACTGATTCATGACAAACTTGTAGGCTGCCTGGGACAAGCCAGTGGTAGCACTGTTTTCCTGGAATCTGGTATCACTGAGCATAGGATGTCTTCAGGCTGTGAACATAGAGGCATGACTTGACAATCTGTTGGAGCAGACTCAAGTATCTCTGGCTGAGCTGCTCCCATCAGGCTAAGCACATAGTCCACACAGCGTAGGAGACAACAAATTTGCATCTATGTGAATAAGACAGACATCCCAAAAGGCAGCACAAGAGATGAAACACAAGGTCCATGCTCAAAGTAGAAACATAACTCTGATAGCCTGTGTTTTCTTCTCTAGAATACTCTTCTGCCACCTGTTTCCTCTGTAACCCATATTTTCACTACCATTTTTTTTCTCCCCCACATCAAGATTGCCTAGAGCTCAGAACTGATCAGCTCTGTGAGGAATTTGAAGCCCATAAATTTACTACACAGAAGAAATACTGCAGTGTTTTTAAAACAGTTATAATCATCAATGCATGAGAAATAGGAGCCAATGAAATAAAGTGCTTCTCATAAATGTGTTTTTTTCCCTTTTAATAGCAGTTATTTTAAGCTTTGTTACACTAATGTGGCTTGTGTAAACTAAGAAGATACATTTCCATCATGGGTGTTCGGTGTTGTCTGGTGTGCATTAGTGGTAACTCAGGAGATAAGAGAAGGAAGAGGAAAGACATAACTGTCCAACAGCACAATATAATGTGCATTAGGTAAATATTTCTATTAAGAGAACATACCACTTGCACAACAAAATATTTTCTCTGATATGACTCTCTGATGGAACAGTGACCTGCTTTCAAGCACTCCTGATTCTGTGGAAGGTCAGATACAAATAAAAATGTGATGTCTGGCCTCTAGCTTTATAGTAAGCTGTGTCTGTTTAAGAAAAAAAAAAAAGATGTTTGGGATAATATTATCAACTCTGGACAAGGAGTAGGCTGAAATACCGGGTAGGCACATTACCTCCTGGCCAGCCTCAGTCATGTTACAACTCTGATTTCTTTTCCCCATAACAGAGCAAAAAAATTATTATAATAAAATAATAATTAAAGTAATAAGCCTGGAAAGAAATTTCCAGGTCACCTTTTTTTGAATGCCAGTTAATGGACCTCAATGTATCCCTTCCTTGGTTTTGCAGATCTCAGCCAAACACTTTCCCCACATGACCATAATTTCCTCAATGAAGCAGACTGTTCTGCCTACCCTACTGCAGCTGTGGAACATCTGGGTGGGAAGATCCTTTGCCCTCAGGACTCCCCAGAGCACAGTGTGGTTACTTGAATGGTGCACAGGGAGTAAGATTTGGCTCTCTACATTTCCTGTTGTGAAATTTTAACTTACTCTGATTAATGTTTGTTTTTATGTGACTACTGAGTTATTGGAAGTTCTTTTCCTCTTACCCTCACCTTCTCTGGATATTGTATATACAGACACAAATACATATATATATATACATACACATAGGCGTTATTTGACTTATTATTTCAAACCATTAAAACACAAACTTTATAACAAAAAAATCTCCTCTTTTCTCAAAACCTGTGGAAATACTAAAGGTTTAGCTTCATACACTATCAAACTCCCCAATTACGTAAATTTTTACTTTTCAACTTAAAATTACTTTTTAACTGAAATCAAAACAAACACAGGCAGTTACTGTTGGCACATGCCCTTAGCTTTTTTCAGCATTTTTTCTACCCGTCATTCCCTTAAGCTATATTTCAAAACCACAGCTTATTTTTCCTCCTGTACAAAGGAAGAGGTTCTATATGTCGTTTTCATGGCTACATAAGGAAATCTATCATCATTTTTACTAACCAACTACTTCCCTTCATTCATCCCCAAATCTATCTCTATTGTTAAATACAGTGTAATATAGAATAAAACCCTCCACAATAAAGTGGTTACCTCATCTAAGAATCAGTTTTCTTTGTTAACTAGTGATTTTCCATTACTTTCAGTGCCTGAATAATGTTTTAAGAGCTTAAGGCAGAGGAAAGCTTAAAGTCAGTATTCTATTTATTAAATACTATACATTCTTAAAATATTCAGTGAACAAACTAAAAAAAATATTAGGCTGCACAGCACAAACTTCTCTTATTTTAAAATTATTTCCCCTCCAAATTTCACAAATTATTTCACAATACTAAAACTTGGTGGACATTTACCATATAAAAGGGTGCTTAGTGAGGAAAAAGGTACTAGCAACACAATATTTAAGATGTCAGACTGTGTCAAAGTGTCTTACTCTTCAAATGTCTTGGTGCTAACTTCACAGGGCTACCACTGTTTAGGATTCAAGACACTTCAAAAATGTGAGAGAAAGACTCACTTCAGGCCTCCAAAGACACTAGAAGAATACAGGCAACCCAGAAAGGTGGCTGAAAACACTAGTTTGTTCTCAAACATTGTCTTGGTACAGCAAGATTTGGCAGTTGGGCTCAAGGGTTAATCTTAAATCGACTCTAATCAGAGGACAGTACAGCTGGGAAACTGAGGCACAGATGCACAGGACACTAGAATAGAAACAATTCAACATCATCACAGAGACAATTAAAGAGTAGGGAATTTAGGAATCTAATAACCCATATTGGAATTTAGCCAAGATGCTGAAGCAGATGCACAAAGCTGTTGCAAAGATGCTTTGTGTATTCTTTATCATTTTAATATCTTATGTTATACCATATGGTCCCACATTTCAATCATTGCAATATAAGCCACAAAAGAGGTAAAAGAAAATGTTGACAAAACATTTATAGAGATCAAATTCCCTAAGGATCCTTTGGGTCTGGGATTTTATAGGTATTCCATTTTCAAAATGTTGTTAGACTTAAATAATCCTGGGGAAATATCTGTTTCTCCAGGGGACAGTTGGAAACACAAGGCATAGACTGTGCCCAGTGATAGAGGAAAGTCCACAGACCAAAGAAAAACAGAAAAAAACCCACCCAAAAATCACATGAGAAGGCCTGTGGCAAGAAAGAGAAATATTCAGAGCCGGGGACCTCAGGCCAGGAAAGAGCATGGCCAGGAGAAGCATCCAGGAGAGCTACCACACAGCTGTTTCCTCTTCTGCCCCCTCTCCTAGTGCTTTGTCCTTTAGCTGACTCTGGCTCTGTCTGCTTTAGCAGGCTTCCTGCTCTTTGTAGATTTAAACAATTCTTTGTTATGTGCTTACATGCTTTTGGCGGTTTGCTTTGCAAAATGCCTTTTAGTATCCCCACATTTCTGTCTCATATTTACCTGCCATTAATTATAATCCTCTTCATAAGATGAGGTCTTCCCTTCCGGTAGAGAGACACGTTCAGCTTTTCCAGAATTTTGCCTTTACCTATACCTCTTAATTTTCAATCCTACTCTTTCAGTTGCTCTTTTTTTTTTTTTTTTTTTTCCTAGGGGTAGTCATTTATTACTCACTTTATGGGATGTTTAAGTAGCCCCCATGCTGAGCTGCAACACTTTAATTTCCTCACTTTTCACCTTAACATCTTTTTTACTAGCTTCCTCATTTTTAAGCCTTCAATTTAGTGCACAATTTAGCATCAGTATACTGATTCTCAGTACAATTCATCCTCTGAGGACACTATTCAGAATTATACTATTACTTAAGTACATCTACATTAATGTGACTTTTCTGTGGCTGCATCACAACGCAGAGATACACGACCCTGCAGGTACCGGCCAGCTCAGCTACTGCTTATGGGGCTACGGCATCACACTGAAAATGCAAAATTTGGTCAGACTTTAGAGGGGACATGGGGAGCTCTGCCCCCAAATCAGTGTGTCCAGGTATGCAGTTTTACACACTGCCAGTGGATTGGGAGGCTCCCAATACAGAAAACTTGTCACCAGCAGTTTCTGTAAGGGTACTGGTGATGCTGTAGTTTAGGAGTTTTTCTTGAGTTTTTTTTTTTTTTCAATTTCATGGCTCCACATGTGTTGTGTTCTGTTGTCATTTGCACAGGTGTAAATATACAAGAACGCTTTAGAAAAGAAAACTTGATCCCAATTTTTTTAACTACAAGGTAAGATAAAAGGAAAGGAGAGGTTGAGAAAGGCTTTGTAATCACCTCCCTTATGGAGAATTCAGTCACTTAAAGAAACAGTGCGAAGGAAAAGAACATCACACAAAAATTCAGGGATTCTGGTAACTCTGACTGAAGGCTTACCACACACTTCATGTGAACAAAATAACCCTTGACAGAAAATCCTGATAATGTTTGGTGTCTTCTACAGAAAATGTTGATTTCCTTAAAACCGGAACTTCTCATGGTTAATTTCAATTGCTTTTTAGTCATGTGTGCTCTGTGCTCTCTTCAGGGCCATGGCTTTTCTTTGTGGGGTTTTATTCAGTGCGTGTTATAAGATGACATTAATCTCTGTTCAAATGCCTGGACCTTATTCTAATTTTATGTTTAAAGCAATCCTCTGTTCCAATTTTATGGCTGCATCTCTTACTTTTGCTTTTTGTGGAGGATAAGTCACCTGAGCACAGAAAAATAAGCAAAGAAAATAGGGTATCACAATTCTTCTCATGACACAGTTTGTTCTTCAGACCACAGAGTACTGCAAAGTTGGTTCCTTTAATTTTTGAAGCCAAGACCAGATGAAAGTTCAGATATGCATTTATCACAACAATGGGAAACAAAAATTGGCTTAGTTTCCTTTTCGTTTGTGTGAAGTCATTACCAAACATATTGACTTGGAACCCCAGGGATTTGGAAGCAGTCAGATTTAGAAGAGGAATAAAAATACTAGGATTTTTCAGCAATAAAAGAGTGAACTTAAAGCTACAAAATAAAAAAAAAAGAGAAAGAGAGAGAAAATGAGCCAAAAGTAGTCATAGAATTGAGACTGATGACTTTGAAATTTGAAATAATACAGTTATAAAATTAACAGACTATGGAAATGTTCTAGACTCACTGAGAACATTAAAAGTTGGTTCTTTTAAGTATGAAAAGGGAAGGAACAAAGCTACAAAACTATAAATTCACATTTTCTCCAGCAGGAAAAGGGTCAAAGTACAAGCGTCAGTGCAGGAGAAGGAAACCAGGCAAAATTTCAACTTTGATCAAGCCTTTTCTTAACCGCAACACTGAACAACTCTGCAACATCTTAAAAAAGCTCATTGTGTGGACAAAGTAAATTTTTGCTCCTCTTGGCACCTGAGGTGCCATTAACTGTGGATTGTCCACTGTTGCCAAAAGCAGTGGTGCAAGTTTCCGTGGCAGAGAAGGCATGTGGGGTGAGGTAATACAGAGAAGTGGGAATGGCTGTCTCCCCAGCCTCCTTACAACCAGCATCAGCTGCCCCAGCTCAGTGCCAAGACAGAAGGGTGAACCCTCAGAGTGTCTTTGCCCGTCCACCCCTTACTGCTCATTGGTTGTTGGGCAGTTGTTGCCTTTCCAACTACATGTTGATGAATTTTTCTGCTTCTGTAAAAGGAGAAAGATAATATTCCAGTAATGTAGATTTCCGCAGCAATATCCTTCCCTGCTCCAAATTTTCAACAGGAAGCTAGAAATGTTAGGCCATTCCCTACTGAATAATCTCCTTAAAAAGACATCCTGGATCAAGTTGCTTTGTGATGCTTCTGGTAATGCACATCAAGAGACAGCTATACAATTATGTTCCAAACCCTATCCAAAATGGTCCATAATCAACTTTTTTACCTCATAGGAGATTCAAAATTCAATCGACTGGGAGCCTAGGCAAGAGAAAGCTATGTTTAAACATCATCTCCTGCATGCCTGCAGAGTATAATACTTTTTAAAAGCCCATTTGACATATAGAAAAACATTTCACTATCCATAAACACTGTAGCTCTGTGTATAAAAGAGTAGGTAATTTAAACTATCTGAATGAAAAAAAAGCTGAACAATGGGAGCAAAAACCAGCTGAATTGAAATGAACAAAAGTTGAAGCTCTTTGTATCAAATATAAAGATTGAGGCAGGAAAAAATTCCCTCTGAAATATTCATGTTCTGAAAACATGCTTTAAGTATATATAAAAAAATCCAGTTTCTCACTTTTATCAGGTCATGACTTAGTCCCTGGATAGGCACATTTTGACCCAATAGCTCTCATTCTGGGATCAGGGCTTAAATGACCTATTTGGATCTTAGATAGAACAGCTGCTCTGGGGAGACCCAGACTCTCTATAGCATCTGTCTTCCTTAATGGAAAGCAATTTCCTAATTGTTTACCTGCAAAAGGCTGCAAGTGCTATTACAAGAGTGTTCAGGCCAGTTTCAGTGTCATGTCCTGAGATATAAAATTTTCTTTGATTTTTTTACATGTGTTTCAGTCAGGAATTTTCAACCTGCTTTAAATTTCCTGCATTCTTTGCATAAAACATTAACAATAGGAAACCTGAAACATCCCCAGTGTTTAACTAGAGTTGTGAAAAAAGGAGATACCCAGCTTACTGAATTATTTCCAAATACTACTGTAGTTCTCTATGCATCTCCAGTATAAAGGGGAAAAAAGTGAAACGTAATCATTAAAAGAAAACCTGTTCAAACTGTTTGAAGTGTGAAGGTCTTGTGTTTTGTAGTTAGAAATTACACTTCCTTACATGTTTCTTAATCTGATGCAGGTTTTTCCTTTTCTTTCCCTCTTGCTTTTAATTTGACATGCCAGTCAAAGTTAACATTAGAAAAAACAGCAAATATAAACCTTGTAATTTATATGCATTCATGTTGTACACCATAATAGCTCTCATCTTGGCAAAAGTTAGCGAATTGTTCTCTGCTCTCAGGAGGAAATGGCATTCATTTTAGGTTTTAATGGAGCTGTAGGGTTATAGTAACTCAAATTAAACTAAATCATCATGAATTATTTCTGAATCCCATGTTATGGTTCTCTTTTTCCCTTTCGTTGGTTTATGACAGTGTTTCAGACATTGGTAACTGGAAATTTGTGCAAGCAGAACAGCAACACCTCAGAACATGCCTGCAATGACAGGAACCTTTTCCCAGCACCAACATCACGTGTAAACTTTTGTCTGTTATTCTCCAGGATGATGATGTTATGAGCTCGAGGACCTATGTCATCACAGGAATAACAGCTACAAGTATAAACTCTTATGCAAAGGTACTTCAACCAGAAAACTGTAATTGAATTGGCATTATGTCTCATGAACAGATGAGAAACTAGAAGTGAACATTGGAAGTTTCAATTAAATATTGCTATTGGCCAAATGTAATGTAAAATTACAAAATTATTTTAGAACAGCTTTTCTGCAATTGAAAGAGCAAGACATTTATAAAACTAGAAAATTTCAGGCTATGTTTCTTCATTTATCTAAAACCTGGTTTGATCTGAAATGTGAATGAACAGATAGTCATGCTCACTCTATGACAGTGCAAAAGTGAATACATCAATATGAGAAGTTAGTGTTAGCATAAACTTCTGTGACATTACCTATAGCCAATGAAACATAAATCTTATTTTAATGTTTTTCTCATGAAGTTGGCATCCTTTCTAAGGTATCTTCCCGAAAGATTTGTCTGTACTTGCTGTTGTGCTCCTACAGTCAAGGGGTATACAGATATGTAGCATTTTTCCATGAGGCTAGTCAGCTAGTCTAATTAGAGTAGGTTAACTTCACAGCATTATGAAGAACCACAGAGCCTGATGATATGCCAGATGGTTTTGGGAACTACTTTTGATCCAGAGAATTCCTTATTTCTGTATCTTTTTGATACGTTTGGTCCAGAACAAAATGTTACTGGACTTGAACCACTGAAATTCCCTTTTTTTTCTACAGCCTAATCAGTCAGAACTGTACTTCTTTAGAAATCATGGGAGGTTCAGTTCTTCAGATTTTGGCATTTTGATGTGTGCAACAGAGCTATGAAAAGTCAGTGTCACTTCTTCCATGTTAAACGTTAAATGGGTATTCTAAAGTACATCACGTGTACTTTCAGCTTTAGGTTTTGCCACCTGTGGTTTGCAGGCATATTTTTTGAATGTATGTTATTGGTTGGGAGCCAACTAGGATGAATAAGAAAGAGGATAAATAACTTCTAGGCTATCTACACTTGACATATTATATTTGTTATATGTAATTAGTTATGGAAAAACGATCGAAGAACAAAATACATGTAACTATCAAGTTCTGTGGCTATTCAGCTACTTGGCATTAACTATGCATGTGATTAACCACTTAGAGATAAGGAAGAACTGTTGGCTTCCTACCTGAAACAAGATTTTTTGCAGTCTGCGCAGTTCTCACACAGGACATACTCTCACCAAAACCAGCATAGCTTCAGATAAGAAAAACCCAGACACCTTGAAAAGCCATTAGGGAGGCATATGCCTCCATACCATGCCCAACACTGGCCGTCCAGAGAATAGAAGCAGCTGAAAAAATGTAGTTTTGTCAATCTTTGCATAAATCTACTCATGTAACTTGACAAAAGGTGCTGTTACAAGAGCAGTGAGACTCCTAACTCTTTAGTTCACTCCTGCTACCCCTCCAGCATAGCTGTAGTTTTTGCTGTCTAATGACAGTATGCTTTTACCTTGCAGGATGTGGCTGAGGCCACTTACCAGGACCTGTTGCTATGACAAGGAATGATGCTATTCTGTATGTGCAGGTGCACTGCATAAATTAACAACCACTAGCACCTAAAAAAGACACTAAAAAAACCCCCAACTTTTTGGCTTCCCCTTATGACCTTGTTTTCTGAAAAAATCTAGTCTTATATGATCCTAGACCTAAGAAGGAAAATACAAATGAACTTTGGAAATAAAAAAGGTGTATTCTGCATTTCTTCAGTGTTGCTGACAAACATTAATAGCTATAGACGTAAGATGCTGGATAAAAGGAATATGAAAATGTGAGGGACATCCTGAAATGAGGAGGCATGTATAATGGAAACTACTGTGCCATCTGTTTTGGGTATGCCAGCACCCACTCAAATGCACAGCATTCTTCTTGTCACTATCTTCCTTCACACTTTCATTTCTCCTTTAAGTAGTGAGGTTTATTTTTTCCTCATGCTTCAATGCCATAACCAAGGCTCACTTTTCGATTCCTTTCTCTCTCCTTTTTCCTCACACATTGACAAAGGTTTCTACTGCTCATGATTCCTACCGGCTCTGTTTTCCTACACAATTATTTTCCAAGTCCACTTATTTTTCTTTCTGTTTAATCCTTCCAAAAAGACATAATTATCTAGCCCAAGTATCTGAAATGATCCTTCCACAAGTCAAGGCAGTAATATATAACAGTTGGCTCCATTATGTTTATTTTACATACGGAGGGGAGAAAGGGAACCTGTATGATAAGAAAAATAGAAAAAAAAATAAAACTAGCACTTCCAGTGATTTCAGCCCCAGTGGAAAACACACATTTATTGGGAAGAATTCTCAACAGTAATGCTGGAAATCTAACATTTTCTAGTTCAATTACAACATCGGATCCTAGATATTGGTAAGAGGCTTGTTTCTCAGAACTTTGATACTGAATCAATACTGTGCTAACTCGTGATGCATTAAAACAGTGCAGGAGGTATCCAAATGTTATTAATAGTTTTATAGCTTTCCCATCTATTCTGCCAGACATACTTAGTTATTGTCAAAATTACTGTTTATTGAAATAAAAACAAGCACGTTACGGACTTACATGAAGTTGCACTTCGAAAGACAGTGTAACGAATGCTGGGGAGTCTGACAGCACACTCACTATTTTTTCCTTCACTATGCACCACAACCAGAGAACTCCAAAGTCTTCTCTTTACCTATGGCATGCTTTTGAACAACAGGAATGGTGGAGACCCAAAAATCACCACCATATTTTGGGCCTGACACAGGTTCAGTGACATTTAAGAAGCAAGTACTTGATCAAGTCCTCAGATAGAACAGGCAGCCATTTCAGTGGTGAGATTCATCTTCTCAAACTTCACAGATCTGCAGTGGAGGTGTCTACATCCCATCTGGTACACACTCCCTTTCTAGGCAATGGAGAAAAATAAGAACTTGCAGAGCACAATTCATCTGCTATATCTTAAAAGAGGAAAAACGGCATGAAGAAGTGCTTGGTTTTCATTCTAGACTTGCAAAGAAAGCCAAGCAGATGGAGATATGAACATTGTTGACTCCTACATTTGGATGGACATCTTCCATCCATGATGCACAGACTGAGTAATATGAATGGTCTCTTCAGCCTTGTGTCTTGGAGCTACTTCATTCCTCTTCATCCTCCTAGAAACCTTTTCTAGATGGCTTTCATTTTTTTTTTTTTTCAGCAGCATCTTAACTGCTACTTCACTGCACTGAATTTCCATACTGCTTTCACATTAATGCCTCTTACATATCCAATTCATTTCCCTCCTCACATCTTCTAACAGATGATTCCCAGTTTCATAGGAAGATATTATTGGTCTCTCGAAGGTTAGGTGATTTAGAAAATTCCATCTCACATCTCTCGCTTTAAAAACTTGACTTGTGTTTCCCTGTCTACTCATATAGTCATAGCCTGTAAGGAGCCTGCAACACTATAAATTAGAGTTTACTGGGATGGCTGAGAACTCTTCAGTTTATTTTTATGAAATGGATTATTCTCAGCTGGGACCTACATGTTAACCTCATTGATTTTTTTTTCCCCACATAGGCCACTAATGCAGCACTGGAATGCATCATATTTGACTGGACAAAATCAAAGCTGCTGAACTTGCCTATATCCACTTTTGTACGTAGTTGTTCTGTATGTAGCATGACTCTCTGATGTCCATGACAAAGTTCCTTTCCATGTTGGTGGAAAAAAAAAGGAAGAAAATATCAGAACGCTTGGCCAATGATAGGTATAGAGGAAGGAATTTTATAATGTAAAAACCAGTCCAATTAGAAATCATAGATCTTTAAGGACAAACAAGCTATATAATATTCCTATAGTTAAAAGAAAGTAGAATCAATTAAAAATTTTGGTCCTCTCCAAAGAATTAATTGTTGACTACAATTTCCTTCTTTAGGGCTAGTGCTGATGAAATTACATATTTAAAATCTAATCTATTAGTGTTTGTAAAAATGGTATTCTCTTATGAAGTAAATTTATCATTCATCTATGATAGTCACGAAAATCACTGAGGTTTTTCTTCTCTTTCTTTCTTCCTTTCCTAATCCTTGGATTTTACCTATAGCTTGTGTGCAAGTAATGCACATTAGTCAATTAACAGGCTGTTAAATGACAACAGTTCCAGGCAATTTAATTACTGTTGGTAAAATAAGAAATGAATTATTGCATGTCAGTAACTAATTTCAGCTCCTTTCCTTGGAACAAATTAACTTTGAATGTGATGGCTTTAGAAAAAAATAAAATAAAAATGATTGCTTCCTTGCAAATGCAAGCTGCTGATTCATTTCTTGGAAGAAAATGTAAATGCCTTATCAAAACCTTCTGCCCTTTTCTTCTAGTGCCAGGCAAAGTTCATTTAAAAAGTATATTACTATTTCTTCAACTACATATATTAAAAAATAGAGCATGAACATAAATTTTTTTTAAAAAAAGGAACCCAGAATGCTCTTTCCTCAACTTCAGCCTTTCTGTATATTTATATAATAAATATGTTAAAATTAATTAACTTTAACCATCAATTGAAATACATAATTCTGTAGTAAAATAGACTTATTTGCTGTAGTTGATGATATACAGGGTGATTTGCAGAAGATATGTCAATGGTATTTTCTTAATTGTACATTAGTTTTCTGAAATATCAAGAAATCGTTCATTATGGATAATAATCGCTAGCAGAACAACTTATAATCCTATATTTTAATAACACTCCATAACATAAGGACATATCCAGAACAGGTTATTATGTGCTGGTCTCAAAAGACATCAGCATAATTTACAACCTCTTCTGGAGGAAGAGAAGGAAGCCCATATTTAGGAAAATTTCATGTTACTTTCAGTGTTTAATACCAGAAGGGAGTCAGTGGCACCCAAGTTGTTTCACCTCCTTGGTGTCTGTTCCATCACGTTTTTGGAATGAGTTAGCTCCACCACAACTCTATGACTAGGTGACACCTTTCTCAGAAAGTTTATTTCATTGTTCTGTGACACTTTTTACAGGGAAGTAAATAATTGTTAATGCAAAGAGCTCTGAGAAAACTTCATTTTTCTACCCTCACATATGTGGGGACTGCCGAACAAATTACTAACAGGGTCTTGAATGAGTGCCTGGAAGGAAAGGAAGAAAACTCACTGAAAATGTTTTGGGTTTTGTTGTCTTTTTTTTCATCCATGGCCCGTTTAATACCTTCTCACTGCTGGGACTTGATGTTTGACTGAGAACTCCTCACCAAAAATAAGGATAGCATAGAAGGGGTTAGCACAAGCATTAGCAAATGCAAAGATTGCCACAAATGAAATAATAATTAAAAAAAAAAAAAATTTAGCACCACCAGGCACCTTTGCTTTTGCAAAATCTTCCAAAAAATGCACTTCATTAAACAGACGATGCACTGATTACTTGAACACTTGGTAAGAGTTACATGATAATCAAACTGCAGCAGTTCTTATAGATTCAAGTCAGGTAAATCAGTAAAAAGAAAACAGCTTGATATCAACTTTCAAAAATTTATCTAGTCCACAGCTTTCACACAAAACATTTTTCACATAAATATACTTGCGCAAGAGAGCTACTTAAACTTAACTATAAAATCCAAGCTCTAAAAAAATAAAGCAAAAACTCCCAAACCCTACACCCATATAGTCCAGGAAATTTTCATCTTTATAATTTTTTTTAAATTATTTTCAGATATCATAGACCTCAGTATGTCCAGAATGCTTACTGCATTCACTTCTATGGGCTAAAATACAGTGCATATTAGGGCAATCAAAACATTACTTTTGTCTGGCCTCAACAGCTATAAAATATTATAAAAAGAGTTAGCTAAGAACTTTCATCCTCCCCACCAAGTTCCAGTTCCTCAGTGTGTAATAATATATATGCATACTTTAATTGTGAAGTTGAATTTGACTCTCAAATGGAGCAAAGAGAATCTGAGATCTAATGCAGACCAAGATGTGAATGATTGGTGGAGTAAGGGCATCAGACAGATTTCCCAAGTGGTCAACAATGAGGTCTTTGGGTCTTTGCCTCTTATCTCTTTCCTTTAATGGAAAGACAGTTCTTACAAAGGAAACCTCTGCCGATATGCCCCCTTGTACCACTGGACTCTGGACTGACAGAAGTGCAGAAGCGGAGGGGCAAGCACTGCTTTCTCCTCTGGCATGGCCAATGACAGGACTCGAGGGAATGGTGTGCAGCTGTGCAGAGGAGGTTTAGGTTATAAGAAACGGTTCTTCACCCAGAGGGTGATTGGGCACTGAAACAGCCCCCCACCCCCACCCCCCGCCAGGGAATTAGTCACAGCACCAAGCCTGACAGAGTTCATGAAGCATTTGTACAATGCTCTCAGGCACATGGTGTGATTCTTGGCAAATGATTCCTGTGCAGGGCCAAGAGCTGGACTTTGATGATCCTTGTGGATCCCTTCCAACTCAGGATGTTCTATGATTTTGTGAAGTCCCAGAGTTACTGGAAATTTCAGAAACACCAGCTACACCTTACTCAGATGAAAGCACTGACAACTATTGTGAGAAGGTCAGACCTTTAATAACTCCTTTTCACTGTCTGTTTCCCAGACTCTAGGCTTACTTTTTCCCTACTACATGCCCCTCTTCATATTTTTTATTGTAGCAATCACCTGCCGTAGACTATTTCTGAAGCACTGCCTTGTTCTGCAACTCTGATGGACTATGAAATGGAAGAACTGCTGCATTGTATGGAAAATCCTGTCATACTCAAACTCAGGAAATGTTATTTCTGCTTTTGTACTTTTACTGTACTCTTTAGTAGCATGTTGTCCTGTACAGTTTCATTGTCACTATTTAAAATGAAAATTAATATAAATTAAGTGCACAGAAAGAATTAAAGATACGCTTACCAGTAATTACTGCTCATATATGGCAGATATCGAGTAGCTTTGACACAGATAAAGTCAAAGAAGCTCTCTGAAAGTAATGTTAAAATTGTGAGGCAAGAGAATCACCACATTCACCTTGCTAAACTAAAGACTTTCCAGAACAGAAATTACCTAGAACAAACTCAGCAATTATCTGCAGTATGAAAGTATGAACAGCTTAATAATTAGGAACACTTCTGTGTAGAGAATTACTTCACTAATAAAACAGTCCATGTTTCCTATTTGCAGTTTCTTCATAGTTCATTCCTTGATGTAACAATCCACTCATTGTGCTCTAGATGCAGACACAAGACAGACAAGAAATTCTTCCTCTGGACAAGACTTGCTGTATTTCAGGTCACGACTCTGTGGACATAAATAGATCTAGTTTAAATGCACAGTGAAGCAAAATAGATTCGATATGTTAGGATTCATCATTCATAATGAGAGATGCATAATATAC
This sequence comes from Pachyramphus minor, assembly GCA_013397135.1. Taxonomy (NCBI): domain Eukaryota; kingdom Metazoa; phylum Chordata; class Aves; order Passeriformes; family Tyrannidae; genus Pachyramphus; species Pachyramphus minor. The sequence continues at coordinate 192,140 of VYXB01005287.1, forward strand.
AAAGCAGCTCCAGAAACATCCACTCGGTTGTGCAAGCACAGTGATTGTGTGATACATGCAGTTCACCCAGTGCTTTCTCAGTGCTTTCTCAGACTTGATGCACAAGGCTGTTCTGCAGAGAGTTCATGCACATTAACTATAACTAACCTGCTAAAGTCATGTCCAAGATTCGTCAACAGTAGCACCGAGAGATTCATCCTGCCTGTCAGAGCAAAATACTTGAAAATACACCAAACCTATGACGTCCTGAGGCACAGATTAATCCCAGGTCTAGGCAACAGGGATTCATGGTCTACTGTTTGAAGACCATAAAATTAATCAACTAGACAAATGCATTTGCATGTAACAGGACCCTCCACCATCATATTACAGAGTGTAATCATGGTCACTGCTTAGTCAAAGATACTGGGTTTGCTTATTGTCAGTTACATAGATCGTTGTTGGCTATCGGTAGAAAAAGCAAAAAGAATTTTTTAATGTTTATGGCAAAAAATAAGGGGCTTTGCGAACTTACTTTAATACAGTAAGCTCTTGAAAATTCACATATTCCTTTGTAGAAGAAAAGAAATCCACCTCTCATGCATTTCTGTACATTTAAATCATGTCAATGCAATGATTAGGGACATAAATATTTGTCACTAATCCTCAACAACTCCAAGAGTTGAAGCCCCGTTTATGAGCATATGCTTTGCCAGCGATAATCTTACTTCATTTATTTGCTCTTACATCTTCACAGATAGACACCAGGAAGGAAATTACCTTCCTGGTATGCTTTAACAGTTTTACCTTTTAACTCTCCTATAAAGAAGCAAGAGCTTTTCAGGAGCAAGAAGCAAGAGCAAGAGCTTCTTCAGGGAGGGTTAACTAATGAGCTGGATGATACCCTTCAATCCATAAGGAAGAGTTCAGCCAACCTGTAGTACAGTTACATCTCGATTTCTTAAGAATATGCTTTCAGTTGCACAGCATATTGTCTTGTGTTGGTAAGTCTCCATATATTTACATAGCAAATGCTAGCAGAAGCAATAGCAAAGAAGGAGAGCAGAGGTAATAATAGGAAAACTACAGTCAGATATATATAGTTTCTGCCACAATGCATGGTCTACTTATTAAAAACTACTTAGTAATAAATAAAACATCCAAAGGGATCCATAAGGCTGAGCAGCAATCTAGAGAACAGAAACAAGAAATGTTGTATGAACTACCACCAAAGAATATTTCAGAAAGCCTCTTCTCATAGGCACTGTCCACTCACTTCCTTCTCCTCTCACATAATGTCTCATAATAGAAAGGACAGGAACAAATACTGCCTTGGGACAGAGATTATCCATTATGTGCTATTTCAGGTAATAGGACACAACATGTCATAGGGACATTAGCAAGTGCAATTGCCATCCTTTGCACTTTGCACATCCTTTGCACAGTGACTTTTTTAAGAAGAACATTCACATGGAATTTTTGGAAGTACCTGATTATCACTGTTCTTTGCAAAACCAGCTGAGCACCCTCAAACATATATAGAGGTCCCTCTTCTGATGTCTGTCCCTTCATCCTTTCTCTAGTTTCAATAGTCATAAAGAATCATTATATTGGAATGTTTTTGATATCAGATTTTAAAAAAGTCTATCAGGCATATTATAATGCAAATATGTCTTTTTAGGACTTGCAGAGGGAATGAATCCAGGAGTTATTGTCCATTCATTCCTTTGACCTCTCGTCTTCCAAAGCCTCTGGCACATTTATCATTTTCCTTATGTATTAGCTATTAAGGAGCAGACTTCAGAACTGCTTTCCAAGGAGACTCACATTCAGTGCCCCACTTATAATAGAGATTTACAATTTAGTTATCTATTGTGAATAATTAGTCTCCTAGAAATTGCTTTGGTAACATTTAACATGACACGGGTTCTCTGCTCTGCTCTCATTCCATATTTCAACATTTTATATTGTAGCTCCCTTTTGACAAACCCTATTAACCAAACCTTCCAGGCCTTGCTGAAAATGTCAGGCTATAGAAAACAGATAAGAATTGTCATTCTGCAGTGCCAGCAGAGGCCTGCTGACTTGAATCTGGCATTGCTTTACTAAAGCTATAACTCACAGGGCGAGAGAAGCAACATCATCAATTGCTAGGGCAATGGAAAAGTGAATATGGCAAGATGTTTTACAGTTTGCTATGTTCTGTGGTCAGCTGCTATCTTCTTTTTCTCTGAAAACCTACTTAAATTACAGCCTTCAAACAAGACAATGATGAATTAAGTAAGATTAAAGAAGTATCTGTGTTGCAGTGCTGTGACCAGTGCATGATACAGCATTGCAAAACACATTAGGTCTCAGAATCACTTGCCAAACCAGCAATTTTAAGAAGAACATTCAAATTCCGAAAAGGACCTGGGGGGAAGTGGTTTTAATTTTATTGATAAGCAAGATGAATTAGGGAATGTGGATGCATTTAGTGCACATAATCTCATTTCTATATTTTAGGGACTCAGCATTTCAAGGCAAGAAGGATTTTTTCCCCTGTAATTTGAAAATTCATGATCCTTTTGGGAAAGGAAAAACGTGTTTTCTTCTTGGAGATGAAGAACCAGAGTTTATCATTTTTGCCATTTGCAACAGCTGCTTCACATTGTTCCCCTCACAAGAGCTCCTGAAACACATTATTGCCTATAAGGATGTTCCACACTGAGATCCTGAACAGCAATGGCCTCTTGTTTTAACTTCCAAGTTTAAAAAGGCAGACAGCTAGTGCATTAACTAATCCAAGCCATATTCAAAACATCTTGCAGGAAGAGCCTATTGTGGCCAAGCACACACCACAGCAGGCAGGCAGATAGACCTCTCATTGCATACTGAAAACCACAGATGTTGGTTCAAGTCTCACTCTCCGTTCCATTCATTTCACTGCTCTAATATGCTGTGGTAAATCCTAGGTATCCAGTTGCATCCCCAGCTACCAAAAACAAGTTTTAGGAACAAATGTCAAATTATGCAGAACACCACCATTACCTCCTTTACCTATGCTGGAAAGCCAAAGTGGAGCAATCACAGCGTATGTCTTGGGAAGGAGATCTAAAAGATTTACCAAGGCTTCTTTTCCTACAAATTGCTCCTTTCTCCTAGCTGGGTACATGAGGTCGACCTAATAAAGTCAGAATCTCACATTTAAATGTTACTATGAATGAAATATCTCTTTTTAAAGGCTCAGAAGGAACAAAACAAAGGAATGGCCATAAAAGTTGTTGCTCACATCACTACAGTTATATCATTTGTGATCTGATGAGCTAGGACAGGTGATCAAAAGCAAAAGTCCTTATCTTTCTTGAAAGGTAATGTCAGTGGCTGCACTCACTAATAAGGGCTGCCACCTATTGCATGTGTGATGGTAAATGATTATAGGCAGACAAATCTGTTATTTCATTTTAATCAGTTACTTAATCAGTTTCCTTGGAATGAACTGGTTTGGCACAACAGACTGAGTGACAAAACATGTCAAAGCTGAGGGTGTAATAATAAAGTACTGATAAATCACAGAAAAGTGATACTATCATTCTTTTTATTTCCCCTTTTGTTTCTATCAGAGCAAGTTAACCTCAGCTCCTTTCATTCATCTTTTGTTGTTATTGCTGGGAAATTTAGTATTTAGCTCAAGATGTTTCGCATGATGAATTATTAAAAATCTTTAACTGTTGGACAACCTTCTAGAGGTATAAGATTTTTTAAGAAAAAAATTATCCCTTGTTTTGCTGTAAGGGGAGACAGCTAATGAAAAATGGTCCAGAATTATTGTGAAACAATTGTCTGTAGTGTAATCAAGTCTGCTTCTGCCCTCCAACTACTCCAAGATATAATGATACATGTATCATTAAGCAGCTGCTATGGATGCCTGAGGAAACTGGTAGAAATTTGTACCTATTGTTTTTCTTTCTCCACTTCAATCTGCTCTGTTACACTCCTTCCATCCCCTTCCCACTGCACTTTTTAAACACTACAGGCTTGGGGAATAGCGGCTGGAAAGCTGCCCAGCAGAAAAGGACCTGGGGGTGTTGGTCAATAGCTGGTTGAACAGGAGCCATCAGTGTGCCCAGGTGGCCAAGAAGGCCAAAGGCAACCTGGCCTATATTAGCAATCGTGTGGCCAGCAGGACCAGGGCAGTGATCGTCTCCCTGTATTCAGCACTGGTGAGAGCACACCTTGAATTCTGTCTCTAGTTTTGGGCCCCTCACTACAAGAAAGACATCAAGGTGCTGGATCAGATCCAGAGAAGGACAATGCAGCTGGTGAAGGGTCTGGAGCACAAGCCCGATGAGGAGCAGCTGAGGGAACTTCTTGTGTTTTGCCTGGAAAAGAGAAGGCTGGGGAGGGACCTCATCACTTTCTACAACTACCTGAAGGTTGTAGCCTGGTGAGGGTCAGTCTCTTCTTCCAGGTTACAAGTGATAGAAGAAGAGGAAATGGCTTCAAGTTGAATTGGAGGGATTTAGATTGGATATTAGGAAAAAAATTCTTCCCTGAAAGGGTTGTCAGGCATTGGAACAGGCTGCCCCAGAGAAGTGATATAGTTACCATTCCTAGAAGTGCTGGGAGATGTGACACTCAGGGACATGGTTTGGTGGTGGACTTGGCAGTGAGGGTTAATGGTTGGACTTGATCTTAATAGGCTTTTCCAGCTGAAGGATTCTATGATTCTATATACATTTAGCTGGACTCTAGCTACACTGGTGTAACCCTTTACTTGAAGCCATGTCTGCTATCTCTGGGAAAGGATTTTGATGTTCCTGGACTAAGTGGCTGCTTAATTATGGAATCTTTCAAATAAGCCCTTTTAGGGCTGTGATTTTTAACACAGCAAATGGAGAGCAAGGGATAGTGTGTCACTAATGTTCAATTAGAAGAGATTTGAAATTAAACGATTGTTTGCTTAATGGTTGATAAATGCTGTGCAATATTAAAGAGTATAATTAGGTGTGGGGGATTCTCCTACTCTGTTCCCAGCCTCCATTCACATGGTCTCTGGTTGGCAAGTTATCCTATACAAAGGTACAAGGCATGTTTGCAATAGGCTGTTTGTAGGAGACAAAAATACTCCTTATGGGTGACATTTCCCTCAGTGGTCTATTCTTAACAGAACACATTTTGAGGACTTTAAATAATAACAATATTTAACATCAAGCTGAAATTCTACCAATGATAAAAGTCATCTTGGGTTAATTTATGTCCATTATCATTCTGTTCAAGCAAGAGGCCATGACACAAGATGTAGGAAGAAACAAAATACTGAGAATACTTATTGAAAGAGGGAACATAGATAAGAAGATTTTACTGAGCTCTTTAACAAAAAAAATCAAATCTGGTTTATAATATTGTTTTATTGAAGTGAATAATCTGTCTCCAGCATGCCTTCCAACAGAAATGTATTTCTGGCACATGTTGTAGAATGATAGCCTCCGTTTTAGTCACCAACAAAGACACTAATGTGATCATGCCAGCACATAGGTATTCAAGAAGGTGGACACTGATGAGTGGGTGTCATGGAAATCACTACTGAGGGACCTCTTTAATCTATAGAGAAGCTTTATTTGTACAAGGCAGAAATCCACAACAGCTTGATTTTCCTAAGAGAAAAAAGAAAAAAACCTAAGCAGCTCTCAACTAAATTTCTGTGTGCTGGCAAAGAGGGGGTAACAGGGTAAAACTGCATGAAATTTTCCTGCTCAAACCTGAAATAATGCTCGATCAAATCCAAACCAGCCTCCAGGAGTCAGTGAAGCCCTGGAATACTTTCAGCTGAGGAGATTTCTCCTAGATTTTGACTCTGTTTAAGAGCAGATAGGACAGTATGCCTCCTATCCCATACCGTGTGGTTAGACACCTGATCAAGAGCCTCAGTGATTGCAAGATTTCCCAAGAAATCAGATTTAAATCTAAATCTGCTATCATTTATTCAGTGACAGAAAGCTTTCAAAAACTTCTAGCTCAGAGGATCTGCTTTTATTTACATTTAAAAAAAAAAATGCATCTTTCCACATGTAAAAAGATTAAGATTCACTAAATATGAGTCAGCACAAGCATCCAGAAAATATGGGCAGGTCTATGGCACAAAAAATCATTTTTCATAGACAACGTCTCAGAAAAGTTTTGGAGGTTCCTGCTTAAGGGGTTACCACATCCAGTAGCCTACCTGGCTAGATAGACTCCTTCCCCACTAATGCTTACTGTCCCAGGAGCACCAGCAAAAAAGAATACATATATGCCCGGTTTGTTCAGCTAATTTTATTTAACATGGGGATGAAAATGGGACTGCATTATCCTACCAGGCTGAGAATGAGTCAACTAGGGCACAGTTACCTCCTTGGTTTGCCTTCAGAGGACACAGGGAAAGGCAGAGTGAGACAAGGAACGACTGAAGTCAGAAACCACCCAGTGAGATTCATCACAGGATATCAGAGGTCCTTCTATCCTGTCACAGGCAATTCTGAGTGTTACTGAAGAAAGTAGTTTCTATGTGTTCAAGGTATCAAAAAACCTTTTAGTAGCCAATGGATCCTGAAAGAAATGCTTGATTTCAGCTTTGAAAATATGCTTTTGCCAACTGGATGTTGGCACAAAATATTTTCCATAGCATAATTAATTAAAAAAAAAAGTAGTAATCTGTAAAACATCAATAATGTGCAAGTTTTACAGTGCTCTTTTGTTTTTTCATGAATTAGTAAAAAAAAAAAAAGGTATTTTTTAAAATTATTATTGATTTCCTTGTCTATATCACTTCAACTTTGACCCATGAGATTTGCCTCTTCTGTAAGATCAATACAGAGCACTAGACCTTATAGGATATAATTTTTCACATCCTTTAGATGACATGCTATAGATTTATATTTTGGCCAGAACTTTCCCTTTGTAGCTGGGCATTAAAGATTTTGAAAGCATTCATAATAATAAAAGAAAAAAAACACAATTAAGACTAGATAACTGCACTCCTTATTGACTGGGATTGGAGAGAAGACATTGTGGTCCTCTGTTCTGTGTAAATTGGACAATTTACATACTATTGTAAGATTTCTGACAGAAAGAAGCCCCCCTAACCCAGAAAGCACATCTCTTCAACAGGGTCATCTACAAAGCGGCTGAGGAAATAATGCAGGATTAGACAGTTACTTTTCCTATAAGTATGGAAGAGAGGAACAGAGGGATTGATAAGGTCTTACCCATCACAGGGATGATCTTCAAACATCAAAGCATCAGACAACATACCACATGCTTGCAGTCTATTACTCACCCAGTCACTGAACTTTGAAACACTTCTTGATGCCAATTCCCTATGAAAATTCTTAGAACAGAGATGTTTACTCTTTCACCGTTACAATAAGCACAGTAAAAGTCACCTGTTCGTAGTTACAATTCGAAGTCAAAAGTGGGGTAAACCAGTAGATCACAAGTCCTTTCCTAATGTCCAGGCTAACCTTCTAGCATGGAGCACCCTCTAAGCAGCACAACTCTTGTATTTGTGAATTCTATGCTTATTTTTAGAATTTGTTAGAAAACAACATCAAACTGATGACAGGATGCTTTTAAACCTCTTGCCCCTCAAACAGTAACCAGTCAAAAAGCTCTCCTCCCAGACAAACTATTTTCTTCTTTTAAGAACAATTGCACAAGAATTTCAGTCTGAATTATATAAGGAATCATGTGGGGGGTTTTTTTACTTTCTAAATAATCAATAAAAGTTGTGGGAAGCATAACTTGGGACTGCATATTAATCTTGCATTCAGCCTTCCATGCTAGTTTTCAACAGAACCTATTTATCTTGCTGAGTCTATAGGAGTGATTTGTTTCATCTGTACACTCCATGCACCACTAAATATAAAACCAACTTCTGTTTAGCAAAGTGGATAGCAGCATGAGGCCCTTCCTGATAACCTGGGCTCTGGTAAGAGCATTGCAAATGATGAGAAGTTGTCAGCCTGGGAAAGCAACTAGTGTATGGCACAAGCCACGCTGGTGAGCAGATCAGTTTTGAAAAGAAACATTATTGGTTTCTCCTCTTGGCAACTCCACAGATATCCTGTGGGCCTTCTATGATTTGACATAATTTGTATGAAAGCACAGTAACCCATGAGCCTAAGAGTAGCTGGACTACATCAGGCCACAGGTCTGTTTAGCCCAGATACAGGTCTGTATCTGACAATAGCCGAAAATGGATGCTGGCAGAAGCGAGCAATAGGAAAAGCTATATATAAAGGTAGTTTCCTAAAATGCTCTTCCATTGAAGCTTTTACCAATTCGCAGTTCAACAGCTTTCTGTGTCTGCCATAATCACCATGCTTTTTATCTGTGAATTTATCCAGTTCTTGAACCCATGCTAAAAAGTAACATTCACAGCAACCTGCAGCAGGCAGTTTCAGTGCGTTGCTGTGTCTTTTGTGAAGAAACACTGTAGATCTGTAGTGACCCACATCTCTCCCCTCCCCATCCTGGGCTGAAGTGCCTTGGCTTATACCTCAGGGTTCCTTGGGCAGAAGGGGCTCCATACCCTTGTCAGCAAGGCCTTACTCTTTTTAGAAGGCAGGAGAGAAATGGTACATGATGCCCAACACATCAGTTCTGTAGAAGCCTTGGAGATAAAGAGCTCATGCCCCACTGAGGAGGACAGTTTCAGTGTTTCCATCTGAGGAGATGGTCTGCAAGTACAGTCCTATGGTTTTCCCTTGGTTCTGTTCAGCTGTGACATAGGGCATCAGCAAGAAGAAGGAAAGACAGACTAGCAGTTACAGAATCCAAACACTACCCATCCCTTCTTTGAAAGGTTTAAGAGCATTGCCAATACATGTTTGTACTGTGACTCTTGCTGGTCAGCAGTGTTGTGAAAGACTTGGACATCTAGTTTCACCTGAGCCACTTTCCTTCTCACTGGGTATTTGAGCAGTGACTATCCCAGAGAAACTCTGAACTTCGGCGTTGGGGGGCGGTTCAGTGCACTCCTGTACCACATTTATCACCACAACTTTCATCCGTAAGACCAGCCATGAGAAAAATTGTGAAGGTCTCAGAGATTTTCACTTGGAAATTTCATTTTTGAGGACTCAGGACTTCTGTTGCTCAGTCAGGCACACAGTTCAAACAGCACTGCAGAAAACATTGGTGGCAAAGGCATAGCAGGTGTCACTGGATGGGAGTGAAGTTTGGGAGAGTAGAGACTCAAAAGGTTCATCTTGTTTTTTCTGCCTGTTGCCCAGAAACTGCTGCAAGGAGAAGAAGAACATGACTTGGTACCAGCACTCCACAAGTGATTGCACTGCGTTTTGTGCAGTGTAATTTTTTTGAAGAATACAGAATACAATTCAAGCAGCTTTTGGTGGTCTGTGATGCCTGTGGTTTGTACTAATGCTATGAAAACCTGTGATTAGAAATAATTAATGAACAATGGCATTGACCATATCTGGGTGTTTTCTGAGCACAGTTTCACAAGCAGAATTTCTATATTTCTGTTATCAAAAACATACTGGTATAACATCACTTAACATGATATCAGGAGAAGGAAAATATCTGAGTAATTTTTTCATATAAATTTATCTATATAGTCTTGTTAAGATGTGAAACAAAAATTAAATTACTCTTAATACTGGGGGTAGGCTTACAGATTAGAGAAAAGAAAGAAGAATATATTTAGATTCAGTGAGACAGAAAAAAACGTGTACATGGAAAAAGAAAACCTGAGAAAATAAAATCCTCTTCTTAATAAAGTTCTAAGATAAATTATCTAAATTTGGGGGTAATCAGAACACAGGAAATTTAATTCCTTACTTTTTCCTTCTGACTTCAAAGGAAAGGCCCGATTTTTTATGCATAATATTAAAGGAGCATTTTATCAAAGAACAGCTGTATCTATCCTACAGAACAGAGAAATTTAAATGTGTTTTTCCCCATAAGTTTTAGCAATACAAAATATTTTTTACAAGCTTTTCTAAACACTAAACAAAGCTTCTATTTACCATACAAAATTTTCTGGATTCTACTGTTTTCTAATGGAGCAAAGAGAAAAGAATTTGTCTCCATGGTCTGCATAATTAACATTCACATTCTCAGGGCGCTTCCAGGCCTGCTTAGGAAGTTGGAAAACCCAGTAATATTCACTTCATATATCATCAAGAATCACTCATGCATAATAATATGTAACAATACAGAAATCTGACTACAGACCTTAGTAATATTGACTATCAGCACTATACTGGTATAACAATTGCAAAAGTAATTAGCGTGTCATCTTCTTTTCTGACAGCCAACTAATCAAACAACAGAAGCAGAACATAACAAAAATAGAGAGCAATGCAAATAGTTTTAAATAGCTTCTTCTGGCTCTTGCTGATATATGCTCATGATATTTTTCTTCAGAATCACTCCTGAAAAACACAGAACCATAAGAAAATCCACGATGCTAAATGAGAGGTTTTAGTTTCCGACCTGCCATACATTCTGAGTAAGCTCCCAGTCGTGAGGTCTGTTCCAGGTAGTCTGTGTTTGCACCTAAAAATCATGACAGTAGCTGCAAGTGCTTCTCAGAAAGGTGCCACTCATATCAGGATAAGAAACCACACCTCCTGAGGTAAAAAAAAAGACAGTCATTTTCTATAGAAAAGATTGTGCAAGGTGCTGAGCGTTTTGGGCAAATTGTCCTTGCTGGTGTCATGAGACACTGCAGTTGAAACACAGCCCCAGAGAAGCCAGTGGCAAAGGTCTTGTTTACATCAACAAAACACCACCCTCTTTATTTGCAGACAAAAACCCCAGGTTGCTTCTATCATTTCTGCATACCAAGTCCTTGGGAAAGGATTGACTTTGCTCTGGGGAGCAAAGAACTGAAGGCTGTGCACCCCAACAGCAGTGGGTGAGCCATTCCCATCCAATGTCACAGCTCTGGTTCTCACAGTAGCCCAGGTAGATGCCCCCTAGACTGAAGGAGAGGAGTTTGATATATTAAATAAGCAGTGATTTAGTGTGGGCTACTCCTGCACTGTGAGGGGACTCTCACAGCTCCTTCCTAGAGGTGGCTGCTGGGCTACCACAGATGCAGGAGTAGCTGACTGTGCTTCACTGCAACTACCATAGGATTTTTTGGGGGTACTTCCAGATGTGCAGTCCCCATGCAGTTTCAGTAACATAATTAGACCTGGGATTTATTTAGCACTATTCAACATGTTTTCAGCAGGGCTGATTATGTGCCATTCCCTTAGGAGCCCTGTTATAATTTGGAGCTTCCTCAGAGCTGCAGGGATTTGAAGCAGGGAGGGGGGACTTAAATAGCATTACATTTGTACTGCTGAGCTATTCCCTTTCGGGCCAGAGGTAACTTAGTCTCCTACCATGCCCACAAGATTTTCTTTCTGTCAGCACATCTAAAGTTGATAATTTGAAGCATTTTCCAGGGAGCTGGACGGAGTTATGTCTCCCAATAGTTGAAAGATTAACACGTTACGGATATTTGGGCATTTTGGCAGAGAGTGGTTTGATGTAATTAGGATCAGTTTCTGGTTATGGCCATGCCAGGCCAGAGGCAGAGGGCACTTCTCAGAGTGGGAAGAGGAAAAGCCAAAGGCAACGATTAAAACAGATTATTATACACTTTTGAGCTAACATGTGGAATCAATAGCAAAACATTAGCAGCTGTGCTCAGCTGTAGAAAAGCCTGCAGTCTTACTGTAACCAATAAAAATAAATTATGGACTGAAAGGGAGGAATGGAAAAAATGGTGGGGAAACCAGAGAAAAATTCAAAGAAAAAATGTAATATAAACATTGAAAATAATTTATTACCTGAAACAGCGGGTTTATTTGGTTTATGTTATGTTTGTTCATCTTTAAATTACATTAACAAATTGAAAGCATGCTTTAATTTGTAGGCTCCATGATAACCAGGGCAACAATGATAACATCCCATAATCTCTGAAGGTAAAAACAGAGAAAGTGATAGTCAAATTGGTGAATGTTAGATGTTGCACTGTGTTTTCCCAATATAGAGAAACGAAAACTTATCCTGACTTTTAGCTTGGCAGAAATAGAAGAAAGGAAAACTGCAGACCTGAGAAGTTTGCTTGGCATAAAGACACTGTACAGTGAATGAGCTGATAAATAGAAGGCATCTGGTAGTCACCCAGGAAGAAGATAGGGTTCTTACTTGTTGTCTACAAGCAAAAACCAAGGATATGATCTTTTTTTGTTAAGGTACAGCACAAGATTGACTCACGGTTAAGGACCAAGTGCAAGATTTAGTTCAAAAACTCAAAAATTGCTGTAGTAGAATCCTAATTGCTAATGTATGTGATTTGTGCAAACAGTAAAGTTTGTTGAGGGCAGTGTATTAACCATTAAGGCTAAGAAATTCTTGGGAAAAAATCTATTAATATATACTATAAGATAAAAAAAGTGCAAGCCTTCCGTGATACTTACTAAATTTCTGTCTTCTATTTAGACATTTTACCCAAGCAAAATAAAAAAAAAAAAAAGATTAACAGATTAAAGCTCTGGGGAAAAAAAAAAAAAGTTGTGATTGTAGTAAAAATGAAAAAGCTAATTCTGCATCCTAATTTCCACTTAAATAAACTTGTGACTTCCAGTGATAATTTCAGCATGACTGGTCAGAAATGAAGCTAACAAAAGTAACAAGTGTTAATTGACCCATATTTAATTTTAATCTAATCTGACGGTCAAGAGTGACTAATTAACTTTACAGAACAAATGAAGACTTTGTTAAATAGCTAATTTCTTCATCCCTTCAGTTTTGATGTTAGAGCCCATGAGAAATCATCTCAGACATTGCCAGGGCATCTCAAAACAAAACAGAGAAGATCAGAATGCATATTCATAGACTTCACAAGGAAAGAAAGGAAAAGGAAGAAAAGCTAGAATAAAGGATTAAACCAAACAACAAAAAAATTAGGTGATGATTACAGAATCACAGAATATTCTGATTTGGAAGGGACCCACAAGGATCATAGAGTCCAACTCCCAACTCTTAGCCCTGCACAGGACATCCCCAAGAGTCACACCATGGGCCTGAGAGTATTATCCAAACCTTGAACTCTGTAAGGCTTGGTGCTGTGACCACTTCCCTGGGGAGCCTGTTCCAGTGCCCAACCACTCTCTAGTGGAAGAATATTTTTCTAATATCCAACCTAAACGTCCCCTGACACAACTTCAGGCAATTCCCTCGGGTCCTGTCCCTGGTCATCACAGAGAAGAGATCAGTGCCTGCCCCTCCTCTTCCTATCATGAGCAAGTTGCAGACTGCAATGAGGTCTCCCCTCAGCCTCCTCTTCTCCAGGTTGAACAGACCAAGTGCCCTCAGCAGCTCCTCATACAGCTTCCCCTCATGGCTCTTCACCATCCTTGTTGCTCTCCTTTGGACACTCTCTAATAGTTTAACATCTTTCTTATATTGTGGTGGCTGAAACTGCACACAGGACTCAATGTGAGACTGCACCAGTGCAGAGTAAAATGGGACAATTTAACACTGCTCTGGATTAAACGTACAGTCAACAATTTTTATACAAATAGGTTTTATACTGATAAGATGAGGTAGGAGAATAGTACCAGGTCTTTCTTAGAAAAAGAATTAATACAGTCACAGATGATATGCTGAATATCACAAAAAAATCTGAGGCAAAACCAGAGACTATAACCTTAGCAAAGCCAGGTCTTACATGTTTTCCCATACCACTGAAGGTTTTGAGTGTTCAAAATTATTCCATCCTTTCTTTGAATGAAACATTTCAAGTTTTTCAAGTCTACCAAAAATTCATACAAGACAAGTGAGAAATTATCTTCATTGAATCATAATAGCTACTAACCTAGAAGACAGGTGTCACAAATTCCAGGACTTTTCCTATCTGATTCAGTAAACAAAAATTTCAGCTGGGAAAATGAGACCACAATGGAATCTCCCCCAGCAGAGGCTGAGAGCTTCATTAGTACAGTTTTCTCACTTTATTTCAAAACTACTATCAAAATAGATAGAGAAAATGCATGTGGTCTGCATTTTACAACACAGGTTCCTACCTTTCCCCCATATTTACATATCCTGTGAATTGCTCTCCTCAGCCTCCATGGAAGCAAGAAGCCTAGCATATGCAAAACAGAAGTTCCACTCAAACTCCATTGTCAGCTACATATATATATATGCATATTTTTGTGCCTCCCCATTGCAGGGATAATTGACTTTTACAGGAAACTGTACAGAAAACTTTAATTCTCACAGGAAGCATGTAACATACCAACATCTCCATTCTAGCATGACTGCGAAGTCATTTCTTCAAAGTGTTACAGTAAATGAATGTCTAGCTCAAGGAACAAAGCCATGAATCCTTCATAACCCGCCTCAGAATATAGTCCACTCCACCTCATGGTCTCAGTTTTCTTCTCTGAAAAATGGGTTTGATAACATACTCCATGTTTTCAACTGTAGTTTTAAAGTACAATTTATAGTGCTTGAATGCATGAGCAGTTACTCTGAGGTAATATAATTAACTCACCTATGATACCTGAAAATCTGTTTTCCATCTGTTTAATCCACAACTTGTTTTTCGTTTTATCATTTTTATTTAATTGTCCCTGTCTGTACTTCTCCATCTCCATCCATCTTCATGTTGGTTGACCAGATTCCTCTAACTACAAGAGTAGAGTGATCCAGAATAATATGAAGAAGATTTCATGTTGCACTGTAATATATTTGTAACTTAGTAAGAACATACTTTTTTTTTATTAATGTGATTATTATCTTTAGGTGTTCTTTGCATTCCCTATTAATTCCTTAACTGCTATATTCTTTCACCTTTCATTAATTATTACCCAAAAATCTCTCATTTAGGCTCACCCATTGATAAAATCCTTTCAATATTTTATCTGAAGGCTGTGACAGAAAACTGCCCAACTGCAGGAACAAGGTAATTGATGACACAAGAACTACTGATATGCTGGGACACAGAATCTGGCATCACAATGAAAATCACCTTACTTAACACACCATACTCAGTTTAGCTACTTTCATGAAAGCAGTTGAATAATCCCTACAACTAGAATAAAAACTTCAGGAAAAGTAAACCCAACAGCCAGTCAGAAGTAATGTGATTTAGCATGCTGAGCACATCTGCTAGAAAACAAGAGAGGGAAAAAAGTCTCTCATCTTGTATTTGTTAAGCTGTTGCTTATTGCTTCACAAACCCCCCAGTTTCAGGTGGCAGTGGAAGTACAGGTTTGATTTAACCACAATCCTAAAATACACAGAAATCCACAGAAAAGTTAATTACATCCTTATGATTAAGAATACACTGATTTTCCTGATAAGAATTACAAGAAGACTTACAGATTATAAGATTTTGATCTCCTCCCCTTTTCAGCCTATTGATGTCTCAGGCTTAGACAATGGAATGACTTCAAATGACTTTATAAGAACAAATGTGAAATCCTGTGTATTTCTATGCCCAACTCTACTTATTTTAGATAATGTGAAACTTGAAAAGCATCAAAATCCAGAGCAAAGATGTTATCAATGTCTTCCTAGTTGTTGTTGTCAAAATAATGAGAGAAACTGAGTGGTGTTATTTTTGCCATGTTATCTATACTAATAACTCCATTAAAGACTAGGCTAGCCTCTCAGAAACTTCTTTCACTCAATCAATGACCTCGTTTCCATGGAAAGCTAACACAAGGTGCCATTGATGATGACTTGATTTCCTTTCACATCTGAAGTGGAAAAGGAGAAGACAGACTAAATGAAATCCCATCCATCTTAATGAAATACAATTATATTCTCCTTATTAATCATTTAAAAATCAATATGTCTCTTCTTGGCAAACCCTGCCAGAATTTGTCATTCTGTGCCAGGCCTCAATACATCTTGTCCTGTAGTGATTTTTATAAGTTCAGTCACCTGTTTCCCAGAGTAAATAACAGTGTTTCTTTGTGTTGTGATGAGAGCGCAAAGAATGGCACTGGCGGGGAGGCTAAAAAGACAGCACACACATTTTAATCAGTAATAACAAATATTTCCTCCCTGTGAACATTTTTAAATGAGTAGTGTTCATCAAAAATAAAAAAAAGTCTCAATAAAAAAAAAAAAAAGACCACAGGTCAATTGATATGTACAGTTTCATACAGAGCATTATTTATCTTTTCAGCAATAGTGTCATTAGTTTCTGCCTTAAATAATCTTACTTATTGCATGGGATAGTAACAATTGTATGAACTTGCTTGCAAATCTTAAGGTCTGAAAGAAAACTGAGTTGGAATTCTTCCTATAACAGTTTCCACTGATTTACAGACTTGTAGAAAAAACATTTCTCACTGTATTGAAAAATTTCCATTTTCTCTTTAGATACAATAAAACTTGAAATCTTCATCAATTGCGGAATGCATTATAATTGAAATAAAATGGAAGCACTAATTAAAAAAAGTTTGTGAGAGACTGTTCTAGTAATGATATTACCAGCAGTGGTAGGTATTCTCAGAAAGATATTTATATCACATAGGATACTGAAATACTTGTTAAAACTTGTGTGAGGGGGTGTGAAATTTCGATTCCCATCAAAAACCTCAAAACTCATGAATAAAGTTTTAAGAAAAACAATCATGAAGAAATCATCCCATTTTGAAAACAGCTATCCTATAGATGCTCTTCAGCCAATCGTTCACATACATAATCACTGATGTTCCCATAAAAGTATGTAATTAATGTGTTTCCAGTGGGTGAAAAAGACAACTCACTGCAGCACCAGGATGAAACCTTGGTTCCACTGGCTCTGGCCATGGTGTGGGGCAGCTACAATCCTTGACAATCCTTACAGTCCCATTTTATCCTGCTCCTTATATTGGCGTAGTTTGAGGGAAACCCTGAAGAATGCATCAGCTTCCCAATGACATTTGACCTTGTCAATGAAAAGTTGCAACAGTCAGGATTTCATCTCAGGTATAACAGAAAAAAAGAAAGGAGGCCAAAATAGCAGACTTTTTCCTAAAAGAAAGAAAAATAACCAAAATAACTGGCGGGGGAAAGGAACTCACAAACCAGTCTGACAAGATTACAAGAGCACCCTCCCAACTCCTAGTCACCTCTTTGAGGCTTGTGATACTGTGAAGTGTGCTTTGTATAACTATGCAAAACATGCACCGCTTGCAAAGTCAGAAGAGGAGATATAGTAATGTGTGTTACCATTTACCACTGGTGTTGATTTCTTCTCTTTGTTCTATTAACCTTCTCTGCTTTATGTTCCAAAATGGAGTCAAATACCTTTCAAGGCAATTCAATATTTACCTGCCCAAAGTAAATAAGACGTCCCTGAAGACCTACATTTGATATGTATTGAGTTCCTAATAAATCCTGTTTGCACATGGAAATACAGGACTTGCCAGGAAATACAGGACTTGCCAGGACAGATGATATTTCAAACCTATTTAGTCCAATATTCTGCCTTAGTAAACAACGTCAAGATGCTTCAGAGGAAGGTAAAAAAATCCGGCAATAAACAGATATATAGAATTATATGATTCAGTCTGTAAGGGACTTCTGGAGGGCATCTGGCCCAAACTCCACTCAAAGTAACACCTCTTTTCAGGTTGCATTTGCTGTTTGCACAGAAAACATGCAGGTAAGGCCTGAGATGTGATGGGGGGACAAGTTCTCACGTGTCACCAGGTATACCAAGACTAGTGGTACGTGCAGGCCTGCGAACATTCATACTCCTCATACACACAAGGATGGTGAACTATGCAAGTGAGCATTCATATGGCACTTGCAACCACTTCTGAGACTGCTCTCAAGAGTTCTCAAGCACCTTTCTATGTTCCTTATAATAAAATAAAATATCTGATCAAAGTGGTGTTACCACCTGGACAGCAGATGTAGTGGGCAGCAGCAAGGTACTAATACAGACACAGTCCTCTGGCACACACTGCCACAAGTGGTCATGCGAAACCCAGAAACATCCTCTGCTACCTAATTTGTGTCCCCTGTAAATACATACTAGCTAGCAATGACTTCTCACTCAATAACAGTATTTTAAAAGTTTTCAATAAATAAAATAGAATAAAATAATGGGAAATTAAAGGGTGCTTTCTCTTATAGCCTGTTTGAAAGGTTTTGTTCTTGTCTTTTAGTTCACATTACATAATTTGAACATCCTAGTATCAATAGACAACATTTACTTTAGAGAAAACTGGCACAAATATTTCAAACAAATGTACTAAATACATATAAATTTGTTTGCCAATTCCTGTGGCCTCTTCTGTAGTCCATTTGGGTTTACAATAAAAAGATTAAAAACCACATAGATGCATTAGTTCTTAATTCTTATTCTCTAAAGGCTTTTTACCTGTGGTACACCTCCGATTTTTGCTGGAATTTTTTGTTAAAACCCTAACCAGACACTTCATCAAAATAAAAAACTAACAACAGAAAGCTATTTTTTGTAAATTCTGCTATTTTGCAGTGCTGGTTGCAAAATCAAAACAGGTTTCTTGTACCAGTGCAAGCTTTTTCTCAATTCCGTAGGCTTTAGCTTAGGGTTGAAATTTTACATCTTAGTATATAGGACCTGTATTTCATGCAGAAGCTTCAGCAACTGGAATAACTCTAGTGATCAGTAATTAGGAAATTGTTAATGCATCTGCTGATAACACCATCCAGGGGTAATGGTTGTCATGGAAGAGATGATCACACAAAAGAAGACTCTTTGATAGCGGTGACCAGAACAAATACTAGCTCAGATGGCCACCTTCACAACATTCACCCCACCTTACAGATATACACCTCAAAGTTTAGTACCCCAGCCAACACAGAAAGCAATGCAATGGGCATTGCTTGTCCTCTCCAGAGAACGAGTCATCCCATCGTAAGGTAGGAACCTGGGCACCAGGCTTGGCCTCCTGCTTAGATGATGAACTTACATCAGAAAATTTTGGTTTGCTCTCCCTTAGGAAATACTGATGATAATTTTTCCTGTAAACTATGAAATCACCAAGGGAGGAGATGAAGGAGCAGAAAGAAACAGTTGCAGCAGTTGGGATGACTACTGGTCAGCACTGGATCCTTGAAAGCAGAAGGTATTATCTCAGGCTGCATTAGGTTCAGTAATCAGGTTCCTGAAGTAGAAAAACAATCAAGAGCCCCTGTTTAAGCATTTGTGCAGGGAGACTCATAAGGACCACGAAGCACCATTGTGGTCAAACATGTTTCAGATCGATTAGTTTAAAGAGTAGGTACTGAACAGAAACAATTGACGGAAAGGAACAGCTATTTTATTATAGGAGACCAACAGTGCACTGCATGTTTAACAGAGCAGAACAAAGGCTAAGAGGTGCAGTGATTGCTGTCTATAAATGTATCAGAGGGTAAGCAGCAGGGAGGAAGAAAGCTATTCACATTGAAGGACAGCCCTGACACAAAACAAATAGGTATAAACGAGCCACAATTACTCTGGAAATTACAAGCATATTTCTAACCATCAGAGCAGTGAAATATTTCCTAATAGGAATAGGTGGGAACAAAACCACAATGATTTTAACTTTAGACTATGATGTGTTTATGAATGAGATTAGAGATGGTGTGATTATCCTCGATATTCAAGGACTAGTTTAATGATTAAGGAAGTGGCCTCCCTTCATTCACCCCAGGTATTTAGCAGTTTACTGCCTAAATACAATAGATGCATCATCATTTGCATTTAGCCCATTGTTGCTCTCAGTCATCCACGTAAGTTTCATCTCATCATTTAATATTTACCGAATAATAAACTATAGTTACATATTTAGATAAGAAAAAACTCCACACAGTACCTATTATTTCCTCTTTTTTCGTGTGCACGCTCATAATTTTCTCATACATTTCTTCACATTAAGTGCTTATCCTTAAGTTTCTACAGAAACACTAATATTTATACAAGGAGAAACTACACGGAGATGTCACTACTTCCTTCTCGGTAAGCTTTTCTGTATAATGTTCCAAAATGAGGGAGCTTATTTGCTTTCAAAAAAAATCTTTAATTTATTCATACTGGTCTATTATGCTCTCCTTTTTTTAGCCCTTGTTTAAATTTTCACAGGAAATTTGCATGGAATGCCCTACTTTCTTTCTATTATCCCTCCACCCTTGTTGTCCATATTCAAAACTGGTGGGAAAAAACCTGTTTAGGGTAAAAAATAAAATCACTTTTCAAATGCCAAGGAAAGGGAAAGATCAATGCACTTTGATGTTAATACCGTGAGCTTTGTAGTTTTCCTCTTTGTTTGTTTTCGTCTTCCCCTATTGTCAACAGTACACCAGATTTTATAGGCAGTCCAACACAGAGCAGATGCTGATTAAAGGAAATGCACTTTTCAGTGTGACATTTTAATTAAAATCACTCTCTCTAGTCTAAATGCTATATTCTTAATGAGTTTTATTTTATTAACTGTTGCGTGAAAATACAATGAGCTTATATTTAATTGAAATAGAAGTTTTTACAGCTAACTTGATGGACTGTGACTAGGCAGTCAAGATTGACCAGAATATTCCTGCTGTCTATCCAGAGGGCTGAAATATAAGGTGCAGGCACATGTGGCTATTCACTCCCATGCATCCATATGGCTAGACCAGAGCGACTGCTTCACTCTCTGGCACATGCTGACGCTCTCCCTGCTCCTGCTCCCTTCCTATCTGAATCTTATCACCTTCCTTACCTTTAGGGTTCACCAATTCCAGCTCCATAAGGCAGAAGCTGTCTATTTTTAACCAAATGTACATAAACCCTTATTCCAACCTGAGTCATCACCTCAGCAGGCATTTGTAGATACAGTTGTACATATGGTGTGCCTGTAGATAACATTATGCCTGTTATATTTACAGAAGACATAAATTGCCCCAAATGCTGGTTGCCTAAAGAGACATTGAAAAGGGAAGTCAAAGACCAGGGAAAAAACTTACATGTGAGATAAAATTTAGTAGTAATGAAAAAAAAAGTAAATGCATTATTATATTCATGACAGGGTGAAACATGTCTTTGACTTAAAATACAAATAAATTTTACCTGAGGTGCAGGTGGATAATAAAAGGGTATTTTTCATTATGCTTTAATTTTTGAAATAAGCTCCCATGATAGCACAATGTTGGGCAGACTGTTCATTGTTACAAACTTCAAGGATCTAGAAGAACTAGTCACTTTAGGTCCAATCCTGAAACAAAATCAGTAAATCTGCTACTGAATTTAAGATGACCATGATCTGATTTTCCCACATGAAAAGGAGTGGCTCTTTCCCAACATTTCTGTAGTGAAACCTGATATGTTTTTCCTACTTTGTCATATAATTTGTACTGTGTACAGCAGATAGTGACAAAGGATTTGTTCTTAGCATGAAAACTTCAACAACATCTGCATTCGTAAAGCAATGAGCAAACATTGATGAAGTAATCCAGAGGTTAAATTACTGAATTTCTAAATGTACTCATTGCTTTTGTTGAAAAACCAGGAAGCACGGCCTCAACTTTGCATATTATTTGCATCTCCAGTTAAGACCATTTGCAATACTGCATGCAGAATAAAAAGAAATTCAGAATCCTTTAAAATCCAGAAACCTGTAAAATCCAAACTGCAGTTCACCTAACTTTCAAGTAATTTTCATCTTTTCATTGTACAATGATAGTAACTCATACCTGATTTTTATCACTTTCACAATGAACATACAATATATAACCATTCGTTACAAATTAATGCCAGGTTATCATACTAAGCAGTTGGTTTAAGAACTCATTGCCTGGTAGGCCTTATTAGTGAAAAGTAACTGATATTTCACTTAAAAAAAAAAAAAAAGAAAAGAAACAAAACAAAAAAACTAGCCAACAAACAAAACCAAAAATCTAAGTTTTCATCTCACTCGCACCCCTCTGTCTCAGTCCCTCAAGCCACAAATTCATTTTCAGAGGAAAACCTCAAGGAGTAACAGGAAAACCACGTGAAAGAGGTGTTGCAGAAGAAGGTAGAAGGGGTCATTCATTATACAAAATGCCTACAAGGGCTGGAAGACTAAACAGACCAGGTGGTAGAAGGTCACATAAAGATTTAACTACGAGACGTGTTGTGGAGTAGAGGGATGAAAGGTGTTTAGAATAAGGATTATAGGCCTCACTTTCATTCTTTTGTGAGGACATTTGTAATTTACCATTGTGGTGATCCTTTCTCTTTAAGGTGAAACCCAACTAGGCAGCGCACATACAACAGATACATGGTCTTTGGGAAGACCAGCCCAGTGCCTGACATAGACGTCCCTTGTTCAGAAAGGAGACGGCTTTGAAGACTCAAATCAGTTATCTTTTCACCAGCCCTCAGGATTCTCTTTCCTAATCCTATTCCTACAGCATTCCATCCTTCAAACACCACCAGCACAATAATTCTAGCTGCCTTCCTCAAGGACCTTCCCTAGTGGGACTGCAGCCATACTATTACATGGTAGACAGACAGATATTGGAAAAGGACAGCATGTAAAGTCTGTATTATTCACACCCTAGCTTCTGTGAAAACAGTGACAGTGCCATGCTAAGGATTCACTGCTACAGACAATTCATTCAACATCTGACCAAGTGGACCCGAGGTAGCCAGCACATGTAAAATCTTACCATCTCTCTAAAACCTTTCTGTAGTATTTTACATGTCCTTCACACAGTGACTCTAAGTACCACACAAGAATCAATCAGTACAGATGAGTGAAGAAACTCTGAAAGACCTTCAGGAGAATTGATGCATTAAGCACATTTGCAAGTTGCCTGCTTTCAGATTGCTCCACTGTCACAAAAACAAACATGCATTGTGACTGATCAATGGGGAAGAGGGGTAAGGCATGGAACAGATGCCTAGAGTATGAAATTTCCTGACACATTTTCCTGTCATTGAAAAGGAAGTTATACCTCACTCTTGGCATTGTGCTCATTTTGAAATTGGGACTGCCCGTGGTTCACTACTTTGTAGTCATTCCTAGAGCATTGTTGGATATTAGCATGTCCTATGCAGTCAAGCTTGCCTTAGACTTGCAGCTGTCAAATGGAGAACAAAATGAAGACTGGTTCGCTTTAAATTATTATCCATGCATCAACATACAACAAGCCATAGCAAGTTGTAATTCACGTGGTTTTGGCCACAGCTGGCAGTTCATCGTTATCAGTGGGCTTGGTCTCAACCTGTTCCATCTTCCCGCTGAAAGCAGATATAGTTTCTATGAAACATATTTTTTTGCCTGACATCTCTTTCTCCAGCTCCAAAATATAATTACTACCAGCTTCTTCACTATCCTTTGGGGACCTTGGGATCTCACCTTCTCCACACTATTGTCAGAACTCCCTTTCTAACTGAAACCCCAGATAAGCAGTTTAGCAGCTAATGTATGTGATTACAGCCACTCTAACTGCTGTCAACTGCACAATTAGAGGAAATCTAATTTTTCTTTGTCTGAGGATTCTATTTTCTGAAGTTTCCTGGCAGGAAGGATAGCACCACCGAAACAACCACAACCACATAGTACATTAACAAGAGATAATAGCAGTTTGGGGGAACAAATCCTGCATCCCAGTACATGAAAAGATGGATCTCATTTAGCTTAGGTGTTTGCATAAGGGGAACAAAAGGCACTACCCACAGAAGGCTAGCAGAAGGTAGAAGGAACCTTATCTCAGGAGTCTCTCTAGATTTTTTTGGATGTCCAGGTGGCATAACATTTTCATAACTTCTGCCTACAACGGCAGAGGGACAAGGGTTTATCTGATTGTGATTTCTTTTTCTTGGACATCCTCCATCTTACTAGAGAGGAAGGTGCTGCAGATAGACACATAAGACACCTGGGAAGCTGGTTTTGACAAAGAAAAGATCGTGCACTGTTCAGCTAGACAAAATCAGGTGTCCTACAATTCAGGGGAATAAATCTTCTATATTCGAGCTATTATTGCCTAGCATGTAAGGAATGATTCCTAAATTTCTAAATCCTAGAGAAGGGCTATTAAAATAGCAGATCCAGGCAAGATCTGGGTTGTGAATACAGTCTGCCCAGACTATGCCTAAGTTCCAGATATGTGATGACCCCTGCATTCCTCTTTCATATGTCTCATCTCCTTCCATACTTTGAGGGTCCAAGCAAAGTACAAGGTCAGGCTGCAGGGATAGTATGTACCTTGCTGCCCTAGGAGAACTTGCAGACCACATGCTGACTAACAAGGAGACTAGGGTATAATACCTCAATAGACCTTGATAAAAATAAATTCATCAGCTTTACTCAAAATACTCTCAAGGAGACTATTTGGTACAAAAAAAAAATTATTATCAAGGCTAATTACTGACTTCAAGACAAGTCCTCCGGCCTGGATATCTCCCTCCTTCTAGACTGTAATTTCCTAGACTCATGCTAATCCCATATACATATCCTTAGTTTATGTAAATAACTGCAGCACTGTTAATGTAGGCAAAGCTGTGTCAACTTAGACCAGCTGAGGATAAGATTGAAGCTCTGTATGACATAAGCAAAGACAGACAGGAGGAAGTAAAAGAAGGAAATACCCTTAACCACAAAACAAACAAAATATTGCAAATCATTACAGTTCATATCTAAGTTTGTAGACAAAATAAATGGCATCATACTGGACTTACAATGGGAATTTGCAGGGAAAGGAGGCAGGCACCATCATTTTATTCCAGCATTGTGCTCACAGTTTATAACACAGCAACACTGGAGAAAAGATAAAGCAAGACACTGATGGAAACTAAAGTTTATGTAATTAATATTTCTTCTCAAATTTCTCCTTAGTTATTAAAAAAACACCTCTCTGCAGCCTCTGGTTCTAGTTGTACAAACACAGTACATTCTTTTAGACTGGGCAAATCACACATATATAATTCCTCCTTTGTGTTTGTGTCTGAGTGTCTAAGACTTTGAATATTGCAATCTAATTCCAACAAAATCTGCCAGAAAGAATAGAGGTTTGGATGTACTAGAAAACCACATGTAATGAATGCAAACAAATGGATAAGGAAAGAGATCTAATAAGTGCCTTGATGAAGGTAAGATGGTATTATTAGCAACCTCACTGTTAGCTATCAGAGAGTCCACAGAGGACCTAATCACAGATTTTAAAAGTTCATTGCTCATAGAACAGTATCCTAATTCTTTTCCTCTTATCTAGAATGGATATCTTTTTCTCACCTGCTTCAAAGAAATCTGTAATATTTCAAAATTTTGGTAGAAGAGAGGAAAGAGGACTTCAAAGCCCAGATCATGTTCAGATTCATACTTTTCAGACAGACCTTATCTTTCTAATACACCATCCTCAGACTGGTAGGAGTGAAAAACCTCAAATTTTTAATTGTTTACAATCTAGATACAGCAGTCCAGAGTGGGGATTTCTGCAGTCACAAAGACAAATAGCTAGAAAGTTCCTTAGCTTTTGCTGTTGTGAAAATGGCAAGACCCAGCACCTGCTGAAGCAAAATCAATTGTGATGCACTATAGGACCATGGGACTGATTTTCGGCTGCACCGGAAACAAGATTGAGATGAAACACCTTCACACAAAGTTTTGGGAAAACAGTGGAAATTCCCATTCACTTATGCTCCATTTCACATATGTACAATACTTCACAGTATGTGATTCTTGTGCTTGTGCACGGGTTGAGATACTCTCTCTTGATATAGCTATTCAATTCTTCTTTTCTTATTACAGACTAATAACAAGGAAATGTTAAGTAAAATTTGGTGGTTGGAAATATACTAAAGATTTTGGTCATGTTTCGTTGAAATCCACTATAAAAGGAAAAAGTAAAGTTATGCCACATGAACAAAACCGAATCCAAAACAGTTTCCCCAAAACCAGACATCTTTTACAGTGTGATGTATCACACAGTAATACACTACGGTAATATAGGCTTAAACTGAACCAAGAGGACTGAAAAGTAGTATTTATATTTCTTTTCAATGTTTGAAGGACCAAAGAGCATGTGATTGAAAGCAGTGCTAAGAATACTGTTTGCTTTCCTAAGAATTGATCTTCTATTGTTTTCTTAGTCCAGCTTTGGTTTAACATGTAACACCCTATGTTAATTTCTTCCTCAGTCATGGATTATCACTATCAGAGTGATTCAAAAGCTCTAACACAATTGAGTTTATTGTTTTCAATATTTTCATTTAAGTGCTTTAATCAATATCTGCCAAGACAATTAAAGGGCTCAAATAGTTTCCGAGAGGAATTTTTCCCTTGGAATCAATCTCTTTTTTTTATTATTATTATTTTTTATTTATTCCCCTATTTATTTTATTTTTAATGCTACCAAAAAAAAAGTTAACACCATTTCCCCAAATTCATCCACTATTCTGATTCTTGTTTTATAAAGGAAATGAAATTTGTCATGCTGCTATACATCATTTGCACTGCAGTACAATGTCCCATCTGTGTGTCAAGTACAAAACAAAAGCATTTTGTGAAAAATTGCTAAAGTAGTAATGATTTTTGTCCTCAACTCTTTGTTTTGCCTTTCAATAAAGAAGGCGACATGTGCCACAAATGATATATTATTGTTTAAGTACAACCCTAGTAACACAGTGCATAACCAAAACCATGTTTCACAGCAGAGAAACTATAGTTTACTGCCCCTATGGCTCTGATGAGAATATAATGTTCTACAGTTTATAAATGCTTTGAGGTCAACACATGATTTACTTCAGCTTGTTCATCCAATGAGCAGGAGGTCCAAAAATATATCAAGCTATTAGACAGCCCACTGGAAGCTTGGCGGAGGCTCCCAGTGATGGAAAGCATGCCATGGAAGCCTCTCTGTCAACTGGAGATGAGATAATTAGATCCAGGTAATACATTGGAGCCCCATCAGGGAACAGGACAGCAAACATGTCATCTTTATGATTTTTTCTCATCCTCCCCAGCAACAGTGGCCTGAGATAGTAAAAAGTGTGAAGGATTCATCAGTTCCCGGCAAAAGCACAGCAGCAGGATAATCAAACTATCATCTCTCCATCATCATCATTATCCAGAGACATGGTGTTCCGTATAAACATCAAAACAACATCAACAATAGATTGAAGAGACAAGCTAGTTAGCTCCAGCTTTTGTTTTACATTCCCTGGTAATGTCACACACCACTGATGGGCTGGAATCTTGTAATATCCATAAAAACTTGAGAGCCTATATTTAATATCTCATGCATAAGAGCCTACTAACTAGAGACCTGAGCTTCAACCTGATGACTAAATATTCCCAAACTGCTGGTGGATCAGAACATGTATGAGTACTGGGGTAACAGGGTGATTTTATAAAGGATGTTCATTTAAAAGCATAACACCCTGGCCTTTAGTCTCACACACATTGCTAGGTACACATTTTTTTGGAAGACCCAGTGGTACTTGAAGCTGGAACTTGAAAGTGATGAGTTGCTACAAGGAGGATCCAAGTGCATTAGAGGAACACTACCTTTGCATGAGAAAGGTAATTGAAAAACACCCATACATATGTTAGTGCAAAAAAATGTATTTCAGACTCAAATCAATAACTTAGAAGATGCTTATGCTTTCCTTAGACTCATAGGCACCCCTGAAAACTAAAACAAAAAAGAATTTAGAAAAATTGTGGTCAGAAAACAAAATAACTTTAAATGTAAACAGTTTTCTCAAAAGATATAATCTTTTCCATTTTCCAGGCTTTTTAGCTTTTAGAAAAAGCAAAAGGATCATTTCAATCATGACTGATTCTATGTTAAAAATATGGTCTTATATGTGCTTGTTGATTATTACTAACACCTAACTTTATTTATTTAATTAAATAAATGTATACACACAATATAAATAGAGTAAAATTCCTTTTCCCAAAACATATAGATGACTTATGTTCCATTTCCTTTCCTGGTAGCTGATATTTACAAAAATCTTTCTTCTCCCTTCTTCTTTCTTTCATTCACAAATTGCACATAGGGAAACAATGTAAGTTATGGGGGAAAGAGGAAAAGCAGAATCTCTTAACTCAGCTACAGAAGTCTTCTTAAGCCTCACTGCTGACAGAGAGACAGCCCCTCACTGGAGAAACTGATGGACTAACTTCATGTGCTTCATCCACATATGCACTATCTTCCTTTACTTTTCCTGAATATTTATGTTCTGTAAACACATCAGGAAAGGAAAACAGGAGGTGGCTCTTGAGCATTGGGAATGGATTAATTCCATTTCACACTTCAGTCTTAAACAATCTTAAAACTTGAAGCCATGAAAATCCAGAAACATCATGATCCAGTGTATAGCTTAATCATGTAGAAGTTTAAACGAAATTTCTAATAAAACCATTTAAATAAATATATGCATACATCAAAAACCATTTACTGCCATGGCACCCACCCATCATTGCTTTTAATTCTTTTCTGAGAAAATATTAAAAAAAAATCTTTATTGAAAGAAGTTAATAATATTTCAGGCATGAAGCAAATTCCAACAAGAATCACAAAACTCAGAACTCAGCACTACCTCTGGAAAAACAGATTGAATAAAACATTCTGAAAGTAGAATGCAGGAGAAAAACGTATTTTTTCCAATTGCCATCAAAGTAAAATTGATTTTTCTATTCTTCCCCTTCGTAAGCATGACAGTGAGTATCTGCATGGAGCTCCAGGAACCTAAGAGAGCAGTTGTGGCGACCGTCTTTGATGCGACCAAGGTGAGTAAATTTAAGCTACTGAAAACACTAAAAGAGGAAAAATTCATGTCTAGAAGAGAAAGTACTAAGATTAAAATGAAAAAGCATGGGTAGGCTAGATAAAATCAATACAGCTTTTCCCAGGGTGTAATGTTTATAAACATTACTTTGGCTCTTCCTTGACCACAATATATACAGAAAATAAAATGGCATTTTTATGACTCATAATCTCAGTCTTTACCTCCATGAAGTTGCTCACAAAGACTCAGAAGCTGAATGGATTTAAGACTGGAACTATAATGGCAAATCATACTCTTGCATCACACAGTTAGGGAGGCACATAGCATTTGGGATTCACATCTATAAAAAGTAAAAACTAAAGGCAAAGCCACAAAATAATGCTACAGTTATAAGATCCAAATTTAAATTCTGCAGTAGTAGTCATGAAGAAAGCTTTGCAATATAGCTCTCAGCTACATGGGACACTGGGAAAATTACAGAAATTGCATGTGTAAGAGCTTCCTAGGCATGAAAAAAATGTAAAAAGTGTGTACATGCTAAGAGTATGCATGAAATTGCAGGCTGAACAGCGCAAACCTCTGATAATAGGAAAAGAATATTCATATTATTTTTTCCTTTTTTCTTTTTGATTTGCAACTATAAAGTGTGATGCTTATCTCAAGTAGCCTGGAATCAGGAATAGGAAATCATCCCTGCAGACAAAACAAATTTCCAGGAAAGATATAAGAAAACTCAGTTAGAACCACTTATGAACAATAACCATGCAGGAAAACAAGACTTAAACAGTAGAAACTGACTGATTCTATGACTTAAATCAAAGAAGAGAAAGATACCTAATAATTTACTAGCAATGAAGTCTGAAGTACATGTCAACTTTTGCAAATGCAAAACAATGACATAGTGAAGGGGGAAAAAAAAAGCTACATTGAAGCTGGAAGACTAACAAAGCAGAATTAAGACTTCAGGCAACTATATAGTAAAAAAGCCACTGGTTTAGGACAAGAAAAAGGAAATAACTCCAGGAGGCATAGGAACAAATACACAAATACAGGAAGCAAAAAGACTTTAAAAACAGGAAGATATTCAACATCCTAATGAAGTGCATGATGACTGGATGCTAGAAGCAAAAAATCAGCATGGTCAGAAGAAATCTGGATAACACAAGATCGTACTACAAAGAAGAAACATATTCACAGTTAATATGACACACTATAAAATCCCCCCTTTTTTTTTTTTTATTACTCCAAGTTGAAAAAAAAAAGGAAGTCAAAACCCGATTTAATTGATTCAGCATCCTAAATTTTTTTCATGATTTCTAATAACTAGTTACTTGGAATTTCCATCTGAACACTTTACAACAGTTTTAATGCCAGTATGACTGAGGAGGCAGGCACAGCCCACCTTGTTGGACCATGGTCCTACGTGGGACTTGCTGCCTTCAAATTTAGAAAAAAAGGACTGACGAAACACTGAGAATTCACCAGGGAGGTTTTCTGTGATTCTGTGAAATAAACTTTCCATTTACTTCAATGAGCAGGGCCTCTACAGACCTGGGATTTTCCCCATTGGAAGGAACAGTGACGGGTCTTCAGCCACTGGGAGCATTCTCTATAAGACTTGTGTTCACTATGGAGGTCTCTCATAGAACTTCAACAATATTTAATATCCTTACAACAGTTTGTGGCACTATGTGCTTTATGTGGTATTTGGCTTAATTTCTTTTTTGAAAAGCCATAGTGAACTTACCTAGCAATTCTTTACATCATAACTTCATTTTAAAGCTTTTCAGCAAACTTCTGACCCAGTTTCACCACTCCCCCTCCCTCCCCCCCCCGAAAAAATACACCAAACCAACCAAACAATCAAACAGAAAACCCAACAAAAACCAAAAACCTTAACCCACAGAGAAGAACAGCCAAACAGAAAGACCCTTGGGTTTGTGACTAAATTCAGATTAGCATAGTGTTTTTGATGCGGTGTGTACCGTTCTCTGTGAAACTATCTCAGCTGAACATGAAAAACTGCCTACGTCAAAAGTAGTTGAGGGGAAAAAAAAGGTTAAAATATCAGGAGATGATATCCTATAAATGGCAGGGATTGTGTTGTTGGTATTTTTTTGCAAAGATCAGTTTGGGGGAAAAAATAGTTTTGATTAAAAATGAGCACTTAAAAATTAGAATATTGTCAAGTAAGATATCTGTGAATCAAGCTGCAAAAAATTAAGTGGATGAGTTATACTGTTGGTCTCCAGCAATGTACAATATTAGTATAGGAATCTATACAAAAGTTATCTACAGCATGCAGAACCAATAATGTCATGAATGATCATTAATCTGCTAAACAGTAGGAAAGATTCCCTCAAAATAACAGATTTCATTTTTGAAAGAATAATGATACTAGAAGAAATCAAAGAAATAAGTGGATCACATTTATCTTATGCAATAATATTCTTTTAATGATAACAACTGAATCTTACAGTGTACTATATATAAATTTCATACAAGTTACCTTCAAGCACTCAGTAGATCAATTTAATTAAACCATAATTTCTCAAAATCATAAAATAAATTTTATTCAGTGCCATTATCATAGATTAATACAGATGCTTTTTTTGAAGTGAAGTATACAGACTGTAGAGTACATCTTCCTATAAATGTAGAGACAACTCAGTCAAAAATACTAATTTATTACCTTTGTCTTTCTTGGTGCAATAAAGTGTAATAATAAGTGTACTTTTACACTGACATCTAGCAATGAGAGGGTCAAGTCAGTGCAATAAAGCTGACAGACTAGCACAAGTGTCTGTGCTCGTGTTATAAATATTATATAGCAGACATTTCACAAGTGAGAATGTGAAGGAATATTCCAGAAAAGGAATGCAAATTTACCATGAACATCAGAAAACTGAAACAGCAGTATGAGTTCAAATACCCATGAGTGTAAAGAATAGAACCTAAATCAGAGGTGTCAACACTTGCCATTTTAATGAGGTTCAGTATACAGCCAAGAAACAAGTAACATGCACATACAAAGAGCCTCAAAACATATATTTTATCAAAACATATATTTTTATCAAAACCTATAAGGATTATTACAAGATAGTTATTATATTTATGAAGCATTTTTAAGCGCTCACATAAAACAATGCAGATTAGACACTTGATTAGTTTGCCACAATTCCTTGAACTCCCTCCACCCCTCCTAAGAACATTTTGTACATGGGTATATACTTAATGAAATATCTGAAAGGAGATTACAAATAATATGGCAAGATGGAAAGTAATACAAAGATAAAACTAAGTTTTTGGATCATGTCTTTTTTGTTGTTGCAGTTTGCTGAACTAAATGCTATTGGATCAGAGTTCTTGTGCTTCTGAATCATCTGGTACCAGCCATTAATAGATAGGCTACTGAGCCAATGGTTTTAAGGTTGGCCCTACCCATGAGGTAGTGTGGCATATACAAACAAGACAATCTCCAAAAGAAGATCTCCTCTTCCAGTCTTCACCCTAAAATGATGTCACTCCTTTTCTCTAGCAGAAACTGGTTTTTGGGTAGACTAGCAGAGACTTATCCGACTGTTGTCTTTGTCATAGACCTTTATTGAAAATGTATGTTGCCCAAAGAAAATATTTGCCAGTTCTCTCTAACAACTGCAAATATTTAAGCTCTACATTCAACGTCCTTTATGTATGTTATATAGTGCTACTAACATTTCCCAACACAACTGTAATTTGGCATGCGACAAAAGAGAAGCTAAGGCGTTTGCTTATGATCAGATGGCTAAAGTGTGGACCAGAGACAATGCACAAGTTTTCCCTTTTGAGTGATGTGGAGCATTTGTCCACATTTAACACTTATACAGACCAAGTGTTAAAGTGCGTCCCAAATGCAGTCTGCTGCGGAATACAAATATGTGGCAATAACTCATTGCAAACTTTGCAGACATCTACAGCAAAAAGGAGCAGATGTATAGGCGCTTTCTCACCAAGAAGATCAGGCACCTTGATCAGGTACCTAGGTAATGTTCAGCAGTATGTGCCAGGTGCAGACACTCACCACATTTATGCTGCAGTGGCAAATTCCCTTTGCAGATGCAAGATCACACCAGCATACAAAGGAAGGAAGCCATTGCCTCTTCATCAGTTCTCACACTGTGATCACCTCCCAATCCATCAAACAGCTGTGAACATAAATGTGCCAGAAACAGTAGCCGTTGTTGCTGTAAGTCTGCTAATTCCCTATGCTCTGTTTAATTATATGAACTGCTCAGGACACTAATCAACACATCACACCATGATGATACAGTTATAAATATAATTATGAAAGCAACATGAATAATTTCATTAATGACTACATTTCAAGCTGTCTCATTCTCACCACTTCCTTTGTTGGCACCATACTATAGTTCTGTTCGGAACTTCTGGGAATCGGGCCACGTACATATGACATGTTTCTACTAAAAAGCACAATCCTGCAGATTGGAATCAAGGAAAAAGTAACTTTGATGTCTGTTTTGGACTTTTGCCAGAATTATGACTGCAGTATTCAGGCCACTGTGTGCCAAGGATTCTGAAAATAAATGCTTCCCTACAGAAAATAATGTTTCATTTTAAAATCCAATTCCAGTACCTAGTGGCAGGAAGCAAGTCTGTCAGTGGCCCTATAACAGTGTCAGTAACTGTCCATTCTTCTTTCTGCTGCTTGCTCTTTGTAATCCAGCAGTACTTGGAAGGCTAGAGCAGGGTGAACAGCCACATCTGCTTTACAAATAAGGAAAAGAGAAAGTCCCAGTCTCAGACAACATATAAATTAGGATTATGGAAGGAAAAGACAGAAGGTAAAGAGCTAAGAGGACAAACTGCTCCTTCAGTGGATCAGCTTTTAAAAAATGCCTTCCTGCTGCCTCCTGTCTTTGCCCAAATCAGCTTTTCCTTCTCCCTTCCTCCCACCTGTCTGCTCTCTATTCTTCTCAGGCTGAGACCAAGAAGTTTCCACAGCCTTTGCAAGGAAAACTTAGCCAGATGCCCACCCTCCAAGCCAGCTACTGCTCTTACAACAAGCTAATCCTCTGTAACCCTGATACCAGTTTTAGAGTAGATGGGACACGTGAAGGCAAATAAAAGTTCACTACTGCAAGTGGCCTTAAATTATCATAATGACTTAGTCGGTAAACACTGACTGACCACTGATGTTAGACCAGGTGATGTACACAGTCCTCAGGCTGCCACCTGTGCATGTCATACAGCATGCTGAACACCCAGGCCACGTCTACAATGCCAAGTGAAGAGCAGATGTAAAAGTGATTCTGAGCATGCCAGGCTTCATGGCCTCTCCCATTTCCCTTCTTCACTGTTCCAAAATTGAGTTTACATCTAGACCCCAGCATGCTTCTACATATTAAGAGTGCAGGTGGTTTGGACTGTGATTGGCCACGTGAATGCAGCCAGCATCTTACAGGACAACAGCGATGGACATTTAGCACCTGACTGATTCAAGTCCTGAGAAGCCCAGTTGTGGAACTGACTAAGTGGTTTCAAATCCTACAGAGATACAATTGAACAATAACATGTCAAAGTGTTCCCAAACAAGTACTGGATCTATTTGCAACTGATGAATTTTGCTGAACTCAAAGATAGGGTGAAGTTTCTTTATTAGTTTCATATATTGTACTTTAAAATGCTGTAGGAAATATAAACTTCTTAATTTAAGCTAAAATTTCTTAATTCAAGTTAAAATAAATATATTATTCAGATGAACAAAGAGAACCTGTGAGAAAAGAAAAAGTGAGCATATTTTGTTTGACTCAGGCTATTGTTATGAGTTGTATAAAGATATTAAGAAAAATTTTATCCAGAGATCCCACATGGGAAGTACACAGAAGCTGGCTTCAAAAATAAGAAGACTTATATTAAGCTCATGGAAATTCTAAACCCCCCTCCTTGACAATTTTCTGCATTAAGAATGACCTTAAAACAGGAAGCCTGAATTACACATACAGCTGGGGGATAAGATTCAGATGGATCCTACAGAAGCATAAACTTACAACTAAATTAAAACAAAAACATCATTAAAAGTATGTAAGCAGTCTAATTCATTGAAGTACTCCTCTTCTTGAAGGCAGCTTCAGTTTGGAGGACACAGACAGTGAGATTAGCTTCCTGCTCATTGCCAAGTTGAAGGAAAAAACAAAGAAGAAAACAGATATAATTGCATTTTCTAATGAAATATATGGTTTCAGAATCATATAGGGAATTTAGACTATATGAACGCGACTCTTACTTCTTATAGCTACCCTTATGTGTTGTTTAACTTTTACATAACAAATCTTATTTTCATGATTTCTAAGTAGGCATAAAGTTTCACAATATGACAAAGGTTGTCAGTACAAGTTCTCACAAGTACACTACTATTTTTTTTTCTCTTTATAAATTTTAACATGCTTTTAAAGAAAGTTAGACCATGATTAGGTGGAAGGGAGGCAACAATTAAAAGTTTGTCAGTCCCAAGTGTTTTCTGTTCCTGTGTAATGAATAAAGAATTTATGGGTCTGATTCTCTTCTTTACGTTAGTGAAACTGCAATGATTTCAGTGGAGTTATATTGAGTTACAGCTACAGTGAAAGGACAATCAGGATGTATTGCACTAAATAAACTTAATACACAATAAACAGTCCCACTGTATTCAGTTTTAAAGAGAAACAACATAAAAGAAAAAATAAAGAAAAAAGAAGAAAAAAATCAAACAAAGTGAACAGCCATGAGAATTCTGCAATGAAGTTGAGAAAACAGATATTAATCTGAAATTTTGCATTTTCTTGACGTTTAAGGAGCACTCTAATGAACAACTCAGACTATACAGAGAAAAAGGGTATGTGATATCTGCTGCCTTTGTGCTTCTAAGTCAAATTTTGCAAAACATGGGAAATTATATGCAGAATGAAAGAAAGAACATAGAACCACCTTGTACTTAAACAGAAGTAAGCAGATTCTGTTAAAATTTATATGAGTCCCCTTAATACTTCTTAAGTTTTGAGCCTAATAAAGAATTTTCTAGTAAGCTCTACCATAATGTGAAGGGAAAAGTTCATGTATGGCATTTCTGTTTTATATTGGTCTGTTGTTTCGTTTTGTTTTAATATAACAAACATGAAAACTTCAACTTATTTTACTCATTTATGTTCTGATCAATGTCAGGCATAATTTTTACGTGCCATATTAATAAATATATATTAATATTAATATATTATATTAATATGGGCTTAATAGAAGTTTACAAACTAGCAGGGGCAGTGTTACATTTTAAAAACCATAGTCTTTTCTAAATTTCACTCTCATATATGTGACAGCTGGGGAAGAGCTCAAGTAATTTCAACAGGACATCATTTCCAGTGGAAGAAATACAGAACCAGTGATGTGTACAGATCAGTCTCATTTTTTATCTGACTACAAAGACCTGGATATAAAGATTCTCAAAATGCATTATTTTAAATTTGGAAAAATCACACAGACGATGTAAACCATTTCAGTCATAACTAAAAAAATTACTTATTAGAACAGCTCTAATAAATCAGTGACATTTTAAACCAAACTAACTTGCGTTTAAGATTATAACTAATACTAAAGCCCTCCATTGAAAACTAGAAAATTAACTACTCAAAACATGTTGAGCTCACAGAGTTTCCTTTTTCGGTGAAGGTATCAGCCAGTAGCATCATCCCATTGAGGAGTCTTCCCTTAAAACTTTGATCCAATCACATAATTTCCCTGAAACCTTCAGAAAGAGAATAGCTGAATTCAAGCAGCCCCAGCTCCCTTCCAGCATTTGTAACCAGCAATGAATAAATCCAGTTTTGTGGAATATGCATCAAAATTGCAATGCCAGAAGTTGGCTTGTTGAACATAATGTCCCTGTTACACATGAGCCCTTTTTCTTCTTCAGGTTGTGGTCCCTTTCATGCTGAAACCGAGAGTAGGGTCAGCATAAATACATAGAATATTTTGCTGTTAACCACAGAAAATACTGAGCACTAAAAATAATGCATACATTGTCTAGATTCTCCAGAGGAGCTCCCCAGGTTTCATTGCAGCTTTTGAAATTCTACTCCACAGTGTGGAAATAATGAAGTTTAATATGCTTTTATAGAAGCTCCTTGTCACCTTCTGCTGAACAGATAGTGTAAAACTACATACTTGAACATTTCTCTAGTGTCAAAATAAATAAACAAAAAAATTAAATTTGCTTCAAAGGTGAGCACTACCCTTTAAATAAGTTTTCCACATATATTTGGTATACATGATACCTCCCTCACTAGAATACTTATGGAATTGAAAGATTTTAACATATCTATGCAAATATGTTCACACAAAAATTTGCCCAAGGGATGACTGTCCTAAAATCTCTTCACAAAAGTCTCTTTGCCAACCTGGGTAGTAACAATGCCCTGTAAGGAAGGTGATCTATCATAAACTGCAAACAAATAAGTAGATGAAAACACATACAAAACAGCTTGCAAAACAATTGCAGGCTTTAAAATATGTTTCCATAAGGGTTTTCTGATGAATTTCAAACTAAGATTAATTTTAAATGTCTTCTCTCTCCTTCAAAAAAAAAAGGGGGTGAATTCACCAGATGCATTATTTACCACATCTGTCACCTTGCTGTCAACTCCTAACACTTTTTTCCCCACTGCTAACAAAAAGTTCAAAAGGCAAAGATCATCTGATTTTTCTTGACAATCCCTCTCCTATTTCCCAATCTGGAAGCATATATATTTGACATATTTAGCTCTGGTTGGTTTGTTTCAGGTCTGATACTTTTTAGAAGCTTACTGTATGTGTGTTACCATATATGTCTCAATATGTATTTAAAAAAAAAAAAAAAAAGGAAAGAAAGGGGAAAAAATCATTCTGTTTCAAATAATGAGCATGTGCACCTTTTTGCCTCAGGCCTTCATACACAATTTAGCCAGAAAGCCAGGGCAGATCATGATTTAGCATTTGACATCTCTTGCCTTCAGGCCAGGGGAGACTAATACAGATTTCTGACTCTGAGCACACCACGGAAGAAAAAAAAGTGAGAGAGAGAGGCCTTTTATTGACTAAATGATAAAGAGGTTTGTAATGATAAATAACAGTCATTTTATTGTGGAATTCCCAAGAAAAGATGCATTCTGCAGTGTCTGAAGAAGCCTAAAAGCCGAAGCTGGTTCCCTGTGGATCCAAACCTGTTAAGCTCCAATCTTTCTAGGCAGAAATAGAGGTCACAAATTGCATAGGACCTGCACTATTAAAACTGTATAAGCATGATACATAATCACTGCTGCATCCAGGGCAGTTAGCACTAAGAGGATTAGCTGAAGGCTGCTTCTGGGTTTCTATCCCTCAGCCTGCATCTGAAACAAGCCTGGTACACACCCAGACTGCTTGAGAATTTTCTGCCAGCTTTGATCGATAGTTTAATTGTAAACTTTGGGAGCAATAATGGATAATTCAGCTTGAACCGTCCATTATAAGCGCTGTTGCAGAGGATGGAGCTTTCAAAATTAAACAAGAGTTGTATAATATTATTACATTTGTACTGCTCACCTACAGTTAAATTCCATTTACAAATACTGTCTTGACAATGTATGGAGTTCAATAAACATAGGCCCAGGTGGGTTGAGTGGGGAAACAAAAGAGGAAAGAAGCTGGAGCCAATTATTTGCCATCTATTCCAGACGGATTTTTATTTTAACCTCACATATT
Organism: Pachyramphus minor; assembly: GCA_013397135.1. Lineage (NCBI taxonomy): Eukaryota > Metazoa > Chordata > Aves > Passeriformes > Tyrannidae > Pachyramphus > Pachyramphus minor. The sequence goes on from VYXB01005287.1 coordinate 230,586, forward strand.
AAAACACATAGAAATGGAAACAGGGAGACAAGCGATAAAGACAGATTCAAGCACAGATATAAGTTGCGGTTACTGTTTTGACTGCATCACTGTGATGGAAATGTACCTAAATGTCGGTGGAAGGACCATGGTACAACAGCACCAGTGTAAAAATATCCCAGAAAAGTGCATTGCTCAGACCATGTAGTCTATGTTGGTATAATCAAATTTTTAATAGTGCCTGCACCAGTTGGTTGAGCTAGACTGGACATATTCATGCTATCATACAGGTTATTTTCTAAATCACAAGAAGACATAGCAGCATTCACCCTGTCTTGGAAGATGACCAGACAAAATGGTCAGGAATTTAGCTACCAAGCTTTCTGGCGAACACATTCTACAGTATTATACATGCAAATACTTCCATCCAATTCTAAAATGAGTAGTTAAGAAGAGAAGTCTGTAAGAACACGGATTCTGGAGGGAAAAAAGGCAGCAGTTGTGCAGGCACGAACCCAATTCTGTTTACTGAACTAAGAATTTTTCTAGTTTTATTATGTATCTTTAACAAATTAGTTGCATTAACAAAATTTGCTTAAAAATGACAATACCAGGTTAGAAAAGTAGCTTGTGCTACCAGCTTTACCATGAATTTAGGAACTCCAGTCAAATTTACTTCATATCTTAGAAAGCCATTAACCACTCCACAACTAATTTGAATTAAATGAACTCCCTAATCATAACAAGACCTTTGAGTTAGGAAAGAGTGACTAACTCACAAAGAGCCTTGGCACTCCTTACAAAGGCCATTGACATCCATCACAGTCTCCATGAAGTTTATCTTTGTTTTCACAGCCAAACTCTCTTTTTTTATGCAAATGACTAGGATTCAAGGCCAGAAATATTTTGCCTCGGCTTTCTTTGTTTTTGAGAAGGTGATATCCATATTTAGCTCTGTACTATATACAAAAGTCAGCTGAAGCTCTTCGTACGTGCTTTCTCATGCCTGGTTAGTATGCAGTTAAATGTATAGTATTCCTACTGCTTTCTTATTACTCAATTAGGACACTTGAGACAAAACAGTTCAGCATCAAGAAAAGGAGCAGAAAAGGAAAGGGTTTTTTGTTTGCTTTCAAACCTAAAGCTCCACTTAAAAAAATTAAGCAAGTGGAAAACAAACTGCACCATTCAACTATGGCAACTTGCAGGCCAGGAAGTTGCTGGACTCATCTGGTGAAGCCAGGTAGTATTAATCTCTGCAGCAGAACAGCACCTGCACCAGAGTTTGCAAATGCAGTCTGAATCCTATGCCTCTATTAGTGAAGAGAGAATCAAACTGGCATTCACCATCAGAAATAGTGTGGCCAACAGGATCAGGAAAGTGATTGTTCTGTACTCAGCACTGGTGAGGGCATATCTCAAATCCTGTCTTCAGTGTTGGTCCCCTCTCTACAAGAAATACTTTGAAGTGCTGGAGCATGTCCAGAGAAAGAAACAAAGCTAGAGAAGGGTCAGGAGTGCAAGTCTGATGAGGAGCAGCCGAGGGAACTGGGGTTGTTTAGCCTGGAGAAGAGGAGGCTCAGAGTACCTTATCAGTTTCTACAGATACCTGAAAGGGGGCTGTAGCCAAGTGAAGGTTGGTCTCTTCTACCAACTTACAAGTGATAGAATAAGAGAAAATTACCCCAAGTTGAATCTGGGGGAATTAGATAGGACATCACCAAAAAAATCTTCACACAAAGGGTTGTCAGGCATTGGAACAAGCTGCCCAGGAAAGTGGTGGAATCACCACCCCTAGAAGTGTTAAAAAAACGAGTAGATGTGGGACTTCTTTTGCTAAATCTGTAACCTGATTAGGTAAATATTAGGAGAATCAGTTATCAACTCCAAGTAAAGCCATCTTATGAGTAATTCTGCTTCGTAAAGGAGGCTTCAGAGTTAAAAATGTGAATGGACTGAAGCTGGCAACATAGGGCTGTTTTTTTCAGGATACTGAGACTAAAATAGATATAGAAGACAAATCATGCAAGTCCAACATATCTTTCAGATTTTGTGGTTCCCTTACATAAAAAAAAATTATGAGGCAAATTCTAGGCAAAATTCTGTATGAGAAAATAAGGTGGAATTTGTGCTTGGTTTAGTTACTGTGGTGATTGACAGAGTTGAATCTATCAAATTGTGTACTGTGGTCACCTGTGTTCAGCAATCAAGAATAAGTCATTAGAATCCCTCAGAATTGAGACAATGTTATCCCACGTAGTGATGTAATAAATGATGGAGATTTTCTCCTTCTTTTACTGAGAAACAGATTAAGGACAATGTATAATGTTTGAAGGGAAAAAAGTATGTTAAAAAGTAAGCTATGTACATAAAGCAAATTCCTTTTGCTTTTGTAAGTAACAGTTCAGTCTCTAGGAATCATTTGCTTTGCTTAAAATGGATATACCTGAAATCACATAATCTAACTGAAATATCATAATTCACTTTAATGTCTATCTATCTCCCACTTTTTCATTTCCCACAGGCACCTATGACTCTCAAGACTATCTGTCCTGTTTGCCTCTTTTTTTTCTTCTTGTGTACCAAACAGCTGAAATTTATCTCTATCAGAAAGTTCAACTAAGCTATAACAAAAAGACATGCATCACCAAAGCACTGAAGATAAGTACACCTAATTGTTCAGCATGTATAAGCTTATTCTGTCAAGGGGCAGTGCTATTATTGCCCAAAGCTCTAGGTTAGTTGCTCCAAAATAAGCTCTGATCCTTCAGACCCTTTGTCTTTCTCGTGCACTTGACACACTCAGTGAATGTCTACAACCCCCTCTCATTCAGAGATGGATATTTGAAGGGTTATGAAAACATTTAAGAGGTGCAAGAGTTCTGTTCTTTCTCAGCAGCTTCACATGAAATGAATTAAACTAGCATTTGCAACTGTGAAGTTTCTTATTTCCAGTTTCCCTTGACTCTCAATTGCAGTTTTCATCTTGGTATATCTGATAAGAGATTTTAAAAAATACACATTTTTGGTGGAGATATAGTATTCATGTGGGCATCCAGCCATTTCTTTCAGAAGGACAAAAGTACTTTTCTGCAAGCTCTTTAGTTTGCTGTTTGTAGAATAACTTCTTGGCAGATGCTGGTTAATTGATATGCACATTTCCAAGGTCACTTTTTACAGCAAAATAAATATTTCTCTCTGTTCCATTTCTAAATCCCTGCATTTTCCTCATGCTGATGTCTGTGACAACAGGACTGTGTTTAAAGCATAGGATCACACTCAATTTTTTGCAAGCATACAACTTTCCTTGATAAAAGTTTTTGTGTCTACCCAGCAGTGCACTCTGAGGGCACACATGACAGCATGAACAGCTTGGGAAGAAAGAGTTGCAGAAATGTGGTGCAAAGAACAAACTCCAGTTTGGAAGGATCCTTGCTTGTTGGCAACAAGGTTTATAACCAGAAGAAAACCATCACTAAGAAATACTGGTCTTCTGATACCCTGCTTAGTAGCATTCTCTTCTATAGCCCCCAGATCTGGCACTATAAACCCATGATAAAACTCCTGTTGATTTTAACGTGATGAGTTATGCCAATTATACTGCTTGCTTTTAAGCCCTCTAACACAGTGTCCTTATACCCATATCAGATATACACAATCAACTGGGTTTATTTAGCTACTTACTGTCCTTTGTCTTTTGCAGCTTACTGTGGCCTGTGATTTACTAGAAGTTCAGCTCCAGTGTCTCCATCACCTCTGAGCAGCTCTTGTTTCCAATCACTTGGTGGTGCTGCAGGAGAACTAGAAGGGGCCCCTCCCGATCTGCCCATGGGGACCTCGTCGTTCCCTCTTTTCTGGAAATGAGTATTGAAAAGAATAGTCTAAAAATATGTTTTAGCCAGTCAGGAAGACAACTGACCAAACACTTTGTGCATATCCTATTAGTCCACACCTGTGGAAAACAAGACCATGAAGCACTGGTATCTATACTCAACACAAGCCAAAAAAACCCAAACCAAAACAAAAAAACAACCAAACAAAAACAAACAAAACAACAACCACAAAACCACCAACAACAAAATCCAAAACCTCAAACAAACAAACACAAACAAAAAACCCAAATCAAACAACAAAAAAACCTCAGATGCCTTTTAGAGTAAAATGGGCACTAAATTTGAGATTAAAACATTTCACTTACTGTCACCTATACTGTAGGAGCAAGGGACAACTTGGTCATGTGGTGACACGCTTTAAACAAAAGGCAATCCATGCCATGAGAGTCTTAAAACTGCAAGACAAAGAAAGGCAAGCAGTAGAAGAAAAAAATATCAGTATACAAGAGATTTATACTCAACATCAACTGCAAGAAGGGAAGTCACTGCCACAGTTCTGACAGACCTTTCCCAGGAATTCAGAAAAGGCTCCTCAGCAGAGACAGCAATGACACTTAGTGCCTGGGAACTGTGTGGCCAGTTTGTAGCAAGGGACCTGCCTGAACCTCCCTCCATGTCCAGTGAAGCCAATGCCCTAAGGAAATTCAGATAAACAGAACACTTACAAATGTTTTGTAAAATTCTGTAGAGATGAAAATACTGTTGCATAACCTGCAGTTGAATTATGTAGGAGAATACAAAATCATATATGTAGGCTATCCTCTATTATATTTTGCGTTTGTGTTGGTAGACAGATTTCTATTAAAACATGGGTGCTTAATTTCTGAGACATTAGTTGTGGTACAGGTGATGCTCAAGCCCTGGATAATCAGAGTGGGAGAAAAATCCTCACGGTAGCTTCTTCTTAACATCTTCTACCTCTCTGATTAGCTCAAAATAGTGAAGTCACCACTCTTAGGAAAGCTGATCAGACAGCTCTGCTAGCAGCCTCTGTGCATGTGGGAGTCAGGATTCTAGCTTTAGTATTGAAACCTGCAATATGCTCTCAGCCACACTAAGGCAAATTTTCTTTGCATGATGCTTTTATGAAGATCAACAACTAAAGGAAACAAATGTTGCTCTAAGCTTTGGCAATGGCTAGTCCAAAATCCTTCAGCAAAGAACCAGTCACAAAAAACAGACAATAATTCCCTAGTGCTGACATCCACTTCCAGTCCTTGCTGTAGAGGCAATTCACCTTCTCAGTGTTAAACACATTTCCATCTGTGGGCTGCCAAAACCAGCATTTACTTTGAGCAGAAATAAGCTGACTTTAGAGTACAACAGAACGCTTTTTTCCTTTTCTGTGTGGGTGTTTCTTTACTTGAAAGAAAGCTGTATGAAATACAAGAAAAGCATCTTTGATGTGTATGTGCCATTTTAAAATAAAGACTCCCTCTCAGATACTCAGAATTTTACCAAGAAGCAGCAATTACAGGATTATCTGTTACTTCAAACATGAATACTTTGGATGCTCTTCTTGCCTTGCTTTGTTACATTAATAATTATGTTTTAAGCAGTCTGGGCTTCTTTTTTGTTTCATATTTATAAACTGTAGTTTGGTCTTAAATGTGCAATCACAGGATTCCTCACCAAATGCAAAGTTTTCTTTTTGTCCTGTTCTAACAAGTTTCAGCAGGTAGTTAATTAACATAAAAAATATTTCTTCAGTCCCCTCACAAGGAGAAAGAGGGTAGACAAGTGATGAATTTATGAACGAGGGTGAGGGTTTGGGTTTGGCTTTCTTAAGACCTGATGAAGTAAGGTTGCTTATTCCTCTGTAAAAATTTGCATTTAAAAATTGGAAAAATCTGTCTTCAAGGCATTCAGAAAATCATGTAAGCACTAAGTAACTCTTATCAGGCAAACTACCAGCTTTCATTAGCATTCATGCCTTGATCAAGAAGATAGGAATTTTTGTTCAAATAGCTGACTGCAGTCTAAGTATAGCTTTGAATCAAGGCATCCGTTGGCTTTTAGAAAAGCTGGTTGTGCTAGTATTGCTAGTATTGTCTGCACTAAGGGACAGAACAGTCAGTCTCTGCCAGGCCACAGTCAAACATTACAGAAAAGGGCCCAGCAGTTGCCTTCTGAGGTGCCCTAAATGCATATTGGGATAATAATATGCAGCAAGGCCAGGACTCTAGAAAAATGTTTCAGTACAGGAATTTAACATGGAAGAAATTTGGTCATTCTTGTGACTCCTTGGGAAGCCCCAGGAGAAGAGACATACAAAATACAAATATCTATAAATCAGATGGGAATCCAAAGGCTGTAAAGGTACTTTAAAGTCACCTCAGCTTTCTTTTATGCACCTTCGTCTGTAAGTTGGACACTACACCTTTCAAAGAATTTTACTGTTATAATAAACACACACAGAGGTTAGGCTTAAAAAAAACATGGGGGGTGGAGCAGGAAGCAATTGAACCTGTCAAAGAGTAGCTGGTTGATGATTTTTTTTCTGACAGAGTTATTTCAGAAATACTATGGGTTTCACTGTTCACTGTGTGAAATGTAAAAACCATTTTTCTTTAATTTTTTTTTAAAGAAAATTGTTTTTCCCCAGAGGGGCAGTTTTAATTTAAAAACTCACATAGAATTTAAAAAAAGATAAAGCATTTAAAAAAACAAATTAAAAAACCTCCAAAATTTATACAGCGTGAGGGACAGCTGAGTATATGTATATGCTCAGTATATGCTGGTCAAAGCATGATGATTTTGGAAACATTCTTTCTTTCTGGCATTGTTTGGCTTTGGGTGTTTGGTTTTTTTGGTTGGTTGGTTGGTTTTTTGTCTGGGTTTTTGGGGTTTTTTTGTTGGTTTTTGGGGTTTTTTTGGTTGGTTTGGGGTTTTTTTTAAGAGAACTAAAAATATTCTGTACTGGTTCAACCCACAAAAAACAAAATATTCTTTATTCCCNGAAAAACAAAATATTCTTTATTCACACCACTGGTTCAACCCATGAAAAACAAAATATTCTTTATTCCCACCAACAGTCATAACACCTGTGCAAGCCACAGAAATCGTATTGTTCTCTTCTTAAGGAAGCTGAGCACACAATAGTCCAGTGACTTACCCAAGATCACATAAGAAGTCAATATTATTGCAGAGAATTATTCCCTTCCCCTTTCATTGTTAGTGAAAAGTATTAACAGGGCCATTAGAAAAAGCTGTCATCTCATCCTGCCAGTCTTTGCAAACAAAAAGCCAAAGTGAAACAAGAATTGGAGGTAGATCCTATCAGAGCCATCTTGCATGTACCACACTTACAATTTTTCATTCTGAGTGGGCTTTTTGTGTTGTTATTGATTTCTTACATCTATGAAAGCATTGAGCATATCAGAACATTCAGCAATACTTCACATCAGATGGAAGCCTCCTGTGCTTTGATTGTTCCTTTAGAGATTTCCAAAGCCATATTCTTTCTAAAACACTTGCACCTACACAAGATTTTACACTTGTTTACTCGACATGCAAGGTACCAACATCAAAGAAAATTACTCTACTATTCAACGGCAGCTTCCAGCAGGTCCAGTAAAAATAGTTTTCAGGAGAACAGGAAGACAAGGGTATTGAAGAAGAGCACCTTGGGACGATTATATGTGTGCATAGAGAGGAGTTTCATTGTGCTGACACACAGCTCTGTCTCTCTGCTGTAGATCACCCCATATGTTAAATCTCTGCCCTGCAGGAATAACAGAAAGATACTGACAGAAGGAGGCCTCTGAACTATTTCATCCTATATCTAGGGAAAAATGGAAACCCTACTATTGGGTGAAACAATATTTATACAGTGGATTTGCCATGATTGCTGCTTTTGCTCCTAAACAGCACAGCTTTCTTGTTACCCTACGAGGCAGATTTGGAGGCACCTGACACAGACAAACATCAATTTAATTCCATGTTTGTGCACCATCTGCCACTCCAAGATTTTAGTCCCGTCCTGGACTCCTCCATTCCACTATTACTTCATAAAGGAGTAATGAAGACTATCTTATCTAAACAAATTGAAAGATGACATGTTTTATTCTCCACCAAAAAGCATGACCACGATGCCTCATAAGTAGTTTGAGTCTTTTAAGTTTTCAGTTTGAGCAAGAGAAAAGTAATGTTTGTATTTTGTAGTTCCCTACACGCCTCCCAGAAACATTCTAGTTCTATTCTGACCACAGAAGCCCTTGCTTTCCAACTACAGGCATGTGTTAGCGAAGCCTGGATAGAAACAGGACTAAAATGAGACCACAACATTCATTTTTACCTTTGACCCTTGGCAGTGAAAGGTAGGTATTGGAAGAAGCCACAAAGCCATTTTGAAAATAGTTTCCAGAGGAAAACACTAAAATCTGGATTTCATTGCCATTTGTCCTGCAGATAGAGATTGATAGGGTCAGCTTATGTTCTGAAGTGTTTACAGACTGCAGAGCAGACATGTGTATGTCTAAATATGCACAAAAAGATGATGGCAGACTGAGGAGTTGATCCTGTTCTGCCAGTGTGCCGTTCAGATTAGCACAGAACATTTAGTGCATTTTTCCTGCATAAATATTTTGCCTACCCTGTTGAGGTGGCCCAAAGTAAGCAAAGGCTACAAAATGTGCTCCTCTCAGTGGCAGAGCATCTCTTGAGAAAATATCAACATTTGCACTGCCAAAGATTACCACAAAAAGGGACTCAAACAAAAAGATTCCCACACAACTCTAGTACAGTAGGTACTCCTTTTTAACAGGAGTTCTCTTGTGCAGAAATAGGAGGCTGGCCTTCCTTCCCAGGAAGGAAGTGTGCACGATACCTGTCTTAGTTCTATATCCCAAAGACAACCATGTGTAAGAAAGATGATATTGCATATCCCTGCATACTGTGAAGGGCTGCGGTGAAGATCAAGACCCAAACTACTGCTAACAAAGCTACATCAGGAATGACAGCTGGTGGTCAGTGAGAGGACGAGCACCGCTGACTGTGTCAGCACCTCTGCACAAAGCTGAACCAGGTGTAAAATGTCACTGAGTTGAGTGGAGCTGCCCAAAATACCTTGCAAAATGCACAGAATTACCAGGGCCAGAACTCCTTGAAAAGCCACACTTCAGTATTCTATTTTGCCTGATCTGGGCTGAGCCACATTACCCTAAACATGCACACAAGGAGGCTTTGAACAGTTTACTTTTTGTTACCAGTAATGAGAAAGAATGTCTAACCCTAAGAATAACCGTGAAATGAGCTCTTGTTTTAGCTCCATCCTTATTATTACCTGCCTGCTCATTATCTGTCTCTATGCAGTAAAGAATATGTAATTCAAGACATATTTGAGGCATGTTTTGAGAATCTTGAAAAATGATGTTCATGTGTATCAAAGTCAGTTCTTAAGGGCAGCATCCTACACTCTTTCCTGAGAACTGCTATGGTTCATCAGTTGTCTGTCAGACCTCCTGTCACACTCAAATGAATTGACAAAAAATCCCATTACAAAATGCAGAAAAGAAACACCGTTTCTTCCCGCAATTTTCTGAGTATTAAATCCACGATACACAAAGCAGATTGTCAGCAATAAATTCAATAGAGAAACTTAGTGGTTGCAACAGACTACAGTTGCATTATCATAGAACAGTGATGTCCTAATAATTCATAATTGTATATCACAGCTTTTCTTTTTCATTTTTTGATGGTAAGCAGTAACCCTGTCTATCCACCCATGTTGCGTATCGGTGAAAGAAATGTAAGAACTACATACTGAATCATATTTATTGCCAGTGAGCATGAACAAAAGCCATCCTTAACAGTGGGCATACTGCAATCATCCACAACATGCCAAAAGATCAAGCAGAACCACTCCACAGGAACTCCTTTTAGCATGCATCCCTTAGTTGCTCTACCATGGAAATCAGAATACTGACCAGGAATGCAAGAAAGTAGAAGTTGTGTGCCAGACTTTGGAAAGATATGGAGTTAGAACCTTGTCTGAAAGACACATCTTCTCTCAGGACCCAGAAACACCATCAGGTCTACTAATTGAGATTTAGCCATAAATACTAAGCATAAGATAACACATGAAAACAAGAGGCCACCAACCTACCCAATTCCAACATTTAATTAGAAGTGCTTCTTTGTTTTGAGAATGAAAGAGCCTTCTATTACTGTAAAAAAAGCCTTTTCCAGCATGTTAGATGAAATAAAAAAATATCCTAAAACTTCACCTGGGAGCTGAAGAACTCTGCAAGCCTTACAGCCACGGTCTGGGGAAAATTCCCATCAGAGTTCTGCCCACACCTCGTGCCTGAAACATTTATTATTGGAGACCACAGGAATCAGGTACTATAAAGATCTACTAGACCACCAGAGCCATGTCCCTTGCAGTCATGTCATAGGAGTGGGTGATGCCTAATTTATCAATATGGAAAAGTTGTCAGAGATTATATCACAAAAGAAAACTCTAGGAGGAGAAAAATTAAATCTTAAGCCAGAAGCAGCTAACGTTGAACCAAATTCTGAGAGAGAGATTTCAACTGAAAGGTTAGAAGGACCCAAGTTGTCCACACACCCAGATCTAAATGAAAGCAAAGGCTCTGAAGTGACTTAAAAGTTGTTGAAAAATTTACCACAGTTGTCCAAGTTATTAGTAAAAACATGGTCAGAGAATACTAATACCTTACAAAAGATGAAAAAAATATTTCATAGATGGCATAGTAAAAATAAGCAACAATAACAGACAGTAAGTAGGAAATCAGTTGAATGTACTCATATGGTAACAAGCTATGATTACACTTGGTATATAGAACAGTATCGACCGGTTCAATAATTTATTAGTCCTTACTGGGCAATGGTTAACTTATACTAATCATTTTATCAATACTTTTTTATATGAAATGTGAATGAAAAAGTGCTAGTGGCAATCCTGGATATGAGAATAACTCAGTTAACAGACTGACACAGAAATCCAAGGAAGATCTATAAAACAGGCAGTTGAACATAAATTCTATGATGTAAATCTATGAGTTTTCAATGCATTAGTTTTGCTCAGCAGGGTCAAAAATTCATTTTTTAAAATAAAAACAAACAAAAAAATTATTTAGAGAAGCATCACACCTAAAGAAAAAGTTGTGGTAAAGCCCAAGATGTAAACAAACTAATAGATTACAGGAACATTCTCCTGTGATTTAGAAACTAGGTACCAGTTTTCAGATTAGGAAGAAACAAAACACAGGTCCAACAAACTAAACAAAAAAATACATGATAGGGGAAAGGAAAGTAACAGTGAGGTGGGAAAATGTGCCAAATTATGTGAGCTAGCCAAAACTAAAGAAGATTAATAGGAGGTTTAAAAGAACTCAACAAACCAAGGGTACCGGGTATTTGAAATACAACAGAGAAAAGGAACATTAACTTTCTCTAAAAGGAAAAAAAAATTACTTAATTCCATACATATATTAGTAACCACTCCAGTGAAAAATAAAATAAAACCTAGAACACTGTAACAATACAAGCAAAATAATTTTGACGGCTGTATGAAGATATCTTACCCTTGAACACCTGCCTACGTGAAAACTGAAAGCAGGTTCCACTTATGGAAATAGTAAGTTTTGAAATGTTTCTTTACTTCTAACACTAACTTCATTATGATAAACTCCATCTCAAATACAACATAGCAGATAGACAAAGAGCACAGAAATTAGTAGTGGTACTGAAAAACTCCCCCAGAAGTAGAAATAAGTAAGTTTAACGCTATCCCATTGAGAGAAACACTGAAAAGATTCAATGCACTGGGGGAAAGGATGGGTACAAACAGGCAATTGGCAATGTAGCTGTCGTTTTAGAGTAACTATGTCTCCCTTTTCATTGGGATCAAAGGAAATGCAATCTTCACTTCATGCTTGTTCACATACAAGTGCTTGGGTCTGTCCTTTAGGCACAAGCATGTGCAGCCGTAGCATGTGAAGCTTTATTCTTTCCTGTTAACCATTAACATTTCCAAATATTTGTAGTTTACTCATGTGACACATGACTGCTAACAATATGATATGTAGAGCTTTGTACCTAAATTATTGCATTTTTGGGTCCATTGTTATGAACAAAAAGGCTTCTTTCATGTATACTATCCTCTAAAATACCTGACCACATGGGGATTGACTGAAACTATGCGGATATCTGTTAATGTAATTATTTTATTATTTATTTCATGAACAGTATAACTGTTATTAAGAAAATATTTATTGTCTATTGTTCAGAACATATTTTTTTTTAGCTTTCTACTATTATTTGAAACAATTCCCAAACTCATTAAGGTTTCCTTATCCACCCAAAGATTGAGGAATTTCTCAAATAACATGACACGAGGACCACAAGAACTGGGTCACAAGCAATGTCTTTTACTTTCAAAACAAGCTTCTATTACTGCAGGCACTGATTCAAGCCTCTCCTTAACAGGCAAGAAATGATGAGTGAGTTAACAGCACAGAATTGCCATGCTGAAAGACAAGGGGAACTGTTCTGTGCAGGTGCAAAGTTCTGGGGGCTTGAGGCACATAATGTCAATTCTCATAAGTAATCATCTTCTAACACTGCTATTATTTCAGGTGCTCATCACTATTTACATGGAAAACAGTTGTCATTATTTCGTCATGTGGCCACTTCAGAGAACTCTATAGGATTTAGATAATGCTTTTAAAAAATTGCAGGGATTATTGAATTAAATCAAATTGATTTGTTGCCTTGAGGGAGGGGTGAGAAAAAGAACCCTACTGCCATTATTCAGTAAGTTTATTTCAGATTGTTCACTAAACAAAAATTACATACTTTGTTTGTATGTTGTGTGACAAACTTGAAACCACAAGTGTTTACATGTGCTGCACACATACACTTTTGGGTTTTAATAGCTGGTTGACAAGAGATTAAAGGCAGAAATATGGCATTTTATTAAAGCAAACATATCAGTATGCCTACCATGATAAAATGATCTAGTTTTCTTCAGACACAAAAGTTTCTGTTGAGTGATACCTTTGAAATTCCTTGAGGGCACCCTATTATTCACTTTCCTCAGCAGAGAGCAGCTGCAAATGGTCTCCAATTTTCAAAGAGTATTGCCTGGTCATTCTTTACTGTCAAAATGAAGAAGAGCATAAAAGTTAAGTCAATAAAGTAATATGAAATGCTTAATATAAAAATTCAAGAATGAATGATTAACCATTAAAAACTTACAGTAGCTATTTCAGCCAGGAAAAAAAATTAACATTTCCCTTGAAACCTATTAACACTCCTTGTAAACAATATTCTTTCTTGAAATATATGACCTTTCCTAATGCTCTCCATACACATGGCATTTTTCTTATATCCACTTTACCTTCACTGATATGCAGCTGAATTCCTCAGGAGAGGGTGTTTAGAACCCCTTCCTCTGATGCACTGAAAAAAAATGTATTCTTTTATTGCATTCCCCTTCACAAATACACCTAACCTTCAGCTTTAGATCTTAAAATCCTTTCCTCATCTGAGAGTCTCGTGACCTGTTGTAGTTGTTGACATGCCACCACCATTCCAGCCACAGTCAAGTGTCGAGCATAAAATTAATCTCGTTCATTTGAGCCACTTATAGCTACATGTATGTACAGCTTTTAAAGCACACACTTCCCTGCTGCATGTAACAGAATAGCACAATTAAAAATCACATAGTTGTCTTAATTTCTAAACCTTAATGAAATGCGGGGTGACTGCTTACACTGAGCACTGCCTGCACATCCTGCTGCACAGAAGTCAGTGTACATGATCCAGTTTTTAAGAAAACAGCAATTCTCTCATTTCTGAGCTTGCTCAGCCACTAACTTTTCCTTAAGTGCTGAATGTGTTAGCAAGGTACTGTGAAGGTGACCATGGAGAAAAAATTATATGGAAAATACCTGTGTTTTGCATTCGAGACTGCCAGATGTATTCATCTAAAACTACCAAAAAACAACTTTAAAGGTACACACAGCATTAGAACCTGAGATTCCAGAGTCTCCACAGTGACAAATGTAAGCCAACATATGACCTACAATGTTTAGGTGTTTTGTAGCTTACTTGAAGCTATTACATCATTAGAAAGTGTTTATGACTAAAACAATTCAAACAAACCATGGAATTAGAATGTGCACAGCAAAAGTGAGCACCTATGCTGGGTGAAGTCGTAGTATAAATTGAAAAAGATGGCAAAGGAAGCGGAGGGTGGCTATCAGGGCTGGCTTCCTATAGCTTGCTCACAGTACATAGGTAACTGTCACTGTGGCTATGGCTTCTCCTTCAGTTTCTCCTTCTTACCAATTTGTGGGAGCAGATCAATGACCCCACATTCTGTGCAAAGCAGTACATCACAGTGACCGTGCCTACAGCAGATTTCTGACTGTCATGACTACTGGACTTTGCATGTAGTGTCTGACACAAGAAAAGACACTTGTACATAACTTTAGTCAGATCATCACCAGAATTTTGGGGAAGGCAACATTAGAGAAACACTAATTAGAAAAGTCAAGGTTTGGAAAACAAAATAAACAATAATAAATAATACCAGCAGTAAATCAAAATCCTTCCATTAGGAAAATACTCTCATAAGCACAGGAGGTCTCAACTCAGGTAATCCAGAGGACTAAAAAATGGAGATGCACTTGCAGCAACTCTAGAAGGCTGAATAACATAGATTAGAGGATGTAATTGTATGCATCATTCAAGAGGATAACTTCATTCTGACTTTAGACACAGGTGTCTAAATACATATATAAAGACAGATGCAGACATATCCTAATAAGATTTCAGGGCCCTTCAAGGTTAGGCTGTACAGGGCTCTGAGCAACCTGGTCTGATGGAAGGTCACGGCAGGGGGGTTGTAACTAGGTGATCTTTAGGGTCCCTTCCAACCCAAACAGGTCTGTGATTCTATGATTCTAAGATTTCTGGTTATCTGGGAAACAGGGATTTCCACTTCACCAACTGCCTGTGATACAGATATAGAATCCATGTTGAAAAATGCATAAACCAGGGATCATAAGTCACATATCAAAATGTAGTATTTGGAAACCTGCACTTAATACAGGGAAACACTGGGCTCTGTCTTCACTGCATGGCCTGAACCCACCCAAAATACTTAATCACAAGTCTGACTTAAACATATCAATAAGCAACTCAAACAACTTCCCTGAAATGCTGCTCAAATATTCCTCTGAATAATGGGAAGATGCATCTATATTCTTCTCTGTAAAACAAAAGGTGGTCAAAGGAATATCACCTCACACAGAAGCCAGTGAACTGAAATGAATTCTCTATTAACAGTCTAAAGCAAGGCACTGTTTCTGTGTTAAAAACCTTTATGGAAAGAACTAGTAAGTAGATGTTAAGTAGATCATTCTATATTGTAATTTAGAAATCAGAAACCCACGAACATTACTGATATTGCATTTGAAGTCACATTTAAAGCAAGAATGGTATAATCTGCTTTGTAACAGGTGAATCCTTTGATCTCATGCTGTAGTGTTACAGCATTTACTCTAATAATCTCAGAAATACATGCTTTGCATATACTCTGATTTCAAATAGAAATGATAGGAACATCTGCTGTTAAAAGCCATAAGAGACTTTTCCACAAAGCTAGAGGAAAAAATCAGTGAGGTGTGTAATTTAATATGAAAGTTTTAATCAAAGCAGCCTTAATTCAAAGCAACAAAAGTGAGGACTGGTCAGATAGGCTCAAACAAGCCTATAGGAAAGCTCACATCTCTGCTTAAACTAACATACTTTGACAAGTCCCATTGAAATTTTATCTCTCAGACTAAAAAAATAATATTTGAATTATGTTCCACTGCCAATCAGACCATGTTCATCATGTTTCTTCATTTTTCTGACCGGAATCTCAGTTTTCATGGTTTGACATCACTAAAGATTGCCACTCCCCCCAAAAATTATTGAGGCCACATAGTTGAGAGACTTTTTGCTGGTTACCCTTATAAAGTTCTTTATCAGCTGGCCTTAGTGAGAATCACCATGATTGGTTAGGCTAGCCAATAATTTCAAATTTCTTGTTGCAGTAAGAAATTAAATTCACCTGTGAAGTAAGCACCTAATCAAAGTAAGTGGGATTGGATCATATATATAGTAAAACAGTGAACAGCTCAGACATATTTATTCCTTACACTTTACAAAATTTAGTAAAGCTTTAAAGTGTAAGGTCATTGAAATCACTACACACAGATGGACACTTGCAACAGAAGAAGCCCCAAAAGTAAGACACAGGATGTGGTAGGGCAGCAAATAGACAAAACACTCTAATAAAAAGCAAGGCAGATTTAGCAGTGATATTTGGTAATAATAAATTACATATGGTTCCTAAATGGAATGGAATACATGTTAGAGACTTGCTAATGAAGTCATATGAAAATGTAAAGGCAAACCAGACATTAAGGATCAGATACATCTGAATAACAGTAGATGTGGATGATGTAGATGTATTCATCTGAGCTCCTCATCTAAGGATCCTCTTATAGACAATGGTCTTCTACCCATGAAGTAGAAGCACATGTCCAGAAAAACACGTTCTTACTGTAACTTCTTCTCCCTACACAGAATAGTAAGAAAAAAAAGCACCCAGCACAGAGTTGTGACAAAATAGCTGTTCTCAAAAATTGCTTTCATACCTCGACTTATCTTATTGAAGACATGCTAAATGCCATCTACACTGAATAAAATCCTTTTCTGAAAATTTCTAACTCAGACTTACTTCTCTCAGAAGAAATCCTTTGGTCAGGCGTGAGTACTCAGGATCATTTTATTTGCCTGTTTGTTTGCTTGCTCGTTTTAAATGCATGCTTTTTTCAAGATGAGACTTCCATGAGTTCTACATTAAAAAAAAATTGCATCCCTTAAAACATATTATTTGCATCTAATTTGTGTTCAATAATTTAATTCCAATTGATGATTTTACTTATAAAGAAATATTATAGAAATAAGGTGATGAAAAATGTTAGAGGTCTGCTGTGGCTTATTTGATATGATATCCTGTGATAAACAGCAGAAACCTGCTATATTTGAATTATGTTCCACTGCCAATCAGACCATGTTCATCAGTGAAAACAGCAGCATTCATTCTACTGTTGTTTAAATCAAAATTGAGTTGTCACAGAATATTTCAGAACATTTACTATTACTAGGAATTTACTGCAAGGAAATTACACTCCCCAATGCACTCTCTACATATTTATTGTCATTTAGCAGATGACCACTACCAAGAATGGTGAGAGTATGAATAGCTTAGGCATGTTTGGGCATTCTATTCTATTCTTTCTGATGACACACCTTTATATTGTTTTGTCACATAGGCATTTACCATTTGGTGTCCTTCTAAAAGCCCCAAATATCAGAACGCTGTATGAGGGTTTTTTTCATTTTAAGCCAAAATCATGATTTTGGAGGATATGGGCTGACATGTGAATCCAGAATGTGTGGCACCAGAAGGGACACTGCTCTGCAGTAGATGTTACAGATGTCAAGGCAGCCCTGAATAACTAATAGCAGAAGTCCCTGTAAGATTTTTTTAGGACCCTAGTAGCATTCTCATAAAACATTCCTGTAGTTGAGACAGCATAGTTCAATCTTGATGAATGCCATTTTAGCTTGTCTTCCTCTATGCATTAATTTAGGCTTTAAATTTGCCTCTGCCATGAATCATGGGACCCAATTCACAAAGAACATGATTACAGTCAATGGAACATCATTGTTCTAACATACCTTTCAGATGAGATGCAAATCTCTAAGATACAGAATATACAGATCTTGAATCACACTAACCTTAATCACAGATTATTACATTCCATTTTCATTGTACCTCTCCACCCCAGCAAAAGCACTCGTGATGCAAAAGAGTATATACAAAATGAAAGACAAAAAACCGGAGGCACAATTCTACAAGGTGGTGTCTTACTCTAATCTTTCTTCAGTCAGCCTCATAAAGCATAGGAGAAACTTCTTTTCCATGAATATTCAAGTCACAGGCTTTTGTAAAAAACCATTGAGAATTGTCCTGGTAGAGGGTGACATCTTGATCACACATTGACACGTTAAATTGCATCCCATCTTCTCAAATCATAAACTAAAAGAGTGGTTGCATTCCACAGTCTCTGAATTCTTTCAAGACAGCTCAGCAATCTACAAGTGAAAGGTAGGATAAATTATTACAGGACACTTCTCAGCATGGCTGTTCTAAATCAAGTGCTGTCAAATAATTTTTAACTTTTTTTGATCTGCACTCAATCTCTGCGTTCTTTGCTGACCTATAGCACAGACTCTCCTTGACTTACATTCCTTTCTTTTTCAGTCTCACTGTTCATAAACTTTTGTTTTCCCTTTTTTATTATGTACTTGTAGAAATATATATAAAAACAAAAACAAGCAAAAAACTCAAACAAACAGACAAAAAACCCCAACCAAACAAAAAAAAACCCAAACCAACCAAACAAAAAACAAAAAACAACCCCCCCCCAAACCTAGATCCAGTGGGTTGGTGACTTTTATTTTATAGTTCCTTGAAAAAAAACCCCAACAACCTAGTAAGTGTGGTAAGAACCTAAAAAAAAAAAAAAAAAGTGAGAAAAAGACAGGAAGTTAAATAATCTTGTAAGAAGGAAAAATATGATGTTTTGGGCTGAGAAAGTATTTTCCCTAAGGTGTTTTATGGTTATAAGAAGCACATCACACAAACTCTGTATCTGAGAGCTTCTACAATATATTTTACAAGAGTAATGACTATAACTCAAAAAGCTGGACAGAGAGAAGAGTTGGGTAGGAAAATCAAAAAACAGGAATAGAAATATTAATGAGGATAAATAAATGAGAGCAAAAGAGGAAACAATATGGACACAGAGTAAGATAAAATAATGCAGATTAAGAAATGGCATACTGAAATTTAACAAATGAATCCACAGTAAATGCTGACAGTATTAATTGTGATTGCTACTGAAAGGGTTCCTAGGGACTCCAGTGCAGGGTCTTGTTGCATTACACACTGCATTGTATTGTATGAACAAATACCAGGCATGAAAGACATTCAGCTATCCTGCCAGTGTGTATAATAGACAAATATGTGGACAAACAGACAAAGAGAGAGCACACAAGGTAACAGGGCACTAGTTGGTAGGTCAACACAGTCAACACACTATCAGTCTGAAATGTCACACTCTTCTGTTTACTTTCAGGAGAAATATGGAGTCTACTTCATATGCCCTGAACAGCCTGCTGCTCAGCTTGGCACTCTTTATACCTGAGCAGCTTAACGTATAGTCCGAGATCTAGATAAAACAAATGTCCATACTTTCCTTACCAGTTCCTGAACACTTCTTCTGTAACAACTGCCTCATCTGTGGTGGCAGAGCACAGTCACTGCTACGCAGTAGACACCCTGGTGTGGTTTTCCCTTCATTAACTGAAGCTACGACAATTTATCAGTCTGTGATGTGTCCTCTTATTTCTCTGGTTCTCAGAAAGCATGATGCAAAACATCAGAACCAGAACAGTCCTCTGTTTTGCACTACAGCAGGTAAAATATCCAAGCAAGAGTTTGTCCAACCTTCTTGAAAGTCTCCACTGGCAAAGACTCCATAGCATGTTATTCCAGGGATTAACTGAGTTACAGCTAGAAAGTCCCTCCTAGTGTGTCATTTTTGTTGATAAACAAATAAACTGCTTCCTGTTATGGCTTTACTGGACCTGGAGATGACTCCTTGATACATCAGAAAACTGCTTTGTGCCCCTGCAAACTTCTTTTTTTTTTTTTTTCTGGAAAACAAGAGAAACACCACTTTTTTAAAGGTTTTTGATGGTGAAGTGCACACTATGAGCCTTTTTTTTGGTGTTATCTGTTAGCCTTCTCTTGAACACTCCACAGCCTGTCCATACCTATTGCTAAAATGTAATTCCGAAAACTGGGCAAAAGTTATTCCAAGTTAATGACAAAGATGACACAGATATCTGATCTTATATTCAGTAATATTAAAGTGTGTTATAGAAGTGTACACTTGACACTAAACACAGGCATGAACCATTCCAATTAAATACATTTTAAATGCCAACCAGAGCTTCCTCAACAACATTTTGCCCTGCTACTGAAACCATGTTCCAAACTCTCATTGCTCACTGCTCTTAATACCAATTTAACTTTACTGTGAAGTTACAGGTGATTTGCAGGAGTGGCAGAGATGGCAACTCTAATTCCTTTTTAACAATACATGAGAGCTATGAAGAAGGGGAAATAGTTTCTATTTTACATTAAAGAGGGTAGCTAAACTCAGATACACTCAAATAGCTTGATTGAAAAGGTATTAAACTGAAAAAGGACAGAATATGGCAGTTGGGTTGTTTTCAATTGCCAGTGTGTAACAAAGAGATCTGGATTCCATCCTCTATCAGGAAATACCGTGAACTTTACCTCTAGGAAAATACCCTTTCATTATATGACCAACCATCCTCAGACTCTAGTCAGCAAAGAAGACAGAAATCTGTAGCAAGTGTTTTTATAGTCCAGAATTACTTCCTTTAACAGTTTTCATCCCTTTTCACTTGCCCTAGGAGAGAAAGTTACAGTTACTGTTAAAGCAATGAAGAGACTATTGTTCAACTTTTCACTGTTTAAACCTGAGCAGTTTAATGTGCAGCTACTGGAGTTCATATTTTGTTTTCCATATTTCTCCTCTTATGCATTCAAATTCAAATTGACAAATGCCTTTGTATATAATTTTAAACCCTCCCCATCTCTAATGCATCAGTATCTTGTTACATTGCCTTTGATTTCATTGTTTGCAATGCTGGTATCAGCAGCATGGAATTGCCAAGGCACTAAGCAGCCCAATTTTTCTTTAATTTCTTAGAAAATTGACAGCTTTATGAACTGTCTCTTTACCTATGCCCCATAAACATGTCAGGCTGTGGAAAACCATTCTAATTAAATCCCGGGGGATTGCAATGGAAGATTATAGCTTCTTGGCAGGTTATTAAAAAACAGTTGTTCATATATACACAAATATCTGTACTAGAAGCTAGCATTTGACAGAACAGCCAAAGAATTAACCCCACTGGCAACTCCAAATAACACTCACACACACAAAAAAACCCAAAAAACACCAACCAAAACAACTCACAAACCACCAACAGAAAAACCTCAAGCCACTCAAAAAAAAAAGCCAAGGAGAAACAACTAAGTTAATGAAAATGGAGAAAGCAAGTGCAAGTGGGGAGGTGCCCTTGCATTTGATTCCTTTCCAAAAGTTGGTAATTCAAACTGTCATCTGGATTCATCACCTTTCATCCTTGATTACGAGCACCTGATATAAAAGAAAGCAAAACAATGCTTGTAAGGTCCATGTACATGGCCCTGCTAACTACATAGCCCTGAAGTAAATATATTAGAGCTGATGGATAACACGAATCATTTGATTCAGCATAATATTCCTTCTGTCTGCTCCAATCATCCATGGGAACAAATAAGAACTTCTGATAGCAAAATGTTTGTTAAAGATCAGTGTGTGTTCTTTCCAACAACTTCCCCAAATAACTTTGCCTTTGAGAGTAACACTTGCTGCCCCTGCCCTTGCACCTGACAGAAGTTGTCCAACCTCTCATCTCAGCAACAGATATTCAGGATTTTGAAGAATTTTTGGGAAACTGTGTAGGAATTTGATTTTGTTACCTGTGTCTGACTTTTCTCAAATGAACAGTTTGCATTGTGAAAGCAAATTGCAAAGATACTATTTGGTTCAAAGTACCTCTTGAGCTGCAGTTTCAACGGGAAACATTTTTCTCTCCCCTAGGATCTGCCACCTTCAAGGACAGAAGCCTTGCTGTGTTAGAGGAGGAGAGGAAAGGGAAGAAATTAAATGCTAACACACCAAAGATAGCTACAAAGAAAGTTCAAGAAATAACTTTAAACTTCATATTTTTCTGAACAAGTATGGTATCACCGAACCTGTTGTGTAATGCATTTTGCAATTAACTGGACTTCTGAGGAGTGCTAGAAGATTTTAGTATTTATTTCCTGATACATAGAATCCTAGAATAAGATGG
>VYXB01005288.1:0-20837 GCA_013397135.1 Pachyramphus minor
TACCCAAAACGTTCCCTACATATTATCATAATTTTTAAACTAAAATATCTCAATCAGAATTATTTACTTCACAGTGTAGAAGCTGTAACTACTAGCACAATATAGTGCAGTATTTTTGAAGCAATATTGAAGCAATATTAAAGCAATTATATAGAAGCTGGCAAAACCAATTATCGAGATTGATGTTACTCACCCAGACCAACAACAATGGGAACAACAATGGGCCAAACTCTTTCACTGAGCCTCGAGGAGTGACTTTGAGGGGCATCCCCACTTGAGTGAGGAATGTCCACCCACACTCTGAGAAGGGCAGTGTTAGAAAACCCTCCCAGTGAAATGTGGGTCTGGGCTTTTACAGTGTAAAGTCCTGGACTGTCAGTCAGGTGTCTCTGGACCAGCTGTGCCAACTCAGCAGCTTTAGGTAAGTTATAATCTGTTGGTTCCTTTTTCAGGTATTTTATCAAATCTGCCACATCTTCACCTCACTATCAGGATGCTTAACTCTGAGACTGATGAGTTAGACTGGTTTCAGCTTTATTCAACACCAAAAGTAGCACAACCTCCCTTCTCCATTCCCCACTGATAGCTTTGCAAATGGGATGTTGTTTGAGATGTTGAGATGTTTTACCTCCACTCCAGGCAGAGCATCCTGCTTCACTATTGCCTCATCTCTATTCCCTTCTCTGATAGTTTCTGCAGTTATTTTACTGTTTTACCAGTGCTAGTTTTACAACCAGTATTCAGAAACAGTTTTTTTAGTCTTTTAAAGGAAAGTTTCCAGACTGCCAGGGTCCAATACTGTCTGTTCAGGCTCTTTTAGAAACAAAGGGTTTAAAGTTTTAACATCAGTTTTAGCTTTTTGAAGATATTTGAAATTACACAGTAATTACACATATTAAGCAGAATGATACAACAGAATATGGAAATCACAGCACAAACACAACATAGCAATTACAATATACAGTTGAATCACAATGCAAATATGATTCCCATGGAACCTGACAGATTTGGTGACCTTCTATGATGGGGCTGCAGCATGGTGGGTGGGGCAGAGAAACGGACACGTCTATGAGGATTTGTGAAAAGTGTTTGACACTGTCCCACGTGACATCCTTGTCTCCAAATTGGAGAGATGTGGATTGGGTGGGTGGACCATTCGATGGATAAAGAACTGGCTGGATACTGCAGACATAGAGTTGTGGGCAATGGTTTATTGTACGCGTGGAGACCAGTGACCAGTAGGGACCCTTGGGGGTCAGTCCTGGGGCAGATTCTGTTCAACAGCTTTGTGGGGACAGGGACAGTGGGGCACCCTCAGCATATTCAGTGACAACACCAAGCTGAGTGGTGCAGTCACACGCTGCAGGGAAGGGATGGATCCAGAGGGACCTGGACAGACTGGAGTGTTGGGTCTGTGCTTGTGGAGTTCAACAAAGCAAAGTGCAGGGTCTTACACCTGGGTCAGGGCAATCCCAGACACAGCAACAGGTGGGGCAGAGAGTGATTGAGTGCAGCCCTGTGGAGAAAGACTTGGGGATGATGAAAAACTGACCATGAGCTGGCAGTGAGAGCTCACAGCCTGGAACTGATCCTGGTTTCTGTGTCCAAAGGAATCCTGGGATCCTGGGCTGTGTCCAAAAGAGCAGAGCCAACAGGGCAAAGGAAGAAATTCTCCCCCTCTACTCTGCCCTTGTGACACTCCAGTTGGAACACTGTGTGTCCCCAACATAAGAAGAACATGGAACTGCTGCAGCAAGTCCAGAGGAGGCCACGAATTTGATAAGATGACTAGAAGACATATGAAAACAGGCTGAGAAAGTTGAGATTGTTCAGCCGGGAGAAGAGTAGATTGTGTGGAGATCCCTTAGCACCTTCCAGTATTTGAAGGGGCCAGAGACTCGCTGTCAGGAACTGTAGTGATAGGACAAGGAGTAATGGGCACAAACTGAAAGAGGAGAAATATAGACTGGATATTAGGAAGAAATTATTTACTATGAGAGGGGTGAGATACTGGAACAGGTTGCCCAGGGAGGTTGTGGATGCTCCATCCCTGGTAGTGTTCAAGGCCAGGTTGGATAAAGCCTTGAGCAACTTAGTCTAGTGGGCAGTGTCCCCACCCATGGCAGGAGAGGTTGGGATTAGATGATCTTTAAGATCCCTTCCAACCCTTAATATTCTGTGATTCTATGATTACCAGTCTCTAGATGCTGAGAATCCCCAGTCACTGGGACGAATTATGTGGGTTGAAGCCAACACAAGCCATTTAAACAAAATTGTTTGATTTTTATACCCTATGTTGGTCTGAGCCTTATACATATACATATCCCACACCCCCTTTTTCTTCCACCCTGCCTGGTCTGACTTGGGAGGATTATACTTTCTATTGGTGGTTTTAGGGAAAATCATTTACATAAACATTGTGCCACTCCATTGATACAATCATTTATCCAAAGCAAAGGTTCCTTTAGGGTTTAGTTTAACTCTCTTTAAGATAGCTGCCATCACTTCCTGTGTTCTGTTCTGAGCTTCTTGAGTGCATCATCCTTTCTGACCGTCTCTGAGCCTTCCCCCGTCTGGGGATTTGCTACCACTTACACAGACTTTTGCTTGAAATTATGTTATTGAATGGCTGTCATGGTATTGTATGTGTCTATTCAGAAGGACCTTGGCAGGCTGAAACAATTGGAAGACAGGAATCTCATAATACTGAACAAAGGGAAATGCAAATAATGTGCACAGGTGGTTTTAGGTAGGTACAATCCAAGGGAAGTTGACAATCTTGGGAGTGAGGAGGGGTGTATATGTTTGTATATGTAACCAGGCAAGTAGAAGACTATCTTCTTTCAGTTAAATGAAAAAGGAAATCTTTAAAGAGGTGACGTAATAGCTTTTGGTTTGTTGGTTGATTAGTTGGTTTGGTTTTCCTCTTACAGCACTGGAAGGCCACCTCTTTGTGCTGTTCCTCTTGTCCAATTCCCTTCAGGCTCTGTAACAGTCATGCAATTA
The DNA here is from genome assembly GCA_013397135.1 of Pachyramphus minor. Lineage (NCBI taxonomy): Eukaryota > Metazoa > Chordata > Aves > Passeriformes > Tyrannidae > Pachyramphus > Pachyramphus minor. The sequence goes on from VYXB01005288.1 coordinate 3,007, forward strand.
TGAATTTATGAATTATGAGGACATAAATAATATCCACCAAAAAACACACCACAGATCAATGCATTTGCAAATCCATGGCCAACAGTTAAGTGATTTTATGACATGGATTTATTTATGTGACTATTGTGCAATCATGAAGCATATGCATTTTATACAGTGTCTTGTCACTGAAAAGGGCAAGGGCAACTGTGTGTACCGGGTTTCAGAGTCTACAGATTATCATACTAATTGTGATTAAGACTGAATTGAGATGGATTTTAATTGATCCCATAGGGATAAAAACGCATGCTATTAGCCATCCTTTAAGTCACGCTCACCACAGTTACAATTACTTCTGAGTGAAAACTCAGAGCTGTACCAGAGATTTGATTTGGGGTCATGGGTTGAAAGATAAATCTTAGTAGAGGCCATTTTTCTTTGGATGCCATTTATCTTTGTGTAAGACAAATACATGCAAGGAGTCAGTTGATCCTTGTACTGAGGACTTCAGAATCCCATATTTTTAACATAAGCTTTAACATAAAATATCTATGAAATAGGTAAACTCTGTCTGTATCAAGGGGTGGAATGTCTTGATCCTGACCAGGAGACCACTGTAATGGAGAAATCAGTGATCCACATCACTGAGCATGCCCAGGACCATGTTGAGCTGTACTGCCCATGCAGCACAGACTCAGGGCTGTGCTGTGCATCACACATGGGTCAGGGCACATTCAGCCAGGTCATCCCAAGGGAGGACCCTGCAGGCAACTCCCTCTCTGTACTGGTTATTGCATCATCTGCACAGTCTTGTCTGAGGAGCTCTCATGTGGACATCCTTTATGAATAGAATTGTGCTTTTAAAGATAATTTCAGTAGCAATTCCCAAAAATAAGGAACCTCTCCACAGATTGGCTCTGTACCATGGGAAAATCTATCCTGGGTTCATCTGGAACAGGGGTTCCCAGCATCTGAAGGGATTTACTCAGCATCTGTGTTCATCTTTTTAGTCTGCCTGGGTTGGTTCTGGCCAAGACAGGGTTAACTTTTGCAGTAGCCGTAAGGGGACACGGTCAGGACCTGGAGGTTGTTCTGTACCACCTAACATCGTTTCCAGGGATAGGGGCAAGGGACTCTCTTCCAGGAAGAATGGCTTCTTTCCAGTCGAGCTGACATGGCAGAGGGATCCATCCGGTATTGTGCATCCAATCCCCCTCCCCAGAGCAGCCCAGGTGAGGGCAGGGGGAGCAGCTCATAATTTTAGTGGGAGCACTAAACTGGAGAATACCATTTCTAAACCATCACTCTATCTTATCCAACTGGCTATTTTATTAAGCCAGTTTTTGTTGGACCTTTCTTATTGAGGTCCAGAAAGAAACCTGCATTGTCTACTCCCTCCTGCCTGGCCCCCCACCCCCCTGCAAATCTGCAGCTTGTTCACACCTTCTCACCTCAGGCCAGGATTTCATCTTGAGTTACTGTGAAAGTTCTTCTTTGGGGGCTAATTAGAAAGAGCATATTCTTTCTCAGAGACAAAAATAACTATCTGGGTGTGCTAGGAAAATTTACTAAATGCCTACCCTTCTTCTGGTTCAAGCGAAGTGGTATATTAGGAAGTGGGAACAGGACAAAATGATTTAGATCTATCAATCCAAGTGAAGATCATAAAGGGGCTGTGACTTTTCCCAGCTGTTTTATGATCTCTGAAAGATAAACTCAAATAAAATAAACAATGTGACCAGTGTTTGTCATGGCAGTCTTCAGAATTTGGAATTCTAAAAGCAAGTTAATTTCCAACTTGACTTTCATCAAGTTCTTGTTAGTTCTTTCTCATTCTTCTCTTCTGACATAAGTTCCCAGATGGATTTACCTCCCATACAGATTCAGCAGTAACTTACTAATATTACTTAGGGTAAGTCATGCCAGAATCTACTTCCTCTCTTTCTGCTGTAGGAAGCAACATACTGTTATCAGCCTCCTACAACAGATCCATAGGTGAGTACCTCTTGTGAGATTATGTCAGAGATCAGCTTTGGTGCTTTTATATATTCCACATGCAGAGGGTGTTTACTATTTAATATCAAATTTCCTTACTTGAAGATGTTTGATGTTACATGTGATTTTGATTCAGCAGAATGATCCAGCAGTGTGTGATGGAACTACAGTACAAACATAACAGAGAAATTGCAATAGAGAAGAGCATCACAAATCAATTGTGGTCCCTGTTACGCTTTTCTACACACTCACCCTTGCAGAGCAGCACTGTGCGCTGGGAAGGAATGAGCTTCCCTTGCTGCCGAGAGAGTTGTATAAGGACCATCAGGGCATGACAAAAATGGGTAAGAGCCTGGCCGAGCAGCTGCACTAATGGGTATATGTGGCCAAGGTGGGGATGCTGTGAGACTCTCTATGTTTCCTCTGCCCTTTCCTGAAATGCTGTTCCATCTCAGGTACTCTTCAGCATCACCTACTCACACATCTTTTCTGTGAGACTTTGCCAGATTATAGGCTTGCACATGTGCATACTTTCTCAAAACTTTCTGGGTCTTTCATGAGGAACCAGCTTCGAAGTTAGAACACAACTTGTAGTTGGGTTTGAACTAGTTTCTGACAGTGGTAGATAATAAGTAGTCTGCTCAGCTCTGATCTTTTGTCTCACAAGCTTTCCGAAAGAGGGCTTTGTTAGCTGCTGTATATAAGCTATAACTCATATTTTTCACTGTTCCCTTCTCTCAGCAGTACATTTCCTGCAGTTCTATTGGAGACACATTAGAGTCTCATAGAATGCATTGCTTGGGAACCTACCGGAGCAGCTGACTTTCTTCTTTGGGGACATCGTGTTAGAATTGGTGATGTGAGGGCCCCCAAAGAGTGAAGATTCTTGATACAAGCACAAGCTTTGTCTTTATTATTAAACCAAAACTGTGGCACAAGCTCTTCTTTGACCAAGAAGCCAACAAACTTAGTTTTGCTTTGTGTCCTACATTAAAGGACCAACAGATACTCTGTAAGTCCTGGCTTGTTGTGCTAGAGATACTTGTGTGGGCAGCCTTACCCACTGATGGTTCCTGGCGCATTTATGCTGGTGTTGTCTGAACTGTAAGTGGCAGAAGTCTTATGGCAAGGAGATGAACATGTAAGAGTTGTGGCCAGTGTTCTTTTTTTCTCCGTGATACACAGAGACATGAAAATTTATGGAGATCGGAACAGATCTCAATACAGAGTGTCTGGGAAGATAATGATTTCACTTCTGTAGACATGGTATAATGAAGATGGAACACTACCCACTGTCCTAGAAAGTCAGAGCAGAATTGTAAGTTAGCAGTATGACCCTAATATGATCAGGAGTTTGAACTAGTTCTGGTACAGCTGAGGAAATGTTAAGGCTGCTATATGAGCCCCTTAGAAATACTGAATGTGACACTTGCCATTTCTACACAAAAAACAGACTTACTCAGGCTGGAACTGATGCAGGGAGAAAGGTGATCTAGAAACTAACTACTGGCCTAAGAAGTAGCAAAAAAGAGGTGGGTCTGTGTAGGATAGTCAAAACCAACACTGTCGCTGAAAAAGGATACATGAGGAGCACTATTTCCAGTGGAAGTAAGGAGTGTTTTGATCTAAGGAACTGCTAACAAAAGGACTGTAATGCTGCCAAGAATATAACACGGTCACAAATAAGTCTAGGTGAGAGTTTGGTTTCTAAAGACTGTTTTGTAGTCTTTGGGGAACCAAGAAGGTCAGGGGGCTGGAGCATATGATGTACAAGGAGAAGCTAAAAGAGATGAGTTTATTCAATCTGATAAAAGGAGGCTAAAGGGAGATCTTACTCATATCTACAGCTGTCTGATATGGTGAGAAAGAGTGGACACAAGCCCGAATGTGGGAAATTCAGATTAGATATAAGGAAAATTATTTTTACCGTAACAGTGATCCAAGTCAGGAACAGGTTTTTCAGAGAAGCTCCATCTGTAGAGGTATGCAAGATGTGACTGGACAAATCCCTGAGTAATCTGAAGTAATTAGGCCTCCTTTGAGTAGGGTGTTGACATCTTTGGAATCTCAACTATTCTGAATCTGAATTATGATCTCAGCTACAGAGCAGGCTAAGAGGCACAGCAAGAAGCAGCATCCATTTGGTTCATTGCTGCATGACAGTGTAGGCTGCAGGACAGACATGCAATAAACAGCATGGCACACCCCAGTTAGCTTGTATCTCATCAGATGGCATTAACTCTGAGGTCATGGGCCAGGAGCTGGAGAAGAAACCCAGGATCTATGATAAACTCCAGCAGTTTTGCTGAAAGCCCTGCTGGTGTGTCCCACTGCCCATGGCAGCCTGAGTAGGATTTGCTCAGCTGTGAGCAGGCCTAGCTGTGCTGTGATCACACGTTGGCATCTGAACCCAGTGATCTGTGGCTCATCCCGTGGGATGGGTACATGGAGCGTTTAACCTCCCAGGTGCCGCTGGCACTGCCTGTGCTCAGCTGCTGCCAGTGCAAACAGTGTCCTGACTCCAGAGCAGCAGCCCCTGGGCTCCAAGCTCTCAAAGCCCTCTTTGCAAGGGGGATCTCCCTGCCTTGCTGCTGCCCTTTGGCTTGTTGTGACAGACACATCAGGACATGGCAGTTGCTCTGTGTCGACCCAAAGGCCAGCCCAGAGCAGTGTCCCCTGGCAGTGGCTGTGGGCCTTGGTGGTGTCTGAGGCTGACAAAGTACAGGAATGATGAGACAGGAAGATGTGCTGAGGCTTTCCCTGAACTCTGCCCCATACTCCAGGTGCTCCTGGCTGGCACATCCCAATCCTGATGTCTTTCTTGTGTGTGGGATCAGGAGCCTGGTTCTCCTCCCATGGCTTTGTGTGGCAGCTTTTTGAATGAATGGAAACATTCAGCAGCCACTTGGTGGTGAGGAGCTGCGCAGATAATTATGACTGGTTTGAAGTGTCCTATCCTTCTACGTTTGGCCACCAGTGAACTTCACCTGATGCCCCTACTTCTTGTGCAGGGAAGTTCAGTCATCCACCCACTCCCTCTCGTTGTCCTGTCTAGATTTTACAGACCTTATCTTGCATCTGCTAGCTGCCTCCTCTCCAGCTTGAAGGGCCCAAGGCTGACTGCATTTTCAGGCAATGACATTTCAGATGCCTGTGTCAGATGACACTAAATGCTCTTTCCAGAGGGAGGGACGGTGTGAGGTGCTTGAAAATATCTTGCATTGTGATTCATGTTTGAAGAATTGCAAAAGTTGTCTGTCTCTCCAGTGTACATAAAATCTGTGATGTTCTCAAAATGAACTTGCCTATGCTGGGGGAACCCAGTGGAGCCTGACTTGGTGCGAAAATCTCTTGGCTTAGCAATTCCAATACAAACACATCTCTAATGACCCCAGCTGAAGGGTCTATTTTTATGACTATTGATATCACTGCTCTCAGAGGTCAAATATCAGAAGAAAGAATCTAATTTTTCACTGACATTGTAAAATTTGAGGGGGAGGTTAGAGGTCTCTCAAGCATTTGGCTCCACCAGCTGCAAAGGGAATATGATCTGGGCCAAATATAAGAACTCAGGGATTTATACATCTGTTTTAGATGTTAGAAGTTCATTTAAAGTGACAGTTCTCTTCCTAACCATACCCACATATGCCTGTTCCATACCATTCATGCTATTCTAATGTTTGTGCTCTGTATTTGCTTTGCCATTGCTGTGCAGAGTCTGAAGCCTTCTGGGGAGTGAATATCTATGTGACTGTGTAGATGGACTAGTTTTTCCTCAGAGAACTATGAACACTGTTGATTCTGGCCATGTTAATTCTTTTTTTTTTTTTAATGTTTCATCCTCCCAGTTGTAACATAAGTATTTGAAACAACATTCATAGCTCTCTCTGATAAGGAAAGAGGCTCCTGTGTGCCAGAGAGTAAATGTTTTCTTCTCCTTAGGTGATCAAATTGCTCCACAGAGAGCGATTTCTACACAGCTGCATTGGAGATGAAATTATTTCCTCCTTTGGCAGCAGAAGTGTGGCTGTGAAACTGCAGAAAAAGAGTCCTTGCATCCTGTTGGACTAACTCCTACTGTTTTCTGTGTAATACAACAGGAGGGAAGTCTCCTATGTGGCATCAGATTTCTACAGGGAACCAGAATCATCATGTGTTTGGCTCATGAGAAGTGTTTGCAGTATCATCTCTGTTCTCTAAGTCTTCAAGATCAGGGGTCTTCAGAGGCACTAACTCTTATATCTAAATGTTATGGAAGATTTAATTTAACAACTTCCTTCATGCTCAAATGAGTTCTGTCATCCTATTCAGCCAGGAATGATATATCAGTGTCAGAGAAAACAGGTTGTGCTCCCTAGTCACAGAAACATTGCAGAAAAGGGAGTTGTTGACAATGTATTGCAGAGACTGGAGAAGTCTAGACTGTGGTTGGCAGTGTCTTGCATTTAGCTCCGAGGAAGGTGCAGGGCTTCCACAAGTTCACTCTCGCCAGAGCAGCAGTTCCCTTGTCCTCAACTGAGATGTCCATGCAGCACTTCCTGCCAGTGGCAAAGGGCAGTTAACATGCTGAGGAAACAATCCCCATATGCAATGGCTACTCGGATGGTTTGGGAACAGGCTGTGGCATGGCATCTATTACACAATGGATTATCTGCATAACAAGGAATTTTTGCATGTTAGAGTTTGGCTTCCACATTATACAAGCATTCAGGCTGCTTCCAGCACAGGCCAGCTGTGCAGTGTGGTAGCAGGGAGATATGCACAGAGTCCAGAGCCAGGATACAGTACAGGTTGGGTGCTGACACTAGCCCAACTTTGTCTTCTGAGAGTGGAAAAGGGGGATTAGTGGTTTGACCTTAAGACTCACAGGAGAAAATGCTGGAAAGGTGCTTCCTGAATTGTGATGGCCAAATTGCAGATGACAAAATAACCATTTTAAGTCTATATAACTGTTCAGGAGTGTGTGTATGTGTGTGAGTGTGTGTGTGTCCCTGTGGCAATGAACAGGGTTCTCACATGCACCTGCATTTTCTATTCCCTAGACCCAAATGCTGTGCCATCTCTTCTGCTGGAAAATGTCCCAAATGAATAAGCCTGGTTGGCCTATGGCAAAAGGATTTTACTAATAGTTCTCTGAGGGCATATTGGGCTGGACACTTTGATCACAAACCCACGCTTCTGGTTGGTTTCTCTTTTATTTTGATCTATTTGCTTTTCATCAAGCTTCCTCCCTGTCAGTGCTGAGCAAATAACGTGTGACTAATACAGAAAAGAAATAGGGAGCTTAGTGCCTTCCCAGCCAAGTCAGCCAGGGGAACTTGCCAAATATGCTTGTCATTCACTTGTTGTCTCAGACACTGCCAGAATATTTTGAGCAGCAAAAGCTCCTGCAGCCCTGCTAGCTGGAGAGGATCAGCTGTCCAGTGCTCAATACCTGACTGTTTTCTGCCTTAACAGCAGTTTCCCTGCTGGATTTGTTCCCAAGGCTTTCCTGACACATAAAAGGACTGAGTCTGACAATGTGACTGAGACAAGTCTGCCACAAGTTCCAAATCCAGGTCCAACCACATAGTGAGGCTAAGCAAGAATTCACAGAGATGACACATGCAACTCATATGCATTTGTACATATACAACACATATATACACAGATCAGCACAGGTGAACACACTCAGCACTCACAGCAATACCAATGGCACAAATAGCCTCGCTTGTTCCCTCCAGGGCAGTTCGGGGTGAGGGCCCAATAGAGTCTGTGTAGATGCTCATCTGTACAAGGGGAATCTGCCAGTACCTGGGCACAGATATTCTGTGTGCCCAGTAGCTGTCTCTGGATCCCAGTCTCCCCAGGCCACATGGTGTGTTCCTCATGACTTGTACAAAGGCAGCTCTGGGAATCCTTCCTGAAAAGGGACTGGAGAGGTGTTAGGCGGCTGAAGGAATGGGAGCCCCTCCTGCCAAACCTGAGTTTGACCGTCTGTTGTACAAAGCCACATTTTGCTGCATCGTTTATGGATATAATTTATATAATTTTTAGGGTGTGGTTCAATGTTTTCTTTTACCTTTTTTTTTTTTTTGGTGCAAAATATTGGCTTCCCCAGTTCCTCTGAGTTACACCTTGTTAAAACATGCAGAAACCTGCAGCCTATGATTTTTCCAGAAGTGTTTTGTGTGTCTGGCCTCCAGCAGCTCCAGTTCTTTGAGGACAGTAATTTTTTTGCAGTTGTCACCAGATTTGTCATTGTTCTGGGCTTGTCTTTCTAGGGCAGAAGATAGGTGTGTTACTGCTTACCTGTAGTGCCTGATGGGTCAGTTGCTGTCATTCATGTGGATAAAACTCTCCCACATTTTTCAGCAAGAGCTAAATGCCTGGATAACGACAAGGAGAAATGAACTGGGGTTGCATATTCCGTCCCTTATGGTGGACTTGACTTCAGTGCTTTCCTGATGGAGGTCCCATTTCTGCTGTCTGGAGAGAGAGTTGGTTCTTGATATGTATTGACATTTGACTTGTGCCTGATACCAAAAATACTATGACATTGCTCATTTCCTCAGTTCAGGAGAGGAATTGACCACTTTGACCCTGCTCCATTCCCACATTTGTGAGTTAGAAATCAGAGCCTTTGGCCATGCCTCTGTGGGTATCCCACTGGATTTTCTTTCCCAAGTCTTCTGTGATAATGTTGTCTGGTTGCAGAAATTGCATAGCAAATTTGTGCTGTTGCTGCACTGTGCCAAACAAAAATTTTCGTGATGTCAGAAAATCACTGGCAATGCAGGCCTATGCTGCTCTTCAGCCCAGAGACTGTACTAATGTACCTTTAATTTCTGTTGCATTTCATAAAGAATGTAATTCACTATTTTTGTTTTATTTATATGTTTTCTGTTTGAAATTTTCCCCTAAGGTGCAGTTCATTTTGATTTCTTACTGTACCCCACAGTGTGGGACTGTTTTTTTTGGTTTTCCCCCCACCCCAGTTTCGTTTTGGGCTACTTATCCCTATGTCCTTTCTGAGGTTGTTCTGCTGAGAACCCATTCCTGCCAATTGTTCCCAGGTGCTTATCAGGATAGTATAATATTAGTAACATTAATTTGAAGATATCTGAAGCTGATCCACACCCCTTGCTTTAATTAATTCTGATAATGGCTGTGAGAGGCTTTGGTAACAATATTGGTCGAGCAAATTCTTATCTCAAGCTTCTCTGCATAGAGAAAGAACTCTTCTCTGCATAGAGAAAGAACTCTTTCTGATACTGCAGCTGAACTGACTAAAGCAAGAGACAAAGTTCAAAATAACTTTGCCAAAAAGAGGGAGCTTCATAGTTTCTCACAGTCTCTTCCACTTTGAACTTTCTTTACGAATGAGCTGCCTACATTGAATCCTATGATACAAGGAAAGATCTTAGGCCTGGAATGAAGGTAACAGTGGTGTGGACAAATCTTTCTCATTTAAATAGAGAAATGAGTTACTATCAATGGGCAATTCTGTTTTCCTTGATAACGTTCTAGATATTTTCTTTAGAACTGATCAAGCACAGTTCTGCACTGGTCAGTAACCTTAACTGAATTTCTCTGCTCCAGTGTGAGCATTGTGGTGCCCAGCATTGATGAGGACACCTTTTGGCACACACTTTGTTTTTATTCTCCAAAAGCTGTGCTGGTACTTACGCAGTGGGGTTTTTTGACTTCTGCAGAAAAAAAGAAAAAGAAAAAAGAAAGAAAAAAAAATGGTGGTCAGATCTTATATATGTATGGATTATTCTGTGCAACACTTCATTTGAGGAACATTCCCCATGGGATTTGCAGCTCGCCAGTGCTGTTGTCTACTGTGCGCTCAGTGTGAGCTCTGTGGACCTCTGGTAAACCCTCTGACAGAGAGTGCTCAGCCCCTGCTAGAGCAGCATTTCTGCTGCCCTCTATGTAAAAGGAGAGCTGCCAGGAACGTTAACACCAAAGAAACAGAATTACTGAAACACCAATTGTTCAGAGCATGGCTTTTCATCCCAACACTTCCCAACATTAAGATGCAGCTGGGCACTGGACTCTGGAGATGGTAGGACAGACTTTCCTTAACCAAACCTCCCTTTTTCCTGTTGACTAATGGGATGCGTGGGTTTGATGAAATGCATGCTTCCCTGCAGGAAGTGTCTAGTGGTGCCATAGTGCTACATAGTTCAAAATTTCCACATAAGACTGGAGGTATTAACTGATTTTTGAGGAAAACAGATTGATGAACAGAACCACCAGATTCTTAAAAATATTCGGTGGGAGACATACAGAATAGGTACTGAGCAATTTTGGCCATGGCAAATGTAAGCTAGCATTTCTGGAACTTATTTGGGAAGACTGCCCTGTGCCACGCATCAAAGCACAGAGGGACACTAGAGTTCTTTCTTTCTCCTGACTCTTGAGACTGCCTCAAGGTTATTTTTTTCAATGCATTTATGGTGTAGCTTAATAGTATAGCATAGTCTGTCACATGATTATGTTTAATGTTTCACACTTCTGTCTTTCAGAAAAGAGAGAAGGAAGAGAGCAACTGGGACTCCAAGGATATCTCAGCATCACTTCACTGTAAAGTGAAGAAGGTAAAAAATAACACCTGGACAGGGGCTGAGTGAATATCAAAGTTGCACAGTTACTTAGGCTCCTCCAATCTTTCCAGGAAGCACCCCTGGAAGAGAACTGGAGAGTGGGTCCTGGATGAGGACATGACCTGGATGCCTTTTCCATCACTCACCAAAGCAGCTGAGGAGCTCTTGTTACTGAACAGGTGAGGGGGTTAAGAAGGCTGCGTGGTCTTTCAGTAGAATAGTCAAAAAGAGAGACAAGTGGTAGAAGGAGTTGAAGATGGAGAAGGATTTGGATGGAAAGGAAACCAAAGTTTTTGAGAAAGCAACTGCTCTCAACAGAAAATGTCTGAGAATATTGCTGAGCAGTTGAAATCACTGACAGATAACAGGTACCATAAAGGCAGCCAGCTGATCTGGTTTTGATACCTTGCTTTTGAATGCCATAAAAGGAAGGAACATGCATATCATCCTTATCTGAGATGTGACTGAACTTCTCTTAGGAATTGTCACATATTACTTATGATCCAAACTGTGTTGCTTTTGTGTTCTTTATTAACATACAGAATACCTCCAGACTAAGAGTAAGATGCAGGCAGTTACACGCATTATCTTGCGCATTATCTTGTATTATGCTTTTCATGCCCATTTCCCCTGCACTTACGCATGCACAATCTCAAATAGCTCCTAGGAAAAAGAGATTTTTCTCTGTGTTTTAATCCTTTGTCTTCTTGTTTGATTTCAGTGGTTCTGTATTGCAATGTAGAGGCAGGGACATAGTCCATCCTACATTAAGGCCAGATTTTTATCTACCAAAGGTAGGTGTCTTTCAGGATGGGACAAACATTAAAAGGTGTTTTGGGATACCAAGAGAGGAGGAAATTCTGAACATTTCCGAGAGCACTTAAGCATGGGAAAACTTCCTGCTTAGCTTAAATTCTAATACTCTCTGCACTGGCTTGTGTGTCTGCCATGAAGACCATTACATTTAGACTCTATCTAGAAGCATTACCAGCTTACAAAGTAGTCGGATGTCAATGGAGGGCCCAAAGTGTGAACCCATTCTTTCTGCTCTCCAAAAACTCTACCTGTACCACACTCTACCTGTTCCACAGTCTGTCTCTACACTCTACCTGCCTTTCCAGTCCCCACCAGCACTTCTGCTATCCCAAGGTGCCCCTAGTTTCAGCCATTTCTTTTAACACCACTGCTCACTAGGACTAGGGGTGTGAGGATGCACCAGACACAACCTGCCTGCCCCTCCTGCAGTGCCAGCACAAAGCAGAGTTTCAGAGAACACATCCGTTTTTCGAGGCACTGTCTGACCCAGCAAGAGAGCCATTGTAGGGCAATGGGTGTGAAACGGGTGGTGGACAGTGGGTTCACAAGAGCAGGGAGGATTCCCCTTCTGAAGAGTGTAGGTACAGCTGCTACAGTCTCTCCCAGGTGAGTACCCTGCATCTCTTTGTTCTTGTTATCTCACTTCTGGCCAATGCTGCCACTGTTCAGCACCTGGGAACAGCAGCTACTCACACTGTGACCCAGGTATTTGAAGAGGGCTGATGTTGTAAGTTGCAAACACCTTCAGATGATCAGAAGCAGCAGAGTGGAAGTCCAGGGTCAGGTACCAACAGCCAAATTATGTTAAATTGATTGCTCTCTTCCTTTCTCTTTTTCTTTTTTCCTTCCTTCCGCCTCCAGTTTCTGCCTCTTTCTCTCCTCTCCTTTTTCAAGTTCCTTGTCCCCCACCTCAATTTTTCCTTCTCAATCTTGCTTTCTTTTTAACCTTTCTCAATCTCTTCCTGCCTTCCCCTCTTTTCCTGCATTTCATTCTCTTTCTCAGTTTCTTTCTCTCAGTTGCTCCTGACCCCCTCATTCTCTTCTCCCCTCCCTCTCCCTCACTTGCGTCTCTGTTCCTTTCTCTCTTTTGCTCTCTGGTCCCCTCCTTTTCTGTCATTGAGGAGGAAAGCCCCTTCTGGTCAAGGCACTGTTGCTGTGGCCTGAGGGCATGGACAGTGAGTACTTGGAGAACTGGAAAGCTGGATCTGGCATTATCAGCTCAGTTGGTCAGAGCATGGTGATGGTTAATCCCCAGTTGTGGGTTTGATCCCCGTACAGGCCATTCATTTAAGAGTTGGACTTGATGATCCTTGCAGGTCCTTTTCAACTCAGAATATTCTGTGATTATTATAAGGAACTTCTTTCTTAAGATCAGAAACACTTTCTCCCTGTTTTAGCGCCTCCTATAAGGTTGATGCCTCCTATCTTTCATGGCCAAGCTGTTTAAGGTCAGAGAACTCCACAATCCACACGAGGCAGGAGCTTTAATGGAGCTCCTCAGCTGCATCTATTTTAAACCTTCTCTTAGAGATGTTCCTTTATGCCTCCAATGGGCCCATGTTTTTCCCAAGATCNCAGGCTGTCAGGTGAGAGATGAGCCCCAACAGTTTCAAGTGCTCCAAGTGCATCATGATTTTTCCACAGTCAGACCAAGCTATTCATTTTGGAGGGTCATTATAATATTGTCCAAAGGGAGCAGGGATTTTTGGCATGCACTTATGGTTCCCAAAGTTGTTGTGATGTTTGCTAGTCAGTTAGCAGGTTTAAAAAGGTCTCCAAGATTTCCCTTCTTTGGTGCCCAGATCTCACTGTCACGGATACAGTTTTCACAGCTTCACACATAGAGATGCTGTCTCTGAGGAGCATCACTTACAGCGACACAGGAGTCAACACAGGGCGTCATCTTTTCCCTAAATATATTTAGTTGCTGCCTAGCAAACTACTTCCATATTTAGTTAAAACATGGAACGATTCCTTGTGTGTAAACCTCAGTGTGTTTAGGAGGAGGAGGACCTCCCAGTCCTGAATGCTGTTGCTGCAAAAATACTGTGGTCAGTGCAAAAGGTTGTCCAACATCTCCAGCTCCCTGCCCCAGTTAGATTACAGCTCCTTGAAGTACTCCCTGGAAATGCAGTGGTGCAGAGCTGGCCAGGAATCTTGAGGGACCTGTATGTGCTCCTGTAGTAAGAGCCAAGTCTCATTTATCATTTCTTGTATTTGCTTGTGGAATCTGCCCTCAGCAGCTCTGGGATGTGCCAGGGTCTATGAATGGCTGCTCTGTATATGCTGTGCATATACACCTATTCTAGATAAATGAAGCTCTAATGTGTCATTGTGATGTCCCAGTGGCTGCAATCTCTTTGCTTCTGCATGGAGGCACTGGCGTTCCCCAGACTTGCTCAGGCTGCACAGCACCCCAGGGCACTGACGAGAATGGCTGGGGCTGGGAGACATCATTGCTGCCTTGAGGCTCTTTCTCATGGTCAGGTTTTCCTCATTTCTGTCCTGTTCATACATTATATTCTGCAATGTTACCCTATATGGGGTGAATAAAAAGCCAGTGACTGTCAGCTACTTCTTTCCACCAGTGTTCAGTTCACTTATGCAGCAAAGCTCCTCTATTGCTGCAAAAGGCAGGCAGGAAGCACTGGTTGGCAGTGCAGAGCCACCAGCTTTAGTGATTCCCTGAGAATACAGGGAATGTATTCTGACACCAAGTCTCAGACTTGGTGATTTCTTTATGGTTTCATGTTACCAGAGTTGTTCTTAATTCCAGTTTTAGAAAATAAAAACAAGTTCCTCTTGATTTATATCCTTGTAAACTTGTAAAGCATAGGTTTATAACTGCACTTCTTATAGAACTTTATTTATTTAATATTTATTTATTCTGCCTTGAAATCACAATTCCATTGCTGGGAAACAGTAATGCAGTGCAAAAAATTTTGTTTTCTCTCATGCCTATAACTGTTACTGTAGTAGCAGTGCTGGAGTTTCTGAATCTCACTCCAGAAAATTCAAGAGCTTATTCCTGAAAATTAATACTTTGAAAACAATGAATACTTAAATAACTTCAGAATTAAATTTTAACTACTGAAAGCAGTGCTTGGATGTGCATGCGAAAGAATCTACAGCCTTTATTGTCTACGTATTGACATGGTTATAAGGACTTATGGCAGAAGAAAGTGACAGAGGGTTCACATCTTGTGTGGCACTCAGGTCACTTTGCTTCCTCATGACATCCTCACTCTTCCTCTCCTATTTTCTTGCTGTGAAACTCCCGGCTCTTCACTCGGAGCTTGTTGACCTGTGACTCTGCAATGTCAGCCCGTTCCTCGGCTTCCTCCAGCTCGTGCTGGATCTTGCGGAACTTGGAGAGGTTGACATTGGAGAGCTCCTCCTGTGTGGGGAGAGGGAGTTGGTGGTGAGGGACCCAGGGCAGGGATTTCACCCCTCCTGCACCTCGACCTTGTGGCGCTGCAGGTTCTTCCCTGGGGATGAGGCACAAACATCCATCCCTCTCCCACCACTGCTCACCCCGACCTCCTCATCCTCCTCTTCCCAGGACCCCTCTGGGAAAGCATCACCAGGACTGTGACATATGTCAGGATAAGCTTTGTCACTTGGATTTATCACACTGACTTCTTCCTTATTGTGTACTTATTCTGCCACTTGTGTGGTGATCATGTGTTGATGGGGTGTGTCTGGATGACAAAGACCCTAAACGCTACAACTGGTAGTCCCTGGCATTTTCCAAATTCTGATATTCATCTCCTCAAGACCTGTGTGAAACCCACAGAAAGCAACACTTCCTATTTCTCCAAGCAATACTTACAGCTTCCTCAGCCTGTCTCTTGTAGGATTTCACCTTCATTTGCAACTTGTCCACCAGGTCCTGCAACCTGAGAACATTCTTCCTGTCTTCTTCAGACTAGAGGGGATGGTAAGGAGGAGAGTGAATTATTGCTTTCTGCGCAGCACAAAATAACATTTACCATTGGAGTCCAGGTGAAAAGCTTTCATTTCCTGGAATGAGGGTGCATCAGCCCAAGGAGGCCTCCAGCCTTACCTGGTAGGTGAGTTCCTTCACCCTCCTCTCGTACTTGCGCACACCCTTCACGGCTTCAGCGCTGCGCTTCTGCTCAGCATCAACCTCCCCTTCCAGCTCCCGCACCTGCAATGAGAAGCCCATCCCTGCAGCTTCCCTGGGCTGTCTCTCCAAGGGACAGGCTCATTGTGCACCTACACAGCCCTACTCACCCTGGCCTCCAGCTTCTGGATTTGCTTCTTGCCTCCCTTCAGGGCCAACTGCTCGGCTTCTTCCAGACGGTGCTGCAGGTCCTTCACCGTCTGGTCCAGGTTCTTCTTCATCCTCTCCAGGTGGGCACTGGTGTCCTGCTCCTTCTTCAGCTCTTCTGCCATCATGGCCGCCTGAGCAGAGCAGAAGGTCAAAGCCATTGTGGGGCTGGAGACATTTTGGGGAGAATCCATCCACCATCAGCAACAAAAGGAGCCCCGACTCACATCTGTGATGGCCTTCTTGGCCTTCTCTTCAGCATTGCGGGCTTCCTGGATCGTATCCTCCATTTCGCTCTGAATCTGAGAAATGTCTGTCTCCAACTTCTTCTTGGTGTTGATCAAGCTGGTGTTCTGTGACACAGGAAGGACGTGGCAAGATTTTTGTTCTAAGGTCTGCAATAACAAACCTACTGCCTGAGCCAAGTCTTTCCCATTCTATCTGCAATTGTGAATGTGGAATTATTTGTACAACAGTTGTTTACGTAATGCCAGTGGTGGGCTCGGGTGATGGGCACTGAACGTGCCTTTCCTTGCGGACAGCAGTAGAGAGGCCATTCTAGTACTGCCTGTCCCCTGGTATATTCCAGGTCTCTGGGTTTGTCAAGTGTCAAGATGGCTGCCTTTGCTCCCTGTCCTGACCTGGGTATGGAGGAGCTGCACACGTTCAGTGGCATCCAGGAGCTCCTGCTCAGCCACTTTCCTCGACCGCTCCGTCTGCTCCAGGGCTGCCCGTAGCTCCTCAACTTCAGCCTGCAGCAGGTTTGCTCTGCGCTCCACCATGGCCACCTGCTCCTTCAGGTCATCCTGGGTCCTGAGAGCATCATCCAAGTGTAGCTGGGTGTCCTTGTAAATAAAAAAAAGACAGATTGGGAGGCATATTTTTTCAGTTCTCTTATTTTCCATTTTAATATCAATATTGAAATGATTCTAAAATAAAGGAAATTTTTTAGCTGTGGGAACAAGTTGAGCCAGCCTGCACCTCCATATTCAGTTAATTAGAATCAAAAAATATTTTGATCAAGTATTTTGGCCTTGATCATGTTTTGACAAAGAGAGTGCTGTGTTCCCAGAGCAGAACACCGCTTAATGGTCTGCATGATAATGTGCATGGTTTATAAAATCACAGAACGATAGTGTGTGAATGTGTGAAATCAAAACATCAAGTCACCAAAGTCTTGGGAATTACTGTTAACTGAATGGCAATACCTGGTGCCGAAGAAGTTAATAAAAGGGGAACACAGAGAGAGATCTGTGGAGAATCCTGAAAACTGAATGGAGTGTTTGTGCAGTCCCATTCATTCATCGTCAATATTTAGCTGTGTCAGAAACCTGTGAGAACTTGGTTTGTTGTGCCGTACCTTGAGCACTCCCTGTGTGTTTCTCAGGTTCTTCTGCGCCTCGGCAGCCTGGCGGTTGGCGTGGCTGAGCTGGATCTCCATTTCATTCAGGTCTCCCTCCATCTTCTTCTTCAGCCTCAGGGCTTCATTCCTGCTCCTGATCTCAGCATCCAGGGTGCTTTGCATGGAGTCCACAATTCTGAGGTGGTTTCTCTTCAGCTGGTCGATCTCCTCATCTTTCTCTGCTATCTTCCTGTCAATCTCAGACTTCACCTGGTTGAGCTCAAGCTGCAGGTGCAGGATCTTCCCCTCTTCGTGTTCCAGGGAGGCCTGGATGT
This sequence comes from Pachyramphus minor, assembly GCA_013397135.1. Classification (NCBI taxonomy): domain Eukaryota; kingdom Metazoa; phylum Chordata; class Aves; order Passeriformes; family Tyrannidae; genus Pachyramphus; species Pachyramphus minor. Next base: position 20,362 of record VYXB01005288.1, read on the forward strand.
AAGAGAAAGCCTGTCTCAATAAACAATGTTTTTCTACAGCTATTCTCTTCCAAACTACCTCTTATAAAGAAAAATGGGACTATTTTACTCTGGATGATGTTGGAAACCGAAGCCTTGGCTGTCATTGAAATTCAGAAGTTTTTATCTCTTGATCTGCTCCTTAGTACCTCTCTGGAAGGCTATGATTATGGTCATGTACCTCAGCTTCCTCCAGAGCAGCCTGGATTTCAGATTTCTCCTGCTCAACTTGCTTCTTGACTTTCTCCAGCTCATGAATTGCCTTTCCTCCCTCCGCAATCTGCTCTGTGAGGTCGGAAATCTCCTCTGCAAGTAAGGGTGAAAAGTGGCATGGTCAGGCAGAGAGCGGAAAGGAAGAAGGGCCTGGTGTATGAAGGTGACAGGCATCTTCTTATCACTACAGACCCAGACCCATTAAGTGTGGCAGATAGATAGGCTTGTGAGAAAGCCCATCCCAG
>VYXB01005295.1:240-12527 GCA_013397135.1 Pachyramphus minor
ACAGGATGCCATCCAGAAGGACCTGGACAAACTCAAGAAGTGGGCCCATGGGAACCTCATGAGGTTCAAGAAGGCCAAGTGCAAGGTCCTGCACCTGGGTTGGGGTAATCCCTGGTATCAATACAAGTTGGGGGATGAAGGGATCAAGAGCAGCCCTGTGGAGAAGGACTTGGGAGTACTGGTGGATGAAAGGCTGGACATGAGTCAGCAATGTGCTCCCAGAGCCCAAAAAGCCAACTGTATCCTGGGTTGCATCAAAAGAAGTGTAGCCAACAGGTCAAAGGAGGTGATTCTGCCCCTCTACTCCATGCTGGTGAGACCCCACCTGGATTAATGCATCCACCTCTGGAGTCCTCAGTACAAGAAATACCTGGACCTGTTGGAGCATGTCCAGAAGAGGGCCATGAAAATTATCAGAGGGCTGGAGCACCTCTCCTATGAGGACAGGTTGAGAGAGTTGGGGTTGTTCAGTGTGGAGAAGACTCCATCTTACTGTGGTCTTTCAATACTTAAAGGGGGCTTATAAAAAAGATGGAGACAAACTTTTAATTAGGATGTTCTGGTTTTGGCTGGGATAGAATTAATTTTATTCATAGTAGCTAGTATGGAGCTATGTTTTGTATTTGTGCTGGAAACAGTGTTGATAATTGATGGATGTTTTAGTTATTGCTGAGCAGTGCTTACACAGCGTCAAGGCCTTTTCTGCTTCTCACCATCCCACCAGTGAGTAGGCTGAGGGCGCACAAGAAGTTGGGAGAGAAGGCTTGTCGTCCCAAGTGACCGTTATGCATGATGTGGCCCTGCTCTCCTGGAGATGACTGAATACCTGCCTGCCAATGGAAAGTAGTGAATGAATTGCTTGTTTTACTTTTCTTGCACATGCATCTTTTGCTTTACCCTATTAAACAGCCTTTATCTCAATCCACAAGTTTTCCCACTTTTTTTACTCTTCTGATACTCCCCCCTATCCCACATGGGAAAGTGAGTGAGCAACTGTGTGGGGCTTAGTTGCATAGGCTCTGTTGCCATAGGACAAGGGGTAATGGTTTTAAACTAAAAGAAGGGAGATTTAGACTATATATAAGGAAGAAATTTTTTTCTGATGAGGGTGGTCAAACACTGTAACAGGTGGCCCAGAGAGGTTGTAGATGCTCTATTCCTGGAAACATTCAAAGTCAGGTTGGATGGGACTTTGAGCAACCTGATCTAGTTGAAGATGTCACTGCTCATTGCAGACGGATTGGAGTAGATGACCTTTAAAGGTCCCTTCCAACCCAAACCATTCTATGATTTTGCTTTCCTCCAGTTCTCAGGCAATTCTCCCAGTTGCCATGATCAATCAAAGATTATTGAGACTGGTCTTGCAGAGACATCTGCCAGCTCACTCAGTACTTGTGGGTGCATTCCATCAGGGCCCATGGACTTATGTATGTCCAGTTTGCCTAAGTATTCCCTGACATGATCCTCTTCCACCAAGGGTACATATTACTTACTCCAGACTTTCCTCTCGAAGACCAAGGATTCCTGAAGACCAGTCTTGATAGTAAAGACTGAGATGAAGAAGGCATTCAGTACCTCATTCTTTTCCATGTCCTGTGTTATCAGGACCCTGTCCCATTCAGCAGTATGCCCATATTTTCCATAGTCTTCCTTTTGTCACCTATATAGAGGCCTTTCTTGCTGCCCTTGACAACCCTTGCCAGATTCAATTACAAGTGGACTTTGGCTTTCCTGTGTCTCGGCATGCTTGGAGAGAGTCTCTGTATTCTTCCCAGGTTACCAGTCCCTGCTTCTACCTTCCATATACCTCCTTGTGATGGTTTGGCCCAGGTCCTTTTCCTGGTAACCAGGTCGTAACCAAGGAAGTGGCCATGTTCCCAGTATTCCATACGATTTTTACGTAAACCAGGGTATAAATAAGAAGGAGGGAGGAGGTCTCGCCCTCTCTTCTCTTCTGGTGAGGTTTGGGAGCAGCAGGTCCCTGCGTTGGTCTCACTTATCTAGAGGCTGAGGCCTGCAGTGACTGCTGGTCTGCCATGCGGGAGATTGGAGAGTGTTGGCCATATCTGGTGATCTTGCTTTTTCTAAGGGACGTGGTGAGAATGTGTTTTGCTAATTCTTTATTTTGCTAGTTCTTGGGATTCTATTGTGCATATCTGTTCTATTTTTGTCCCTTTTTTCCCTTTCCCTTTGGGGGGTGTTTGGGGTCCCTTTGCTGTGTACATAATATTTTAATTGTATATAACTGTGATATATGTAAATATATATATATATTGATATAATTCGTTTGGCTCGGGTTCTTCAGTTTTTTTATAGTTTTTTTTCCTTTGCCCTGGGAAAGGAAGGGAGGGGGGAAGGTTTTCGCTGTGGGTTTGGGCATTTGGCTGGGAGCCAGGTCCAAACCATCACACTCCTTTTTGGTTTTGAGTTTTGCCAAGAGCTCCTTGTTTATCTATGCAGGCCTACTGGCAATTTTGCCTGACTTCTTGCTCTTTGGGATGGGCTGTTCTTGAACTATTTCTCCCTAAACTCATTTTACTACTACCCCTCCATCTTTGGAATCTTATGTGGGGTAATTTTTAATTAAATAGTCAGTATTACAGCTGAAGCACACTAGCAGCAAGAAACAGGCTCACTTCTGTGAGGACAGCCAAATAAGGAAGTGGACCTAACCAGATGCAGGGGACAGATATAGCAACAGAGCATGGCAATAGTAAAGGGCATGCAAAATATAAGAAGCGTAGTCCAAAAGGCTTTTAACACAGCAGTGACACTGTGCATTAGAGTAAGGGGTTAGAGTAAGAATACAGTGGAAAAAAGAAAGCAACACACAAGCAGGACACTGCATCCCATCAGCTGCTGGAAATATGACACTCCTACCATCATTCATAAAATTACTTTTAGAAGTGCACATGCAAGCATGTCACTGAAATTTTATATTCCACCATCCATTGCACTGTATTGGGACTATTTGGAAATGAATAACTGAAATCACAATCTCAATGGTTCGGCCTTCCCAACATCATCCTTCATCATTCAGGCTGCTGGTTAGCTCTCCTACTCATTCCACTTTTTCTTCACCCTCCTGTATACAGTTTATACTTATCAAGTATCAATAAACTGTACAAATAGTGATGTACAGTATGTTATGCATTTATGTGATATGGAGCTATATTCCACTTCATTTATTCTTTTTGCATTACTTAAGAACTTAAGTTACTTAAGTTCTTCTATGTTTTATAAGGCTTACAAAAGAAACATCCTTATGAATATGAAAAACAAAATAAGATTACTTTCCAGTATTTTAAAAGTTCTTTACAAACATCATGGGTTACCTACAGCTGAGAACAATTACTGTTTACATTGCACCACAATGCAGTGCAGCATCTTAAGAACATTGATAAAAAAATTACCTCCTTTTCGACCAATTCGACTATTCATAAACTTCTCTATAGTTTCAAATTCATCTTCTTCAGGTTGTGGGACATCTTCTCCACAAACTTCTAGCAAATCATCAGAATCCGTCTTGGTTTCTTCAGCTTCTTTGTAACTAACATTGACTGTTGCCTGGCGACGAGATAATCTCTTGTCGTAGTCATCATCATCTGATGAATCAAGCTGCCTCTTTTTCTGTCCTGCAATCTTTTTGCCACTTTTTGGCTCAATTCTTGAAGAGAATAAGATACAACACAACAGTGGGGTTTCAACATGGACAACTACAAGCCTTCTGTATTTGTTTCTGAATACATGTATTTCATGACTGCTCAGTTACACCACTTTCAGTTGGAGCAGACAGGAAAGAGGTATTCAACACAAACCACTGGTATGATAACATCTTTTGTAGATTAAAAAGAGTCTTCAAGTTCTGTAATAAATATTAATGTTTTCATTTGGCTGTATAGTAGTACAGTACTTAATTACGAATTAGAAATAGTACCAGAGTATCTAAAATGCAAGACTTCTTACCTGCTTGGAGGTTTCCGGCTTTTGACCTTGTTTTTTGACTCATAGTCAGATTCACTATCTTCACAACTGCTTTTCTCTCTATCTTCATCTGATTCAGAATCAGAACTAGTTCCTGATACTGACCCTGACCCAGACATTTGCCAGTCTTCACTGTACATATTGAGAAACAAAATAGTAACTCACATTAGTTTTTTGGGGGGGTTGTTTTTAAATCAAGCATTCACCACAGGCTTGCTGCTTTAATTTCAACATTCTTCACAGAAATAAAATTGATATAATATTCATTTCAGCTGGAATGACAGAAAATTATCATGGATGGATAACAGGTAAAAATATCCAGTGGCTTCAAAGGGAATTTAATTTTCTGTTATCAAGAGACAGATGTAAAAAACAAATCAAACAAAAAATCTGGATTTCTGTATAAATTGCAGCTTTAATAATGGAGTTATTTTGACATGAATAAACCCAACGTCTTTAACAAGACTTTAGCTGGAAAGATACGTGTTTACTGGAACTTACCTATGCTCAAGTAATAAACCCCATAACATTATATTTTGCAGAATCCAAAATTCTCTAATAGTTATGTTCCCTGTGCTTCATGTGAGTAATTAGCAACTTCAGCACAGGAACAAAAAATAATACAGAATCAGACAGAGAAACACACAGAAAGACTTCAATCATGGCAATCTGAGAGGCACTGACTCCCAAAAGCTCCCACAGAGCTTCTAAATCAGTGCTTCACACCTATGCAAGATACTATAAGTAAGCCACTTGTGACTCCCAGTGGCCCTATCTCTGATCTCCTGCTTAGCTGAGATCTTCTACTTTGCAACAGGAAAGATGTACCCACTGATCAACAGTATCTTACCTCAGACTGTACAGAGAAATTTAATCTTAGAAGCTTGGGTAGGGGTGGAAGAAAAGTCTGGCATGCATTCTTGAAAGGCTGCTAAATCTTTATACTACCATCTATTACCAGGTTTTTAGGGGTCTTTGACCAAGATGCCCAAACAGTACTAATATGTCCTTCAAAAGTGAAATATTATTCAAAGACCTTTTCATTACATTTCATATCAGGAAACCTAAGAACCAGGGCTTTGACATTTCTTTCAATTAAATATGCAGCGGTCCTAGAAATTATGTTTTCATTGTGGTCAATACATCTGTGTGTCATAGAAATACTATAGAATCATCTGTCTCCTTAAAAGATTTTTTTCTGTAAGCTGTAAATTAAAAAACACCCAAACAACAACCCCTCCCTCTAAAAAAAACCAAAAAAACACCCCCACCCCAAACCAACCAACTCCACCACCCCTATGCAAATCCACAACCTGTATTTATTTGGAGATATAGACAACATATAAAAGACCATACTCTATAGGGCTTGGATCCTGTACTAAGTGTATATATATAGAAATCAGCTCTGCATGTCAGATAACAACTGCAAACATACTTGTTCAAAATAGGCATAAATCAAAATTGAAGCACTGGATAAATGAGGTTATTTGGTTACTACTTTCTAAACTATCTTTCCTGTAACAGAGTATGTTACTAGGTTTAATCACATTCTTAAGTAACAAAAGACTGTGAATGACAATTTATCACTAAAGAAGTACTATTTTGCATAGTAGGCTTTTTTGCCTCCTCCCCCCCATCCAATTTCTTGAAGATATTATATTGACAACTTTGAATATTGAGAAGATTAGGGTTAACTGGAGAAGAGGAATGAGAACACAAATCAATTTCTATACACTGTTCATTAAAAAAGGCCAGAGCAACACAACAACCAAACGAACCCCACAAAATCACAAACAAAACACCTCTCCCACCCCTCCCCCTCCCCCGGTCACTACCGATGAGAAGGTATAACCTTTTTCACAATTTCATCTACAGCTTAAAACCAGCTCAACTTCAACTTGGCTTTATTGACTAGCCAAGATGATTTATTACTATCAAACCTGTAATAATTTGGGGGGAAAGTTTGCTTAAGTGTTTAAAAATTTGGCATTACCTATGGGATTCCAACTTGAATTTTATCTAAGACAACCTAATTAAGTAATTTCCTATTTCTTCAATAATTTTCAGAGAGGACCTTCAGCTCAAAAATATGCTACAAATAAGACTACTTTAAAAATAAAAAGTGCTGATGAATGTTTTCCAATAACGCTGTACGTAATACAGTCTCTTTTGCTCAGAAATGAATAGCGATATCATAGAATCATAGAATAATTTAGGTTGGAAAAGACCTCTAAGATCATATATATGTTCCTTTGAGAGTATTTATTTTAAAATATTTCAAAATGTTAATCAAAATTGAGAAGCACAAGATTATGTATTTCGAGTGCAGAGAAATTAAGCCTGGGTAATTATAAGCATTATGTCGCCATAACAAAAAATTATATTATTTATGAAAAATATCTTACTCTCTCTGTTTTTTCTTCTTGACTTCGCTGGAAGAGTCATCTGCAGAGTCTTCACTGTTTGATGAATCCTGCAGATGAAGAAGAGAATATATGAGATTCATTGCCACAAAAAGAATGAAGCATTTTTAGTATTAAAAAGATAATTCAGCTCCCACTTTCAAACTGAAATCATATTCTTCATGTCTTATCCTCTTAACCCCCCTCAGTATACCCACTGATATTGAATAAGATCAGGATTGCTATTGATTTCATATTTCTCCATCTACAAACATACCATGTCAGCAGAATTCTAGGAAACACTAAAAAAAACCTGTCTTAAAATATAACCATTGTGCCTACATATAGTCATAGTTTAGACTGCTGTGTGTTAATAAACCAAGATGAAGGTTCTATCAAAAGCTTAATAAAACTTCTTGCCCTTGGAGAGCTGTCTCACCTTTCATATCCTCTGACATTTAAACACCACTAAGAAAATTTTTGGAATAGCATGTATGTTTCTTCTCTCTCCACTCCTAAACAAAAATTAATAAATAAATTGATGAAACCTCTTAAAATTATTTTCCTAAAACCAAACTCATAGATATTAAATTTAGATGATCTTTACCCTGAAAAAGTCTTCAGGAAAAGAGTACTTAGCAACAGCTATGAATTAATATTTTAACTATATATAACTGTTTTGTTTAGTTTTAATGATGAGCAGCTAGATCTGCCTAAAAAAAAAAGACACACAGAGTAATGATGACTTGTGATTACAATGCTCACTATTTCTAATTCACAGTCACTAGTGTCCTTAAAAGATATTCATATTGCACAAATTCAACTTTTCTTTAGGCTATGGTTTAGGTTTTAAAAATCTCTAAAATTGGAGTATGGTTCTTAAAAGACAAGAATTCTTTTATAGCTGTTACAAAAGTTGCAAAAATGTAGCTTTCTACTCCATATAGTGTTTTTGAAAACTTCAGCAGCTACCTTTATATAGAAACAACAGTGGAAAAAACCTTTTAGTATCTTAAACTGTCTTTATAGAACTCAGAAGGAAGAAATACAATGAAAATACAATGTGACTTGAAAAATTTGCCCATACATCACAAAATATCTAGCTTAAGATATCAATCCAAACTGCTATCATTTTGGCACAACTCACCTGAAAACATGCAACTAAATATTCCCCCCCCCGTGTTTCCTTATAAATATGTCAGTTACTTGAACATTACTTTTATAGACTAAAACCAGACTTGTTAAACACAGAGAGAACAGAATGTAGCTCTACATAATTTTATTCTAACCTATGGAGTAATGAGAAATGCATTTTTACATTTTATTTACTAACTTATATGCTATTCACCTCTTCTGAACCACTGTCTGATGAGGCTGGCTTCTGCTGTTGTTGCTTCTTGAGCGCTGTTGATCTCTGCACAGCAAGGATACTCGGACTGGACTTCCAAAACTGAATTGGAATTCAGATACAAGAGTCATTTAAACCTATTGAAACTTTAAAGTTTACCACATGCTTACCTGAACATCATCACTACTAAGATAAATCTCAATTTTATCATTAATAAAAAACTCACTACAAAATACCACATACATTAAAAATATTGGATAGCATTTTATAGTAAGACTTCTGTAGAAAGGAATGTTATATAAGAATTGTCAGCACAATTTTTACAGTAAATATAACAATAGTTGTGCAGGCATCTATAATTAAGACAATTTTTTTTTAAGTAAAAACTGATCTAGATAAGTCCTTCCAGGCCACTTTGCTGATATATTTTTGCTTCATATGAGAATACTGAAGTACACACAATCATAGAATATCTCAAGTTGGAAGGGACCCATAAAGAGCATTGAGTCCAACTCCCTCCTCCTTGCAGGACTACCTAAAACTAAATCGTATGACTAAGAGTGTTGTCCAGATGCTCCTTGAACTCTGACAGATTCGGTGCCATGACCGCTTCCCTGGGGAGCCTGTTCCAGTGACCAGCTACCCTCTCAGTGAAGAACCTTTTCCTAGTGTCCAGTCTGAAGTTCCCCTGATGCAGCTTCATTCCATTTTCTTGGTCTATCACTGAGAGGGAGGAGATCAGTACCTCCCCCTCCACTACCCCTCTTGAGGAAGTTGTAGACTGTCATGAGGTCACCCCTCAGCCTTCACTTCTCCAAGCTGAACAAGCCAAGTGACCTCAGTCACTCTTTGTAAGTCTTGCCCTCGAGACCTTTCACCATCTTGTTCACAGTCCTTTGGACACTTGATTGGAGCATGGTGCAATAACATCAAGGTTGCAGGTTCAATCCCCATACAGGCCATTCACTTAAGAGTTGGACTTGATGGCCCTTGTGTGTCCCTTTTAACTTGGAATATTCTGTGATTCTAATAGTTTGATATCCTTTATATACTGTGGCACCCAAAACTGCACATAGTACTTGAGATGAAGCTGCACCAGTGCAGTGTAGAGTGGGACAATCACCTCCCTTGACTGGCTGGTGATGCCGTGCTTGATGAGCCCTTTAGGCTGCCAGGGTACACTGTTGACTCATATTCAACTTGCCATCAACCCAAACCCCCAGATCTCTTTCTGCAGCGCTGCTCTCCAGCTTCTTGTCCCCCAATTTGTACATATACCCAGAATTACTCTGTCCCAGGTGCAGAATCTGGCATTTGGTCTTGTTAAATTTCATACAGTTGGTGATTGCCCGGTTTTCTAGTCTATCCAGATCTCTATGTAAGGCCTCTCAACCCTTGAGGGAATCAACAACTCCTCCTCATTTAGTATTGTTGGTAAACTTAATGTACATTCAGTTCCTGTGCCCAGATCATTTATAAAAACATTGAAGAGAAATGGGCCTAATATTGAGCCCTGGAGAACTCTACTAATGACTGGTCACCAGCCTGATGTAACCCCATTTACTACAACTCTTTGAGTCTGACCCATCAGCCAATTATTCACCCATCATTTTACGGACTTGTCTAGCTGTATGCTGGACATTTTGTCCAGAAGGATACTGTAAGAGACACTATCAAAAGCATGAACATGAACAACAACAAAAACAAACAAACAAACAAACAAAAACCACAAAAAACCTAAGTATCCTTAACAGCCTTTGAATCTTACAGTAGGAAATATTACCCTTCATGTATATCATATCATCCAAATTAAGGCCATATTACATAGAGAAACAGAGGAAAGCTCAGGTAACTTTCATCCATTGCATTGAAGAGATTTCTAAACACCGCTTTTTTTTTCTTTCTAAATTTGGCAGACTTTTCTCCCATACAGAAGACAAGACGTACCTAAGCCTGAAATTGTTGTACAATCATTTATTGATGTGAAGAAACTAAGTATTAGAGAGACAACTTGAAAAAAATTTAGAAATAGCAACATTATGTCCGGCTTGGTCTTCAAAAATATGCAATAAGTTAATAGGTACTTCTGCATGATAAAATTTAGGTAATTATCTAATTGTAAGTATTTACAGAGATGAGGACTTAGCAGCCCTGTTTGTTATGAGAGCTAAGTATGTGACTTCATTAACTCAATCAACTCAACATTTTAAGTAAAAATTATGGGGGTTTTGTTTGTTTAAATAAAAATTGCTCTTGTAACTACTCTGTACAGAATGGTTTTTCCCCACAAAGGGTTAATTTATGTTTTGTTTTACCTCAGATCCATCAACTTTTGGTGGTGGTTTATCTTGAACTTGTTTCTTCTCTCTACATGTGTCAGACTCTGAACCAGATTCAGAGTCACTGCTACCTGATTGACTGCTACTTCCATCACTACTGCTTCCAGAACTTGAACCAGATACAGAAGCTGATGCTGACCCAGAATCATTATCCGACTGGCTGCAATTAGAAGTTAACAGGATATTACACAATGGTTAATTAAATAGGATTAAAAAGTAGGTCACATTAAAAAAACTTTAGCCTCACCTATAAATCAATTGTTAGCTTAGCCCAGACACACCGATAGCATACAAATGAATGCACTGGATTAAATAAATCAGGAATGAAAATTCAGAGTTTAATCAGATACTTTTCACTAGACCTTAAAAGAAGCAGGGGGTGTGAGGGCAGAAAGAGGAAGCGGCAGGGGAGAGAGAGAAGGGAGAGAAGAAAGAAGGAAGAACATTTATCATTAATTTAGAGGAGTCAAACAAAACTATTTTTCACCCACCAAAATCCTTACTTAACTCTATCAAGCCCCACATATTTTTGTGTATACACACACACACAGTTGTTTTAAGTCTTTTTAGACTGTGTTGTCCCCCCAATGTTTTATTTTGAGCATGCATTTCTTCAAAGCAAGTACAAACTCTGTTTTGTTCCCCTAGTTCTATTTTTTTCATTAAAAGAATAGAGGGGGAAAGTATCTTTAAGGAAGCACTTGCAAGTTACATTTCATGTTGTGATTTGGACCATTTTTATACAAAATACGACCAAACAGTTGATTAAATAAAGTGTTTTTAGAAGTAACTGGAAAACCAGAGGTATGTTGTCACACATAATATAAATCCATGCAGACCATCTTATACTGTTAAAATAACAGCAGTAAAATTCCCTACACAGACAAACTCTGAATTTGTCACTGATTATATGACTTGATACAAGTCATATAATCAGTGACCTGAGCATTCTCTTGAGCCACTGGATTATTCCACATGTACATCCATTTCACACTAGATTTAACATATTCAAATAAAATATTTAAACATTTATTTCATGACTATTCAAAAACATATAAATATATGGTTTTCTAAAATAATTTTACAAAGGAACCAAGTTAAAACTTTAATCAAATTCCTCATTAGGTGAAATACTACCATACTTTTAAGATATCATGGGGGAAAACACTGGAATTACACCACCACACAAACAAAATTATTTTAAATTATGTACACTTGGGTTGCAAGCCTTTAAAAAGAAACAACCCTTCATTAAAGATGATAACAAAATCCAAAACAATAAAAGCCCGAAAGCTAATAACAAAATCTCATCCTATCACTGCCAGCACAATTCATCTGGCTGTCAACCAGCAAGAGTCTGGGCGGGGGGTGGGGGAGGTAGGTTGATCATCTTCTGCACTAGAACACACTTAATTGAGAACATTTAAAGCCACAAAACAGAACCACTACTCTCCCGGTTACTAACACCAATTAAACTGTACTAGTGAGGGAAAAAAATTAATTAAGCTATTCACAGACTGATTCCTGTAGACAGCACCTCAACCAACCATTTGCATCCGTTGACTTTGAAAGAAGGAAACAAACCATGATAAAGCTTCCTTATTTTGAAGTGGGGGGATATGAGGAAATACAACTGCTGTGTTTACTTAGACTTGCTGGAGAGAAACAAAGCTGCTTCCCATTCCTGTCATCAAGGGCCTACTTCAGGCATGATGCTATAATGCTAACATATTAACCCGACGTGAAAAATAAAAGCAAGGCACCCACTGTAGAATACTGGAGTTTAAACAATTTACTAAAAATTAAAGGCAACTTCCACCATGTTTCACCAAAGATATTTTAAATACAATAGTATTACCATACACAACTCTCACCTTACCTTTAGTGTTAGGTAAATTAGAGCATTATAAAACAATAGTATTTCTCAGCATAGGACAGTGCCATAAGTAAATGTCACAGGAACTGTGGAAGATGGTACATGAAAAGAAAAAAATTCAGCAAGAAGAAACCTTGAGACACAAGAAAATACCTACCAGACAAGTCCCTGTGATGAAATGCTACCAAAAATGCCTAAATCCTACACTTAAATAAATAAGCAAATCATCATGGTTTGGCTTCACGAATGAAGATTTGGGAAGGGCTCTACCCATGCTTGCTACAGGCACGCTGATGGCTAAAAAGGTCAAAGCGAGATAGACAAGTCCGTTTGCAAAA
>VYXB01005349.1:10205-28368 GCA_013397135.1 Pachyramphus minor
CGTCCTCTGCCTGCTCGCCGCGCTCAAACGTGAGTGCCGGGGGTCGGGGGGGTGGGCACCGGGCCGGGCCGGGCCCGGGGGCTGCGCTTGTTGCACGGGACCGCTCTGCACAGACCCGGTACAGACCCGGTACCGGCCCCGGTGCCGCCGGCTCTCCCTGACCCCACCGGAGCTCTGCGGGGCCTCGCCGGGGGTGGGCAGGGGCGAGGGATAGGGTGTCATGGACGGGCAGGGACAGGCAGGGGAGGCCAGAGGGGAGCCCCCAGCCCTGCCTGAATTCCCCACCGAGCTGCTCGGCTTCAGACACTGCCGTCCCTTGGGACCCCCTCCGTACCTCCCCTCTCCATGCCCGGCCGTGACACCCCCACCCCAAGCCCCAGGCCGGGCACAGGCTCTGTCCCTGGCCCCTGTGCCAGGCGGCTCAGGCTGTGTCCCTCTCAGGGAGCCTGGGCACTGACACGGAGGAGCGGCTGGTGGAGTATCTGCTGGACCCTGCACGGTACAACAAACTGATCCGGCCAGCGACCAACGGCTCCAAGCTGGTGACCGTGCAGCTCATGGTGTCCCTGGCACAGCTCATCAGTGTGGTGAGTTGGCCAGGGCTCTGCTCCCCCACCTGCTGGGGAAGGGAGGGGGCCCTGAACACCCCTAGCACCTTAAGTGACTGCCCCCCCCCTTCTCTCTGCAGCACGAGCGGGAACAGATCATGACCACGAATGTCTGGCTGACCCAGGTGGGCACCCTGGACTCTGCTGTGGCCCTGGGACCCCACCCCGCATCCTGTCCCGGGCCCCCCTGCACTGGGACACCCAGTGTCCACCCTGCCCCAAGACTTCCCATCCCCCTGCCCACCCCTGTCATCGGGACCCCCAGTATACCCTGTGTGGGACCCTAATGCTCACTCTGCGCTCCCCCAGTCCCCCATACCCTCTGTGTTGGGCCCTCATGTCCCCTCTCCCCTCCTGCACCCTGTGGCTGGGCTGGGCTGACGGCCCCTGTCCCCAGGAGTGGGAGGATTATCGCCTCACCTGGAAGCCAGAGGACTTTGACAACATGAAGAAGGTCCGTCTACCCTCCAAGCACATCTGGCTGCCTGATGTGGTGCTCTACAACAAGTAGGTGGTTTTTGGGGGAGGCCGTGCGTGCTCCGACCCCACGCGGGGTTGGGGGCGATGTCAGGCTGGACACCCCCAGGACTGACAGCACATCTCTCTGCCTCAGTGCTGACGGGATGTACGAGGTGTCGTTCTACTCAAACGCTGTGATCTCCTATGATGGCAGCATCTTCTGGCTGCCACCCGCCATCTACAAGAGCGCCTGCAAGATCGAAGTGAAGCACTTCCCCTTCGACCAGCAGAACTGCACCATGAAGTTCCGCTCCTGGACCTACGACCGCACCGAGATTGACCTGGTGCTGAAGAGCGAGGTGGCCAGCCTGGATGACTTCACACCCAGCGGTGAGTGGGACATTGTGGCGCTGCCAGGGCGGCGCAATGAGAACCCTGAAGACTCCACCTACGTGGACATCACCTATGACTTCATCATCCGGCGCAAACCGCTCTTCTACACAATCAACCTCATCATCCCCTGCATCCTCATCACCTCCCTGGCCATCCTCGTCTTTTACCTCCCATCTGACTGCGGCGAGAAGATGACACTCTGCATCTCCGTCCTACTTGCCCTCACCGTCTTCCTCCTGCTCATCTCCAAGATCGTGCCACCCACCTCGCTGGACGTGCCGCTGGTGGGCAAGTACCTCATGTTCACCATGGTGCTGGTGACCTTCTCCATCGTCACCAGCGTCTGCGTCCTCAACGTGCACCACCGCTCACCCACCACGCACACGATGCCCCCCTGGGTCCGCACCCTCTTCCTCCAGAAGCTCCCGGCGCTGCTCTTCATGAAGCAGCCGCGGCAGAACTGCGCCCGCCAGCGCCTGCGCCAGCGCCGGCACACCCAGGAGCGCGCAGCTGCTGCCACCCTCTTCCTCCACGCTGGCGCCCGCACCTGCGCCTGCTACGCCAACCCTGGCGCGGCCAAGGCCGAGGGGCTCAATGGCTACCGTGACCGGCAGGGGCAGGCGCCAGCCCCTGCACCCAGCTGCAGCTGTGGGCTGGAGGAGGCAGTGGACGGTGTGCGCTTCATTGCCGACCACATGCGCAGCGAGGACGACGACCAGAGCGTAAGTCAGGGGATGCACCTGGAAATGGGCAGGGCTCAGGGTGGGTGGGCAGAGTGATGGGGTGCAGACAGAGCTGTGGGTGCAGGCAGGGCTGTGGGGTGCAGAGTGTGTGCTGGCTTGTGGCTGCACCATGGGAAGGGACATGCACAAGCACCAAGAGGGTTCCTGCCTAGATGCACCATAGTCCCTGCCTGGGCAGAGGGTCCTACACTGGTCCCTGACCCACCACTGCAGCCCCAGACTGAAATAGCTGTTCTAGAAAACCAGGAGGGTGCCAGGAGGCCTGGCCCTATATGGCACTGTGAGGTTGCAGATTTTGGCAGAGTCTCCCCCCCCCAACTCTGCTCACTGGGGAGATGAGATTCCTGGGCTCAGCAGTGCTGGTGGCAGCAGGGGGAACTAGCCCCGTGGGGCCCAGAGCAGGCTTGCAGGCAGCCCTGGGAGCTGCATTGCTGAGGGAGCAGACTTGGAGCTTTGAGGAGCTGCCAAACTCCCAGCCCAGGCAGTGATGGGTGATGCCCAAGGCCCAGCCTGACCTGGCCTTTCTCCCGGCCCTGCGCAGGTGAGCGAGGACTGGAAGTACGTGGCCATGGTCATCGACCGCCTCTTCTTGTGGATCTTCGTCTTCGTCTGCGTCTTTGGCACCGTTGGCATGTTCCTCCAGCCCCTCTTCCAGAACTACGCCACCAACTCCCTGCTGCAGCTTGGCCAGGGCACCCCCACCTCCAAGTAGCACGGGGAACAGCCAGTCCCAGGGCCAGAGGGCTGGGTGCTGGGCTCAGGCAGCCCCTGCAAACCAATAAATACTCACACAGGACAGGGTTGGTGCCATCTGGTGTCATTTCATACTGTTCTGTGCTGTATGGGCCAGAGGGAGCAGGATGCACCTGGGGTAAGGGGGCCTCTGGCTGCCCATGACCGATTTAAGAGGACAGGGAGAAATTGGAAGAGGAAAATCCCAGTTGCCAAGGGAGGGAACTCCCTGGGCACCAGCCACTCCCTGTACCTTGCCCTGCCAGGCCATGCAGAGCCAGAGCCCAAGCAAGCAGCCCCTACCCCTGCCAACTCCTGTGCCATTCCTGGGACTCCCAGGAGCCTGACAGAGCCTCACTGAGAGGGAAGGAACACAGGCACAGGGACAGGGATGGAGCTGCTCAGCCTTGGCTCCACAAGGTGAGCACATGGACCAGGCAGGAGGAGGCTATTTTTAGGTCCTACCTGCAGGCAGAGCCAGGGCAGCAAGTGCCAGGGGCTGCTCCAGCTCTGCCACTATCCTCTGCTCCACTCCAGGTTCAGTACTCTGGAGCCAAAAGCAGATACAAGATGCAAGGAAAGGGAAAATACAATTAATCAACAGGAGCTGGGAGCTGTTGGCAGCCGGGCCCCGCCGTGGGTCACTGGGCTGGCAGCCATGGCTGGGCCCGCAGTGCTCCCTGTGCTCCCCTGGCTGGCAGGAATTGGCCTCATCAGGGAAAACTGAAATGGAGTGTTTGCTATAAATACCACTAATCCCTGCGGCTGGAGGGAGCAAGGCTGGCAGCACAAGGGCCCGGCAGCACACAGGGCCGGGGAAAGCTGCACGCTAGAAATTAATTTAAATCCCAGCACTTCACCCAGGCAGAGAAATCCCAGCTGTTCCAGCTGCTGCTCCTGGAACTCCTGCTCTCAGAGGTAAACCCCAACACTTAAATGTTAAGAGCTTTGCCCCTAAAACAGCCCGATACCAGGGGCTTGTCCCACTTCATCCCACCTTTGTGTTCCCTCTGCTGTTGGTCCAGTCTTGGGTCAGTGCAGCACAGGGATGTCCTGCTGTACCCCAACAGGGAGTGGAGTACTGGGAGGGTGTGGGGAGCACAACAGGAGCCCCAGTAGCCTCAGGAACAGCACCACGGGCAGCCACAAACAGAAGAGCCTCCAGCTGTCTTTGTCCTGTTGCTGTCCTTCTCCGTGACAAGGCAGTTCCACCCCTCACAGCTCTGTGTCCAAGGGCAGTTGCAGGCAGGCTGGACCTATGACAGCCAGACTTCCAGCACTGACCCTGTTTGGCCCCAACCCAGCTGCCTCTGGCTGTCTTGTGGAGATCCACGGCCAGAGTTGGGGCCTTGCTCCCAGACTTGGGGTTTCTCCTCCTCATTATGGGCTGCACTTCCATGCCCACAGCTCTTTGGTCTCTGTCCTAGTTACTAGTGCCAACTCTCACCTCAGGCAAAGCTGGCACAGGCCGTGCACAGGGAAAGGGGCTGCTCCAACAGCTTCTCACCATCCACCAGCACATGTGGCACATAGTTCAGCTCAGACACACAACAGGGCCTGCAGCAATCACTGGCCTCCTGAGACCAGGAAAGACACACTCCATCCTCGAGCCAGCAGTGGGGGAAGGAGCTGGGAGATCCCTGCCCCATCATTTGCAGGCTGGCCCAAGCCATCAGTGCTCAGCTCTGCCCGATGAACCCCTTGCTTGAGGCAAGAGGCTCAATCCCAAACTGCCACAGCTCTACCCAGCTGCCTTGACTGTTTAGCAAATGCTAACTCACCTCTGTCCCTCTCCAAAGCCCACCCCAGGCCCCTCTTCCCATCAGCAGAAATCAACACACCCATGGCCAATACTACAGAAATTTTTGTTATTAATGGAGAACATTATGCTGGTCCTGCTGTGCCTTGCAGAGGTCAGTCCTATGTCCCAGCTTGGCCAGGCTGCCAGTCACCTTCCAACAGAGACAGAAAACCAGCCAGGCAGCTTGTTTAGTTTTTTCCTTTCCTCAGAAGAAAAAATTTGCCTCAAAACCTGCCAGAGGGATCTGCAGCGCACGCTCCAAAGGTTTTAAGCTCACAGTTCGAGAAGCCCTCTGGATTTCTTGTGCCTTCTTTTAGAAACAAAAAAAGGGAAGATAAAACTATAAAAGCTAAGGGGGACTGAGCCTGCCCTCACTTTAAAAAAAGGAGAATCATTTACATGCACATTTTAAAAAGGCAGGACCTGAGCGTCAGGAGGGAGGCAGCCAGGCCTATGGGGAAACTGCTGCACACTCCCAACTCCACTCCAAGGTGGTGGTGGTGGAAGAAGGATGAGTGCAACCTGTGCACATTCACCTCCCACCCCTTGCAGGGCACTTCCCTATGTATCAAGGACAGAGAAGTTCTCCTCCTCTTGGGGTTTGCGAATCCAGCTGCCATAGCCCAGCTCTTCCAGCGTGCTGAAGAAGCATTGCTTGGCTGCCTGGTACAGCGTGGCTGCCTCCTTGGCATCCGAGTACACAGAGAGCTTCAGCAGGTCTTCGCGCTTGTTCTTGGCACACAGCTGCTGGAACAAGGTGAAGATTTTCCTCTTGGACACACGAGACACTTCCAGCTTTGGGCTGAGAAGGAAGACACAGGCAGCAATGAGGGAGGCGACACTCAGAAGAGCCAAGAGGAACACAGGGCTCAGGGAAAATCCCATGATGGGGGAAATCTGGGCTCAGCAGGGCTCTGTGGTAGGGTCCAGGCCAAGAGATGTTTGGTTTCCTTCAGGAGTGCTTGCTCATGTCCGTTTAAATTCCTCCCTCTAGCCCTCCCCACATGTAGGGTCCTGTAACAGTGCAGAGTGTACTCCCCACCTCAGAGTTGCCCCCCTTTCCCCAGCAAGAAAAGCAGTGTCAGGAAAGGCTCTTCTTACCCATCTACTTTCCCTTTGGTGCCATCCAAGACTTCAACTTCGCTTGCATCAGCAAGACACCAGTTCACTGACGACTCCTTGGTCTTGCCCGTCTGCCTGGCAGAGTCATACACACTGACTCGCCCGACCTGAGGGAGAACCGGGAGGGTTCCTTAACTTAGTCCTCTTGCCCCTTCCACCCCCCACAGGTTCACCTCACCCTAAACTTTGGAGAGCGGCAAGGACGAGGTTCTTACTAAACTGAAGGTTACAGGGGCAACTCCAGTGTCCCTCCTGCCAGATCAAGACATTGCTAGTAATCCCCAAACTGATGGGTGACAAAGAGGGAAGGTTCTTGGCGCTGCCCTGTGCAGGGTGAGCAGTTGGACTGGATGAAACATTGTGGGTCCCTTCCAACTCAGGATATCCCCTGACTCTATGTTTCTGGTCTCTAATTCCTGCCCCTGGCTAGAGGGCTGCTGCCCAGTGACCCTCCTGCAGAATGCCTTGGTATCCCAGAACCCACAGGCAGAGGAACAGGGTGAAGAGGTGCCACAGCTGCAGTACCTCAGGATGGTTAATGTGATATGGAGCCTGGAGCTTTTCCTTCAGTGTGTTCCCATCCCTCGCCACACGGCAGCAGATGGCACGGGTCAAGTGACCCTGACTGTACAGGTAACCTGTGGAGATAGAAGTGAGGGTCTTAAGAAACAGGATAGCACAGGTGATGGACCAGCCAAGCCCCAAGAGCCACAGCACTGCTCACAGGCTCCTGAAAGCACATGGCACATGGATCAGCACAGCTATGTGTACCCTGGGTGTGTAAGACATAGGTTTAGAGATCACATTTTTCTCTGAAGATATAAACATACAGTTTTTGTCTCACCATCCTAGATCACATGTGCCTCCTAAAATTCCAGAACCTCAGAGAGAAACCCACTCCACCCACAGCATAAAATCCACAGACTCCCTTTTCACTTCCAAACAGCTCTGCCAAGAATGACATTTCAGTCTGTTACTCCTACAGCCTCCACAAACAAACTTCGCCATCACACAGGGGAGGGAGGTGAACTGTCACTGCAGCCCAGTTGTACCACCCCGCCCCTGAAAGGTCGGAGGATCTCGCACCGAGTGTGACAGAGCTGAGATAAACCGGCTCCAGGAAGTGTGACAGTAGTGCCCCTTGCAAGCCAAGTATATTCCAGCGTAAGATTTTGTCGCTGCAGGACATGGTTCGTAACCGCTCCCCATGCTGGATCCCATCCCACGTGGGCACAATGTCGCTCGACTCCACGGGAATGGTACCTTCCCCTGCATGAGAGAAAAGAAAGCTTTTCTGTACAGAGTCAGGTACTCAATAAATCAAACCCCATCAGAAATTGCACAAGAAACTTCTGGATATCCAGTGTGACCTCCGAGTCTGACACCAGGTTCAGGGAACAATCTGTCATTCAGTACTGAATATACACGAGTAATTTTCAGCATGGCTGAAGCAAAACAGACCAGTGCTTGAAAAACAGGGCAGAGACATAGGAGGTTTGCAGCAAACTTCAGCTGCAAATTTCATGAGTGTGGCAGTTCCAACAGGCAAAGCTGGGAAAGGGAAGGGACTCTATCTAATGCCTTTCCATCCATCCACCTCCTTTGGTTCCTGAGTGCTTCAGATCCCACAAGAGCACACAGAGAGTGGCAAGGAAGCTCTGGAGCACCAGAAAGGCTCAGAGGAGAGGACTGGAGCCACCCCACCATGCAGGGTGTGACTGCACTCACCGTTCTCCACCTTGGTCCGCAGCTTGCCTTGCTTGGGGTTCTCAAAGAGAGGCTGGTGCTGGGGCTGCCCCACCACGCTCGCCTGGTCGCTGCAGGATTTATCGAAGAGGGCTCCGTCTCCACACGGGGCTGTGCTAGAAAACAAACCCTCGCCCGTTAGCACTGACTGTCAGGAAACAGCCAGGGCCAGGGGGGTGACAGTGCTGCTGACAGAGGTCACCCAAGCCCTCCCCACAAACCTGACATAGAGGTGAAAGGTAACACTGCTCTTTATTCTGAGCCTCTTTCCTCCTGCTGGCTCAAAAATGCTCTCTTCTGCAGAAGAAGGATTAGACAGGTCGTACTTCATCAGCTCACTGTAGAGAAACCTGAAAAGAAAACCATCCTGTCAAAAGGCTGCTCTGGTCCTGAGACAAGGAGTGCTTCACAGGCAGGGTCCCACATCCCCTGCTCCTGCTGCATGGGAGAGGAGACTAGGAGCTGTAGCTGAGGATGCTTGGGAGGCCAAAAAACAGTGCTTGATGCACAAAAAGGGCAAAAAATCCAGCACATTTTCTGCCATGAAGAGGGCAAGTGGTACAAAAGCAGTATCCTGTCCAGGTGGCAGGGGGAATCACTGGCAGGAGAGGAAGGAGTCTGGCTGGCTGCTACTTGCATGCATCTGTTCCCAGTGTGAAGAAGAGTTCAAGGTCTTTAAGCAGCACCTTTAATCAGTAGCAAGTTTGCATTAAGAGTAAACGGCCCTGTGGGTGGCTGAACTCAAATGGTATTACCACAAGCCCATATGGGTCTTTTACAGCTGCTTCTGGACAGGGAAAAAACTCGAGGTCTCCAACACAGTGTCAAGGACTAAAGAAAAACTGCAGCTTCCCAGAGAGTCCTCGAGTAGAGCCTGCACAGGGACTGATTTTGCAAGGAGAGGTGGAGCTTGTTGACAGGCTCTGCTATGCCAGAGCAGCCACCGCTGTCAAGATTAACAGCTGAGACAGGCAGTAAGCAAGACACAGTCCTGATTCATCACTTCCCAGGGACCTGCCCCTCAACACCTCCCCTTGCTGAGGAATGCAGAGCACAGCAGCAGCACGTGAAGCCTTGAAGGAAGCAGTTGGCTTTGCTGTTCAGAACTGAAGGGCAAACATTAACAGGCAGTCCCGCTTCATCTTGCTTCAGTTTTTAAAAACTAAGAAGTGCCACAGTGAATGTTTATACAGAGAAGAGAACAATTGTGCAGTTTCTCTTGGAAAACCCCTTCCAACCTCTGAAAAAGGACTGCTGACTTATCAAGGCAAAGAGATTCAGTATGTTTTCCTGAAGCCTTCTACACCCAGACCCAGAAAGGCCAGGAGAAGACCCAGCCTGCAATGCTTGGCTGGTGATGGGAGCTGTGCTTAGGCTGGAGAGCACCCTGCATGATGGTCTAGAAGCCTCAGCAGGAGGCTCTATTTTAATAACTTCAGATGCAGCCCTTGGGCTCTTGGCAATTCTCCCATTTGGTACTAATTTGGGCACCACTCAGGCATGGCTCCTTCTTGTCACAAATAACTTCCCCTCTCTTTAACAACACATGGATAAACAGCGCCAGAGGATCACAGCACCTCTCAGTGCAGCAAGGAACTATTTCAGCTACACCCCTCCAGAATGGGTCAGCATCTCCTGGTAGGCCTCTCTCCATTTCCTTTGGATTTCTCCTTTTCTCACCTCACAAAGCCTCTTCGAGAAATGATTTCTGCATGACAATCATTTACTGTCTCCCCCTTCAAGCTCAGCTCTTCTCCTTTCACACAACGATTACCTGAAACAAAGAAACAAAGAAACAAACAAATAAATAACAGGGTAAGTGTCAAAGTCATGACAGTTTCAGAGACAGAGGAGAGGTTCATCTTGTGTCAAGTCTTACTTCTTTGGGCTCTTGAGCAGCAGCAGCACCCTGGCTATTAAATCACTATCTTGATCCAAGCAGTTAGGAAAATAAAGTGACAAAAAGCACACACCACTTTAGGGACAGGGAGACTTAAATTGCCACAGGTTTAGGGGCACTGTCACTTCATGAGGGCTTTGCAGCCCACCACTCCTGGTAGAAGGCTGTCAGCTAAGTAGGGAGGGAGATAAGGTACATGCAGCTGTGAGAAGCTTGGGGATCGTGTGCTGTACCACATGAGGAATCCACGCTCTGATGCACAGACTAGCATGCAGCAATGCAAGTGAAGATTAAGAGCAATACAGCTGCAGGCACATTTGCTTTGTTCTCTCTCTTTAACTAGATCACTTGTGACACCACTCGAGCCCTGGGAACATTTTGTGCTCTCTCTGAAGAGGCCCACAGCTACAGCCATTTCTGAGCAGTGGCTGACAGGCAATCTAGCATGGAAATGAGTGCTCAGAGTGTGCTAGAAGAAGCTGTTCATACCCGTTCCGATGCTGACCACCACTCCCAAGCCCTTATTTGCTCTCCTCATGATGATGGCAGCCAGGATCTTGCGCCCGAGCAGACTGTGCTGGATGCGAGCGGTGAGGCTGTTGAAGCACTGGTGGCTCAGCATGGCCATCTGATCGTGCAGGGTGCTGCCACTCACAGGGAGCTGGGGTGGGGACACAACACCACAGATCATGAGCAGGCCACACAACAACACAGCTCAAGGAGTAACTAACCCAAAGCACAGCTTTCCAAGCAGAGGAGAGAACGCAGAAAACACAAGCTTTGGGCAGTGAGGTTTGGAGCTGATTAAACGGACAGTTCTGTGTCAAGGTGTGGGTAAAGTTCTTTTGGGTATTTCTGAGAAAAGCTCGTCCAAGGCTTTGAGTTCTGCTCTGGCCATGTCAGAGACAGCAGCAAGCTGTCTTCCTGGAAGCAAGAGTCACAGGTTGAGGAATGGCCTCCTGAGAATGCCAGGGAAAACCTGCAGTGCAAAGGAACAAACCCATCCTGCCTGTTCCTAGAGACTCAGCCAAGGAAATCTGCTCCTGGCTTTGGAGGAACTCCTCCTCCGGTTGCCTGTGAGGAGAGTGCACAGTCATTCTCATTGCAGACGGACTCATGTCCTCCAGCACTGCTGACTGACCAAATCCTCCCTGATGGCTTTGCTATTTAGAGCCCCAGCTGCTGTGCTCAGCTGTGTCGCCTGGAATACAGCTTTTCAGAGATCACAATGCTCTAAGTGCAATTTAAAGCAGCCCAGGTTTGGGAAAAGCCATCCTGACACAACGGACAGTTTTGCTTATCTTATCTGATGCACTAGTCTTTATGAGCTGACACACCATTTTTAAAGCAGCATGAAGAAATTTGGAAGTAATAAAAAAACCCCCACATAATTAAAAATGAGTGTGTTCCTACTCTACGACAGGAACACACTTGAGTAGCTGGAGGAAGAATTTGATGACAATTTAGCCCTAAAGCAGAGGCCAGCAGCATGGAAGGATAGGTTTGCGCCCTAAGGAAACATCTAACCCACTTCAGGAAAACCATGTCAGCATATCTACTGCTGCAGAGAACAAAGACATCACAGTTGATTTTGAAGGCACTTTTCCACTGGACTGAAGGGAGGAGGACAGGCAGGGCCACAAACACAGCCCTGTGGCAGATTTACCTCAGTGATGTTCATCCCTTCCATGCGCTCCATCTTCTCTGACTCCCCGATCAGGACTCGCAGCGCTGCATCTGCTGCCTCCTGCTTGCCCTGCTTTTTGCTGTGTGCAGTCACAGCTGGGAACCAGCGGCCTCCAACCTTTGCCTGATAGACAAACCTATGAAGAAACCAAGAAACCTGTGCATTTGAGTCTGGTTTTTAAATTCTCCCAGTGGAGGGAGGAGGGGAGTGATGGAGCTTATTGTCCTCCAGTCATAAGGTTTGGCAAAGGCAGCAGCTTGTCCTGTTGCCATCTCAAACTGCATTTTTGATCTTTCTGTCCTTTCTCCAGGACAACAGCAGCAGTGCAAAACTTCCTCCTGGCCAGGTGCAGCTACTTACTTGGGGTCATGGGGAGGTCCTGACTGGTCAATGAGTTTGAACTCTGCAGCAAACCCATTGGAGCGGGCATATTCCAGCAGGCCACTGACAGGATTGACATTAAGATATTTGATGAGCTCCCCAACACCCTTTGTTTTCACCACCTTGGATTCATCTGGAGTGGCAATCCACGGCCCACAGCTGTGCATGGACTGGTCACCGTGGGGCTTCGCGACAGGCTAGAATGGAGTTAGACAGGAGAAGGCTGTTAAATACTGAGCAGCTGGATTTATGGCAGGCTAAGAGCAGCAGCAGACTTCTGCTAGAGCCAGCATGTGACCTTGTGGGGTGAAATGCAGTGCAACAGGAAATAAAAGGGGGGGAACATTCAACTCAAAACACTTGGGTCTTATAAAGAAGCTCTTTGTACCTGTTCAGGCAAGACATGGGGTACAGACTCTCCAGAAAGAATCTTCACAGCAACCTCTGCTGCCATTTGCTTTGCTCCCTTCTTGCTGTTTCCTACCACAGCAGGGAAAATTTGGTCACCCATTTTCACACAGTAGCTGAACCTGACAGGACATTATAGCACATGAAAAGTGTTAACCATAGGTATCTTGATCTGGTTATTATCCCCTTCTCCCACTTCCAGTTAAATCCTTCTGGCTTATCTCCAATTGAAATCTACTGCTATGGCCCTAAATACTTCCAGTAGAGCACCACCAGGTAGGGTACAGCACTGGAACCTGCTTCTGCTCTGGTAGAAGAAACAGCATTTTTTCTTTGAGAAAGGGCATTGTTTTGGGTCTCCTTCTGGAGGCAGATGTCTTGGAGGAGCCATGGCCAGAATCCTTGGATAAGAGGAGCACTCAGCTAGGTCAGTGATGAGTGCAGGAATGTGCGTAGCATGCTTAAGGGTAAGGATAGTAAAGAGTTTCCATCCTCCCCCAAAGAATATGCCATACCTAGGATCATGAGGTGGGCCTTCCTGAGACAGCAGCTGGAACTCAATTATATTCCCTGACTTTTGTCCATACTCCATCAATATGCTGATAGGGTGCTTCCCAGGAAGCAGGCTGAGGGGAGCTGCTGCAGGTGACAGCTCTGGCTCTGGCTGCAAAGAAGACAGAGCAAACCAGTGTCAGACTAAACACTGCCTGAGCAGCCTCACAAAGTAAAGAAAACAGGACTCACCAAGTCCAGTTCTGAGCTGTTGGAGGGAAGCAGCTTCTCACATTTAATCCCACTGGGCCTTCCATTCTCCGCTTCACTCATCAGGACCTTCATGGCATTGGCTGCTGCCTCCTGTTTAGCCAGTTTTTTGCTCCCTGCTTCTGCTGGTGGGAATTGGCGCCCATTGATCACTGCCTGGAACTTAAACCTTTAAAAAGAGAAAACCAAAGAGGTAAATGGAGAGGCAAAAGTGTGGTCTTCTCAGAGCAGGCAAGCAGGCTCCTCTTGGAATTCAAGGGAGGAGGAACAGCCAGCTCATGACTGGAAGAGTAAACTCAGGCTACTGTGTGCAGAAGGTAAACACCAGGGGTACGCCAACAGCACTGCATCTGGGCCCTGTTTCATCGTGTTTCCAGTGCTGTTCATGACAGAGGAACAGCTCCAGGTTTTGTTCTGAAGGAACAAAATTTGAATTGTTGTTCAGAAAGTTCTGAATTGCCTTGTTCCACAAGTGCCAGAACAGGTAACAGGTGTATGTAGACAGCAGCCCTGTTGTGGCTCAAAAGCAGCCTCTACTGTTTCATCTGCACCTGGTCATTCAGGGTCACTCCTCCCTCTGGCATTCTCCCTGGCTACCCAGGGCATTCACACCATCTCAGAGAGGTGCTGCCTCACATAAATCTCTTGTCTTTGACATTTCTGGCCCTCTCCTTCCTATGAACTCTAATAAACAAAGTTTATCTTCTGTCCTCCAGTCCTGGAAACCTGCTCCCAAGGAGAATGGGTCTAACCAGATCTGGAGAAGGATTATGGGGCTGAATCCATTCAGATCCCTCCTTAAAACCAAAACAATAAAACCCTGAGACGCTCTCTCTAGAAATTAGGCCAATTTTCCTGTCTAGCAGATCTACTGACATATTCCAGCATGGCACATATGGTGTTTTTCACCTCTCCCTGGTGCTCCAGAACAGCCATGATTCTGCAAGAGAAAGCAGGACTCCAGAGACTGACTCCACCAACTCTAGTGCCATGCTACGTGCTTGGCTCACAGAACTTGCTCTAACCTGCTACACCACAGAAACGTTCAGACAAAAGCCACCTCGGCTAACCCAGGACACCTGCACCCAAACACTTAGTTCTGGGCTCTCTTTACACCATTTCTAGGGTGAGAGGACCTTGAGAGACAGCTCAGAAATACCAGTTTCCCTCTATACAATCAAATTGAAGGCAAGTAAGGAAATGAGATGGGATCTAGTGAAGAGATGAATCCCATCTTCACTACTTAGGATGCTGGGTTGGCAAAACTGGGCTACCTGGGGTTAAATTTTAGCCTTGTTTTATTTTTTAAGCTGACGCAAGGAATCAGCTAGGCTAATCCTTCTGAAATGGAAGAAACATGAATGAGCAAGCCCTTCAGGACAGAGCTGAGAGGGTGAACTTAGGTGAAGTCAGATCATTTTAAGCAAAAAAAAGCTCAGAAATGGTAGGACATTTTCTTACCGTGGCTCATGAGAGGGTCCACTCTGCTCCACCATGATGAACTCACAGTGCT
The DNA here is from genome assembly GCA_013397135.1 of Pachyramphus minor. NCBI lineage: Eukaryota > Metazoa > Chordata > Aves > Passeriformes > Tyrannidae > Pachyramphus > Pachyramphus minor. The sequence continues at coordinate 24,461 of VYXB01005349.1, forward strand.
GGTAGGTGTACTGGGAATATTCAGTAAGGCCACTCACTGGGTTCTTCTCCTGACAAGCCATCAATTTCTCTACGGGTGTACATGGCAAAGCAGCTTCAAACTGGGCAGCATAACTGGGGGAAGATTGAGAATTCATGATGCATTTTGACTTGTCAGGCTGCTTGTTGATAGTGTTCAGATTATCTGGGATATCATCCGTGGTCCACTTGCCGTTTTCAGAGGTATCATAGTTACTCAAACTGGAGAACTCAGGCTTGGTGTCCTCAGCCGTGTCTGCTCCTGTGTCGCTGCCACTGCCCTGACCAGGCTGCCCCAAAGGCTGCTGTCCATTCTCCACACTTTCTTCTTTTGACGCCATCGCTGCTGGCAAAGCTGCTGTCACCTCCTGGGGACACACAGGGACAGAGGGAGGGGGAGAACCTGACTCAGGAGGTGTGGGATCTGCCTTCTGTATTAACATGCTGGCCTTCAGCCTCATCTGCATCCTCTCGCGTTTCCTGTCTGTCAGGGCCCACCGTGGGGGGGTTGTGTTCTGCTTGTGGACATCTCCCAGCTTTTCCAGAGCACTGAGAAACGCATTAACGTCCTTGGCCCTCGAAAACCCAATGTTTTTGGCAAGGTTGAGTGCCGTTGTTTCTGGCACACTGAACAAGTAGTTGCAGATTTTCTCCTTCGTCTCAGCCATCTCTGTGTCTCCTGAGCCAAGTGTGCTCCTCTCTCCTCCTCTGCTCTCACAAGCTGGATCTGTGCAGCTGGCACTGTGGTCAGCAGGGCTTCTTTCCCTCCCTGAGCTGGGGCTGGCAATCCTCCACAGCGGCGGTGTCTCTCCCCCCTTGTGCAACCTGCCTTCTCTGAGGAGTTTATACAGAATGCGGTTGACCTCTTTCTTTTGCGTTTTAAGTTTGCGTGTGAGATCATGAACTGTGCAAGTCCTTCCCTCACCCAGCTGCCTGAAAATAGTCAGAATTTCTTGTTCGCAGTCTTGCCCAGCAAGAGACAGTCTCTGGAAATTCAGCCTGACAGTGTCAGAGTCTCTCCCCAGGTTCTCCTGACGACAGTGCTGTGGAGGACAATAACGTGGTGAATTCCCACGGTATTGCCTCTGGCTGGAGAACCTCCAGCCCCCTGCCCTGCTGCGGCCAGGCCGATGTGTCCCTGCAGGAGCTGGTGCCACAGCCTCCTCGTGTGGTCCCTGCCCCTGCAGCGGGCAGATCACAGCGTCCTGCTCTGCCAGGAACTGCTGGTGCAAAAAGGTGCCTTGGTTAGCTTCTGGTGGGGTACAAGGCTGGTTATAGAAACCTTGGGTAGTGCCAGGGCGGTTATGCCTTGCCCGAGTCAGATACGAGCCTCTGCCTCGCCCAGCACCTCTGATCATAGCGCTTCGCTGGGACACGTGGGGGACCCGGGCTGCCGGCGCGCCAGGAGCAGAGCTGCCTGTCCTGAGGAGACAAAACACAGCAACTCAGGATGCAGTTGTGTTGCAAAGAGTTTGATAAAACAATCAAGGCTTGATAATATAAAAGAAGCATTCGTGATTAAAGGTAGAGAAGCACAGCGCACCAGAACTGTTAGGGGTATTGTGTTTGAAAAAGTGGAACCTCAGGAATCTCAATGGACCATACAGAGTTGCTTTGAAGTCCCTTGCACTCTCCCTGTCTTGGTCTGGACACTGCCTATCCCAATTAGCATAGCTAAATAGTACAGACCAATGATTGTTGTAGAATAACACTATATACTGGAAAGAACCAATAATTTCAAAGATTTTCATTCATTTCATCACAATTGCATTAGCAGCTAGACCGTAACTACTATACAACTAAATAGAAGAACAGAACTTAGATAGGCATGACAAGTATAAAACTAAATAGTAGAAACTTATATAAGTATAAAGTATATAAACTGCAAGCATTTTGTTGTCAGGAAAACACGTTTAGGAGGAGCTGATTCCCCCATGTTCCCAGCGCTGTAATACAGAAGTGTCACTTAATCACATCAAACTGGTTCTGGACAGGTTTCCTTCATCACATTTGGTGACAGTTACACAACTACAGGATTCCAAATATGCAGTTTAAACAGCTTCCCTGCCATTGAGGCATTTCAAGCATCTTCTCCTTTATGAGCCTGTTTTCTACTTTTCTAAGAGTCTTAAATTATTCCTGCAAACACAAGTAGCAAACTGCCCAGCACAGCACCAGCAGATGAAGTCAACCACAAGAAGCAGCTTTGCCAAGAGCAACCCTCTGCTTCTGCTGGACTCGACTGCAGCACACAGTGATCAGGATGCGCTTCCCGAACACAGTGAGCTCCACTCCCTCTCTGCCCTGAGGGAGAGAAGAATCTCAGATGTGCTTTGCAATCTGAGAAACAGAAGCATGAGGAGGTGAGGGAGCACAAGGAGGTGAACTGGAGCACCACAGAGAGCTGGAGCAGCTCATGTGGTCAGATAGCAGCGCTGCAACAGGTTTGCAATAATTTTCAGATTTGTGGCCAAAGGAGTCTGAAACCCCAAGTGTCTTTTTCTCCTTGGGCACTGTGTGACCTGCAGAGGTAAAGCATCACACCACACGCAGATAACATGCAGCGAAACTGGGACAGGTGTGCAGTTCTGCAGTTTTTTTGCACTGCAGCCCAAGTTCCACTCCTATCACACACAGCCATGCCGCTCCCCAGGGGAGCAGGACATAAGACTAAACTTTCAATATACTTTTTAAAAATAAAGAGCCCAGCACAGCCTATATTCCAATTTTTTGACGACAGCTAGCTGTGAAACTGAGAGGATAAAGACATGGAACACGATACGGGGCCCATCCTGCCTGCTCCCTCATGACCTCCTTAAGGCACCCATCATCACAAAGACAGTTCTTCCGATGTCAGTCCCATTTTTATAAAGCTGCCCATCTTCACCAAACACACCCCGAGGCCAACTTAAATTTCCCTTTCACTAAACCACCTCACTCGGCTGCCACCACGGGACTTATTTTCCAATAAACATGGGGAGCCGGGTTCCGTCCTCCCCTACTCCGAGGGAGCCCCTGCTCAGTGACCTCGTTTTACAAGTGTTCCCTGAGCCAAGGGCAGGAAGAGGAGTTTGGGAAAAAACTCTCTTACCTCAGTCTCATCCGTATGCCAAATTATTTTATGAGAAAATAAAGGGGGGGAAAAAAGAAACCCCGACTCGCCGAAGGTGTGCCGGCGAGGGGAGGCGGCGCTGGGCAACCGCTGAAGTCGCCTGCGAGCCCCGTTTCGGTTTCCATTCCCGCAGCAGCCCCGCCCAAGGCGCTCGCAACGGGGACTGGCCGGGTTTCGGGCTTTCCCAGACACCGCCTGGCTTTGAGAGCGCTCATGAGGATCATTCTCAGCTCCGGAGCCTGGGGCGGGAAGGCGAACCCCGCGGGGCAGCTCCTTCTCCCGGCGCCCGGGACAGGCAGCCCCGGTACTCGCGGGGTCCCAGTCGGCACAGGGGAGGCGGCTCGGAGAGAGGAACACCCTTCACTTTCAGCTGCACCCCCAAGGGAGACCCCGGGAACCGCGGCAGGGCGGGTGCCACCCGCACCCGGGTCCCGCCCCGTCCCCGTGAGGGCCGAAGGAGTAACCAGGGGCTCGCCCAGACGGCACCGCACGGGAGGGGCGGCGACCACCGAGAGACGGGGATTCGAGGGGAGCGATTTAGTCCACGCGCTCCGCCCCGCGACAGCCGAGCCCGGCAGAGCCCCCCGGGCAACCGGGACACGGGAGCGGGACACGATCTCGCCGCGTCCCGGAAGCCTGCGGGGCCGCCCGCACTCGAGGCTGCACCGCGACCCAGTCCCGCCGCCTCACCGGGCCCGACGGCCGCTGCAGGACACATGGCGGGCGGGAGCGACGTGAGGGACCGGGAAGGAGCCCGGAAGGCCCCTCGAGGCCCCGGC
>VYXB01005360.1:10222-32598 GCA_013397135.1 Pachyramphus minor
GGGGGGACAGAGCCACGGGGACAGGGAGGGACAGGGCCAGGGGGACAACGCGGGGCAGTGCAGGGAGCAGGGGTGAGGGGCGAGCAGCGAGGGGGGGGCGCGGGGAGCGGGGAGGCTGCGGCTGCAGCCCGGCCAGAGGGGCTGTGCCCAGGGAGGGGGACGGGGCCAGGAGCCGGGGCACGGGGGGTCCCGCTCGTCCCCGGGGCGGGGGGCGCTGGGGCCGCCGCTGCGCCAGGCAGCTGCCGGGTCAGCCCTGCTGCAAATGTACAGAAGCACCATAAAAACCGGCAAAAAGAATAGAAAAGGGAGGAAGAAATAATAAAAGAGCAGAAGCGCTGGCAGGGGAGCGGCAGGGGAGCCCCCGCGGTGCCGAATCCCCCGGCTCGTCCCACGGCACGACCCACCCGGGGCTGTTCCCCCCCACCCAGTGTGTGCACCCCAGGGCAGAGCCCAGCTCTGCTCCCCTCTTTGGGACAAAAAAAGAGTGGGATTTAGGCGCTTTCTCCCACCTGACCTGTGCAAATTGAAGTCGGAGACAGACCCTCGTCAGCCAAAGGGCTCAAGGGTCTCTGGGCTCCCTGAGGCTTTTCCCTGCACCTTCCTGGCACCTCCAGCCCAAATTCTGCTACACCCGGGCAAGGGACCCTCAGAAAAATCCTTGAAGGCAGCATGGTTCCCATGGGAATGGCAGGATGGGGATGTGGCAGTGGCTGCAGGGATGCTGAACATCCTCTCCTGCTGCCCTCAGGATCCTGCTCCCTCTCCCAGGGGTGCTGAGCATCTCCTCCTCCTTCTGCCCCCAGGATGCTGCTCCGATCCCAGGGATGCTGAGCATCTCCTCCTGCTCTTCCCGGGATGCTGCTCCTCTCCCAGGGATGCTGAACATCTCTCCCGCGCCGTGGGGTTGTTTTACTGCCGGACTGACACCCGGGGAGGATTTGCCCGGGTTGGGGACACGGGGCGCTGGTGTCCTTACCTTGTCCGCTCGGTTCCCGGCGGGAAGCCGAAGCTGGTGGGAGGCGGGGAAGGGGTGGCTGAGATCTCCGGCGATTGCTCGGGGATGGGCGAGTGTGGCGTGGGGGGCAGCTCGGCGGGCGGCGCGGGGGGCTGGGCGGACGGGGGGGCGGAGGATGCCTTGCGTCCCGAGGAGGTGCCTCGACGAGCCACCCNGCACCACGTTGCGGCTCCTTCGAGCTGCCTGGTCCCTAAAAAGTCCTCCTCCATTGGGAAACTGCTGGGGATAAACCCGGGGCAGGGTGGGAAGTGCTTGTGTTTCCCATCGGCCACCTCTCCCTTCCCCGAGTACCAGCACCCACCCAGCACCCACCCAGCATCCCAGCAGCTTCCCAGAACCGCTGCAGAGGATACAGTACCTTTGGATTTTCCTAAGGCTGCATGGGCAGAAACACACAATTATTAGTGTGATAAACCACTGGACAGTGCACAGAGTGAGAGCCCAGTGCAGGGCAAAGGAGCCGAGAGGCACAGGGGCTTGGAGAGAGGGCACAGCAGGGACCAGGCTGTGCCAGTGGGAGGGACAGCTGGGGACAGTTTCTGGAAATGGGGATTTTTGGGGGGACGAGGAGAGCCCTGGGATGTTTTCTGGAATTGACCTGACTATTTGCAGTCCCTGTGAGGTAGATGGTAGGGGGGGACTTGCACAGGCTTTGAATGGGGAGCTCTCCCCTGGAGCAAAGCCTGCAGACCTGGGGACACCAGGGCACTTGTCTGCAGCACAGCACAGCCTTGGTGTCACACCACGGGCCACCCCACTCCCATCTGCAGTGGGCTGGGAGTGGCAGTCAAGCCCTGGGCTCACCTGAGCGTCCTCAAGAGGCTGGCATGGGGAGCAGGGGGCTCTCCCACCCCAGGACCACCCAACCTCCATCAGCTCAACACCCCATCGCAAGGTGGTGGCAAAGCCAGGGATGCTGAACATCCTCTCCAGCTGCCCCCGGGATGCTGCTCCTATTGCAGGAACACTGTCAAAGCCACCACCACCTCCCCCTCCCCAAACCCTGGCCCCTCAAAGGCCCTACCCATCCTTCTTGTAAAACTCCAGCATCATGTTGTCCGTGGCCACGCTGAGGGGCCGCCGCGCCTGGTCGTGCTGCCGGCGGTCGGCGTGGTCCATGTCTGGGGAGGGCATGGAGCTGTAGTTGGCGTTGTGGTTGACGTGCAGGGGGCTGCCATAGTTGCCTGTCACGTTGAACTCGATGTCTGAGGGGTGGGAAAGGAGCAGGGAGGGATGATGTTGGGATAAGTGTCCTCAGTGAGGGGTATTGGTCCCACAGAAACAGCCGGAGGGGTCTCGGGTTGGGCTCTCTGCTGTGAGTCCTGCCAGATCTCTGCCCTGCCCCTGCCCTAAGCCAAGGCAGTCAGAGAGGGCTGGCAAAAATAAATCTGGGAGCTCCCTAGGGAGAGCCAGGAGGTCCACAGAGCCCATCCTGCCCCCACAGCCACAGCCTACCTCCTGGGAAGAACCAGTCAGCGTGCTGGATGAGCGGCTCGATGATGCCCACGATCTGCAGCGACACGGTCGTCATCATCTCCGTCATGTTCCTGCAAGGTGGTGGGCAGCACAGCAACCTCAGCCCCTCAGCAACCCCACCGCAGTCCAGCCTTATTTCCAGTGGGATTTGGCCCCCAGTTTCCCCCTTCCCCAGCATCCCTCTGTCCAACTCCTCACCCTTCTGCCTGTGGCCAGAGCAGGTTGGGCCCCAGCACGATGGCCACGTTGCTCGGTGTCATTTTGTTCATGTCCTGGTACTCGGTCAGCTTGGCCAGGAATTTAATCACATACCTGGAGGGCAGATCCAAACCATGTCCATGTATTTACTGATCACACCCTCTCTGTCCCCTCCCTGCGTCCTGCTGGCCCCAGCCTCACCTGATGTTGTTGTAGTTGGCTTTGGGCAGCTTCTCACAGGCGTTCCAGAGAGCCTGGAGCCGCTTCTCCTGCTCTGGGATGCTGTGAGGAGGTGGGAGAGAGTGTTATCCCCCATCCCCACCCTACTCCTGGGCTTTAGATCCCTCCATCCCTGCCCTCAGGAACCCTGGGAAACCCTCAGGCTGCTGCCAACACTATATAAGTAAAATAATCCCCAAAACCTGGCAAAAAGAAGAAGGAAACCTTTTCAGTGGAGGTTGGATGCTGGGCCTCTCCCCACCTCCTGGCTCTCAGACCCCAGGGGAAACATCCCAAAAGTTGTGAGCCATGTCAGAAACAACTCACGGCCCCCAAACTATCCATGGGGACCCAAGATGCCACCACCTGTGTCACAGAGGAACAGGGGAGATGCCCCAGACTCACTTGGAGGCCTGGATCCACTCCTCATACAGCTCAAACGTCATGAGGGGCTCCGGCAGCTCTCGCAGGTAGGACTTGAGGGCTCCTGTGGCACACAGGGGACACAGGCATTGGCACTGCGGGTGGCACCGGCTGTTGGGCACCAAGTGGTTTCGCTCCTGGGCATTTTGACTCCTGTCCCTCCCAACCTTCCCACCCACCACATCCCGCAGCACCCGCTAGTCTCCCCGGCTTGATGGAGCCCTGACCTCCAGCACCCACCTTGCCACCCCCACTAGTCCCTCCCAGCACCTCCCTAATTCCCTCCACCAGGCATTCTCCCAGCTCTCCCTCATTTGTTTTTGTTCAGGACATTCCCAGCTCCTTGTGCTGGGAACAGGTTCCCAGTGGGAAACCAGGGTTCAATCCTGTGCCTGCTGCAGCACCCAGCCCCCTCTGCCCATCTCCAGCCTGTCCAGGTCCCTGTGGATGGCAGCAGGACTCTGGGGGAGCCCAGAGTTGTGCCATCTGCCAGCTCACTGATGGTGCACCCTGCCCCATCTGCCAGGCTGTTAATTAATGGTGTTAAACAAAACCAGACCCGATATCAACCCCTGGCCTACACCAACCAGACCTCGTGCCACTGATCCACCCTCTGGGTGCCCACGGTGGGTGCCTGGATGGGCCACCCCGCACACCACCAACCCCCCTGGCCCCAAGGAGCCCCCACCTGCGATGGCATGAGGGTCAGCTGAGTACTCCTGCACGTCCACCACGCAGCAGTCCAGGGCTGCCTTCAGCTTCTTCAGCTTGGAGGCCGAGGGAGCCACTCGGAACAGACCCTTGGCAGAGGACATGGCAGAGTGTTGGACAAGCTTTGGGGCTGGGGGTGTCCCCAGAGCCCCCCAGCTCCTCATCCCTGCCCCAGAGGCACCCATGGCCCCTTCCATTGGGCCCCCCAAGAGTGGTTGGACACAGGACCCACCTCCTCCTGCATCCCACACTCCAGCAGCATGGTCACACACGCCTCCACGGGGAAGGCGATCTCCCGCCCGCTGACAGCCAGGTGCTCCTCCAAGGGCTTCCCAAAGGAGGGCTTCTCCATCCACGCCTCTGTGACAGGCAGAGGGGGTGACAGGATGAGGAGGACGGTGCTGGATTCAGCATCCCCTCGCTGAAAGGCTCTTGGTAGCAAAATATTCCCTTTGGGTGATGCTAAAATAACAGGACCCTCTGGCCTGGGTGGCTCAGGAAGTGCTTTTTAAACATGAAATCCAAACAAAATGTTTTCCAATCATCACATGGGACATTTCAAAGGGGCTGCATAGCATTTTCCAGGGTGAGCAATGACAGGCAAACCTTTGCAATATTTCTCCCTTCTTCCACTACACTTGGAGGCAGGAATATTTTGTGGGAATGAGAGAAAAAAAACAAATGAATTCTTCCCTGCCCCATTGCAGTGATGGCAGGACCCTGAGCTCTTCCTTGTGAAAGAGCTGCTCCTGGGGCCATCATGTGGGTCTCACCCCAACCTTGGGCTCCCAACCCAGTGCCTACAGAGGCTGCACAGCACAGAGTGACACCCCAAGCCTCCCCTCAGCCTTGGGGTTGGCATTAGGACAGGTGGTGGCATTTAAAATCAAACCTATAACTATGGAGTTTATCTCATTACAGCTCCCTGCTGCTTCCTGATAAATCAGAGCTTCTGCAGCACTGCCAAGTCTGCTTTGATTTTTCCAAGGTATTTTCTACAGTTCTTCACTTTGAGAGGGAAGAGGGCATTGTTAACACAGAAAAAACCCACCTTAAAGTGGACAGGACTCATTACCAGGATCATAAAATCATCGTTTGGGTCAGAAGGGACTTAAAAGACCATCTAGTTAATCCCTCCTGTCACATGCAGGGACACCTTCCACTCGCCCAGGTTGCTCCAAGCCCTGTCCAACCTGGCCTTGGACACTTCCAGGGATAGGGCAGCCACAGTTTCTCCAGGCAGCCTGTGCCACAATCAGGCAGGTTCCCCCTTTCCATGAAGCTGCCTGGACCCTGCACCCTACAGCCAAGTGGGGTAGGGATGGGATGCCCTCCCCAGCACCAGGACAGGGAGGATACAGACAGGACAAGCAGAGGGACAATGCTCAGCCACAACACTGCAGGGTCACCCCAGAGCCAGCTCTGGTGCTGGCCTCACACAGGGGCCTCGGTGTCACCTGCAGGAGCAGGACTGAGCCCGTGGGCACTCACTCACCCTGCTGGGCTTTGATCTGGGGCAGCACGTTCTGCAGGAGCGCCAAGGACTTGCGGTGGTACTCGGCCTGCACCTCGATGAGCTGCGGAGACACGGGACCCGCGTCACCCCAGGGACAGGGACACGGGAGCCCCGCGGGGATGGGAGGCACTTACAGTTTGGAAATAGTTTGCATAGTCTACTTCTTTGGCCACAAAATTGTACATGTCAGCCGAGAGCTGGTCCTGAGGAGAGCAGAGGGTTAGTCACAGTCCCGCTCGTGCTGCACTCGAGGTGTGCTTGGGATGCTGAGTGTCTGGCAGCCCCACGGGGATTTGCTCTCTGCCACCACACAGACACTTCCCACCTCACCCCCCACACCTCCTTCCAGAGCCCACAATTTTCCAGAGCCCACAATTTTCCAGAGCCCACATTTCCCCTGTGGAAATGTCAGACTTTGCCACTTCCCGGATTACTCTTTTCTGAGAATCCCCTGGGATAATTCAACTGGGGGGAAACCATCAGGGCTTTAAAACACATTCCAGCTACAACACCCAGCAGCAGTACAGTGAATATACTGGGGGCAGTTCCCAGCTGCACTTGTTTGCTTGGAAATTGCTTGTGTGGGGGGGGGCTGTGATGTCCCAAGATGGGAGACACAGCCTGAGTTTGTATTTCGAAGGATGTGAGTTCTGTTTGTGCCCCTGGAGGACACAGACAGGGTTTGAGACACTCACACAGCTCCAGCTCCTGCCCCAAACCTGCCCAATGCCACAGCACCAGGTTTGCCCAGCCCTTGGAATTTTGTGCCCCAGGAGAATTCAAAGTCACACAAAACTTCCAGTGGGTTTTATCACTGAATCCCACAGCTCAAGACAAAGGTTTGGCTGCAGTGTCCCCCCCTGGCTTGGACATTTCTCCCACCCAGCATGACCAACTGGGGAGGTCACAGCCCTGTGGGATGGTGGGGGGTGACGTGGGCTTGGCACATGCCAGCACTTCCTGCAGGTGTTGGGGATTAAATTAAGTTTACTTACAGAATATTAGAAATTAATTGTGTGATTACTTAGGGTTCATTTGCATCACAGTGGGCCCTGCCCAGAACTTAGTGTGAGCAGGAAATGGAGACTGGATCCACTTATCCCGCCAGATAAGAGGACTCAAGGGAAAAGACCTTCAAGAACAGGCAACAGAAGAGGCAAGAGACCTTGGTAGAGATAAGGTGGAGGATAAACATAAATCAAGCTTGTTACTGAATTACAGCAGCCAGAAGGTAAGAACAGCTATTGTCCTGTCTGTGTGGACATGGAGATACAATCCAGTGAGGTGTTAGAGGACCTCAGACCCAAAACAACCAGAGGACCAAGAGGTGTGAGCAGGGGAAGAATGGGGACATCAACTGAATGGGTAAAGAGGCCCAGGTTTTCTTTATTCAGGGTCTCTGAACAGCTCCACCAGATGGAGTTGTTCCCACTGCTGTACCACTCAATTATTAAATTATTTTTTCCTGAAATTGGGTGTCTGAGGCTCTTGTGTGGGAAATCTAAAGGAGAGAAATTTCTGTAACAATTTGGTGGCCCAGGAGGGACCCCAGGCCAGCACCTTCAGATCCTCCCATCTCCATAAACATCCAACTGCCAGCAGTGGGTGAGCTCACCTGGCACCTACAGAGTGGGAGCCACTCAAGGGTGAGTGTTAAAATTCCCTGAGCACATTTGGTGAAGATACTGTGGGTTTGAGATCTTAGTGCTGGGGAGCCTTGCAGCTTGTTTACAGTGCACAGCCCGAGCAGTGCAAGGTGCAGGGGGCTGAGACCCTCATGAGGTGCACAGAGAAGGGGGATCTGAGTCTCCCTTGACCCACAGAAGGGGGTTCAAGTCCCTCTTAGTGCTTGAAAATTATGGGAAATCAATCCAACACAGAGGAGGAAGATAGATGTCTTTAACAGGAGGTCTCTGTGCCAGGACTGGGTGTGCTCAGTGCTGAGCTCACTGGCTCCTGCCAGGATGGATCCCCTGGGACTGGGATGCTCTCCAGCTCCAGTGGGATAAGGAGGATGGGGACAGAGGAATTGGGGATGCCCTGCTTGGCTGGTGAGCATCACCCACTGCCACTGAGCTGTATTTGGGGATGGAGACCAGCCAGAGGAGATTTTAGCACAGGCAGTGGGGTAAGAAAAGATGAAGAGCAGGGTAAGAGGAGAGGCTGCAGGTGTCTGGGACACCAAGGCCATTCCCCCCAGCAAGGACTGGTCCCCCCAGCAGCCCTGGGTACCCTGCAGATCTCCACTCTGTTGGCTGCCTCCTCCATCTCCTCCCTGAGAGCGTCGGCCTTGGCGCCCGAGGGCTGCAGGTTGCTGGCAAGGCCCGAGGACTTCACGGACTGCTGCCACCTGTGGAGAGGGCAGAGCTGTCACAGGGAGGGACAGGGACTGGTAGGGACTGGGAAGCACATCCCAGCACACCTGGAGGGCAGCCCATGGACCCCCCTCAGCCAAGGCCACCATGGCCCCAGCGCTGAGCACCACGGAGATGATCCCAGTCCAGCATCCACTCCCAACCCAAACCATCCCCACCCCCACAGCCAGCTGTACACTCTGGGCTCTAATGAAGTAATTATTTTCAGCAGGATAATGAGCCTCATCCAGGTGGGGGGACAGATGAAGGGACACCTGTCAAACCTCTCCCCAGGACGTGCTGTGAAGTGGGGCCTTGCACAACTCAGCAGTGCCACAGGACAATCCCTGCAGTGCCAGGAGCACCCAGCTCTTTGCCAGCACATCAGAACTCACCATGATAGGGAAAAGAGGGAACAAACTACAGATTTCTGCCAGAAAACAAATACTCTTTTGCTGCAGAGGGCAGGCAAGGAAAAGGAATCCATGGATTCTGCAGACAGGAGCAGAAATTGTGGCTCACTGCAGAGCTTGACTTCAAGGCACACAGGGACACAGCAGAGACTTACTGACCCAAGGGAACTGCAGTGCCAGGAGTCCAGTCTCCCTGGAGCTAATCATCCCTTGGGAATTCTTATTTCTCATAAAGCGTTTGAAGCCACTTCCTACCTCGTCCTGGAGGAGTCCATGTCCAGCACAAGCTTTGCCAAGTGCTTCCTCTGCTTCTGGATATTTGGGATTTCCACCTGAAGAGACACACAGGAATGGGAGGAGAGAAATATCCCTGGAGAGGTGTCCAGGGATGGGTCACACACTGGGGGTTTGGGCTGGGGCAAGATAAGGATGCAGCTCCTTATTTTATCATCATCATCAGGGAGATGGCTCATCCCTCCTCTGTGTCCCCACCTTGACAGCCCCAAATGCAGAACCCAAGAGGAAAATCCTTGGGAGATCCAAGCTTCCTGCCCTGGGGAGCCAGATGAGGGAAGGAAAAGGGCTTTTGGGGATGGCAGTGCAAAGCCTCCCGTGTATGGCCACCACTTCCCAAAGGATTTGGTAACAGCTGAAAGCCCTGGACACCTGTAGTGCCACAAAGCTCCTGCTTCTGCTGGGGAAGACAAAATCAGAACCAAGCCCAGAATGTTTTTCTGGGTGTAAGACTGGGGAAAAAACATTGGGTAAAACTGAAAAACAAAGCTGGCAGCAGGGTGGAAAAGGAGGGGGGAGGGGGAAATCCCAACACCAAAGAGTGTTTGGAGCTTGGAAAAACAGGTCTGAAATGGCAGTGTTAACCCACTGGCTTGGGACAGGCAGAAGGGAGGAAGAGCAGTGGGAACAGGCAAAGGAGCCCAGCAGGACACACTCCAGCCCCAGCCTGGCTCCAGGAACCAAACAAGCTGCCCAAGTGCTGCTTTCCACACTCAGATGTGAGCCCCCAGCACGGGGACCCCCCCACCAGTGACACCCCCACACTGCTCACCTCAGCCAGCACGAAGAGGGGCTCGATGACGTCCCTCTCCACCTGCAGCTCGAAGTGGATGAGCTCCTGTGCCAGCTTGTCCTCGGCCTCCCCGCACAGCCTCAGCATCTTCCTGCAGGGCACGGGCACACCTGGGCACCAGGGCACTGGGGGGCAGGGGGTGGCTGCCCTGCACCCACAGGGGTGGGCAAAGGGCACCCAGAACCACCCTCCAGGGGTCTGGGCAGTGGGGAGGGGCAGCCTGTCCTTGGTAGAGGGCTGGAGAGAAGGGGACTGTGGGCACTGTGGGCATCAGGAAATCTCATTCCCCATTCCCTAAATCTTGTACCAGTTACAGTCTGAAATGGTATGGACTTTGTTAAGAATTATATACACATATGTACATAGTTGCTTAAGTTATAGATATATTAAGTTACTCAGGATATATATTCACACATTGTATACTGCATGAGCAAAGGTTTGTTAAGAATTATATACATATATGTACAGTTTCTTAAGTTATGGATATATTAAGTTACTTAAGATATATATATGTACACACACACAGTTTACATCATATAGTGCACGGCCAAAGGACTCCAGCTCATGACAAGGAGAAATAAAAAGGAAACCCCTGCACTAAGGAGCTCACAGGAGCACCCCAGCCCCCCAATCCTCCCTGTTACCCAGCACCACAGACAAGGAACATCAGCAGCTCCTGGCAGCAGCATCCCAGCACCCCCCAGCAGTGTCAGAGCTCTGGGGCAGCCCCAGGCCCCCCTTACCCCAGCAGGGAGTCGTCTCCCAGCACAGCTGATCCCTCCATCAAGCACTGGGCCAGCGTCGTCAGCGGCAGCTTCTTCTGCAGAGAGAGGGGCTGCGTTCCCACCCTGGAACCCCCGGAATCCCCGGAATTCCCAGCCCCCTGGAGCCCCTGGAGCCCTCACCGAGCGCTTGTCGGCGTCCACGCCCTGCTGGCCCTGCAGACATGCTGTCAGCTTCTTGTGGGTGCTGTGGGACACCTGCTTCACCAGCTCCAGGCGCTTCTCCACCTGCGGATGCACCGGTGTCCATCCCGGGAATCCTGCTGTCCCAGGCAGGGACACGGGGGACTCCTGGCTTTTCCATCACAGTGCTTGGAGTTGTTGCTCTATGGGAGGCAACAGCACCAGAGACCAAAGCCATCCCAGAGCAGACTGATAAATCCCCTGCCAAATCACTGAAAATCACCTTTTTTGCCTCTGGATTGATTAAATTAAGCAATTCATCCCAAAAACTCAGTGAAGATGAGACATTAAATGTAAGCAACCAGGGTGTGCTGAAAAGCAAAGCTGGGAGATGCAGGGAAAACATGGAAAGCTCAAAGTGTGGGGGAAATAATGTGGAAAAAGAGAAATAGGCTCTAAAGTTCAAAATCTTGGGAAATGATCCAGGGGGAAGAAAGGAAATGCTCCCTGTTGGAGTCTGCAGCAAGTCCTTGAGGCAGGAGGCACCTCATGGGAGCCTGGCACTCAGGCTGACCTATTTCCCATCACTGTAGTAATATATATTACTAATAATATATACTACATGTAATAATATTTAAAATATTATATATATATTTAAAATAATAGATTTTCAGGGTGTCTGGCTGAGGTGGAGCACTCTCTGTCCTCCTTGCAGCATATACATGTTCCTTTCAACATACACATGGACATGTATATATATATAAAATGATATATATTAAAATTATATATATTATATATGCACACACATGTATATGTTGGAAAGGAGGGGTATGATGGTTTTGTGGGTGTGCACCCATTTCAATAAGCCAAACTGGAGTTAATTAGATAAAGACCCCTGCAAACAAGACTGGTCCTTTGGGAGTCACCTGGGCAAGGTGGCACCGACCACCCTCCCCACTGAATTATCACCAAATATGTAAAAATCCCCCGTGTGACATTGTTGGAGCCAGAGATGCTCCAAGGGCTGGAGAAGAGAAGGCTCCAGGGACACCTTAGAGCCCCTTCCAGTGCCTAAAGGGGCTCCAGGAGAGCTGGAGAGGGACTTTGGACAAGGGCCTGGAGTGACAGGAAAAGGGGGAATGGTTTCCCACTGCCAGAGGCCAGGGAGAGATGGGATATTGGGAAGAAATTCCTCCCTGGGAGGGTGGGGAGGCCCTGGCACAGGTTGCCCAGAGAAGCTGTGGCTGCCCCTGGATTCCTGGAATTGTCCAAGGCCAGGCTGGAGCAACCTGGGCTGGTGGAAGGTGTCCCTGCCCACGGCAGAGAGGTGGAATAAGACAAACTTTAAGGTCCCAAACCAAACCACTCTATGATTCTGTGAATTTAGTGATGGATTTGTGATTCACATCCCTTTGCTGGCACTTTCCCTCCCAGGTGTGCAGGGAGCCAGGAGACATGACCTGGGCATCACAGCTGCTAATCCAAGGCACCATGGGAGGCTTTTGGCTTGGGCTGTTTTGCTGAAATCACCCAACCCCTCAGCTTTGGGAACCATCCCCTGCTGTCACATGTCCCTTCCCCAGGGCAGGATACGGAGAACAGGCGCCCACAATCCAGCTGGCTGGATCAGGTTGCCATCCTGGCAGAGACAAGACTGGATCCAATTCCAGCTGACCTGGAAACCAGGCTGGGAAAGGGCCAGGAGGCACGTGGGAGGGAGACACTGCTGCTTCCCACGCTCCCAGCCCCCTCCTCTCCTCCTCCCAGCCCGTCTCATTCCCGTGGGACGCTGCAGCACCGACGGACACAGAGCTGCTGACCCATCCAGCACCCATGGACACCTGGGAATGGGCCAGACCTCACAGAGGACCTCACCTGCAGGAGATCTTCGCTCAACACTTCAGTCTTCTCAGCTCTGCAAGACAAGAAAGAAGACAAAGCCTTGGTGAGGGGTCTGGCACACGTGGCAGTGCCCGGCTGCACACCAGGTACACCCGGAATGTGCTTTTCCTTTGGGGTGCAGGTGGTGATTTAAGGATCTCTGGTCTTATCAGCCATCGGCTCATCTCCTAAAGAAGCAAAAGAACCACGTCCAAAGCCTTTTAGAGAGTGTAAATCACAGAATCACAGAATGCTTTGGGTTGGAAAGGAGCTCTTTGTGGCTCCCTGCCACAGCAGTTTAGGGTCCACTGCTGATCTCCCACTTATTTTTCCATTATCCCCAGCAAAACAGGGGTGCTAAATTCCCAGCAGGAAGTGGGCAGTGCTGCAGAGGGAGGTGGTGTGTCTACCCAGGAAAGCAGCTCCCTGGGCTCTGCACACCCTCAGCAACGAGGATTTCAAGGACACATCCCGTCTGCGCGGCTGAGCCTCCTCAGACCAACGCAGCCACTGGATCTGAGGTGGCAGCTGCTGCCCAGGGCCTCGCCAGAACCCTTCCTGCTGCTCACTGGGGATGGATTTACTGCTCCAGAGCCCGTGTCATCCGCTGTCTTCGCCAGTGAGGAGCGCTGGGGGTGCAGAAGGAGACACAAACCCACCATCCTGCGTCCTGCCCGCAGAGCCCGCGGCTGCTCCGCACCACATCTGCTCCAGCTCATTTAAACCATCACACTCTGGATCACTGATTGATTTTCCCAGGGTTTTTAACAACGTCAGGGCATCATCTCGCTTGGAAAAATGAGCTCTGTCAAGATGTGCTGAGGCAGAGCTGTGATTCAGCCAATTAGTCCCTAAAGGTTCGTTAATGAACAGCAAAAGCTTGGTGCTCTCATCCCTTAAAAAATACCTTTATTTCCTGAGGCCTGGGCTCTTTCTGCCATCCAAGGTGGTTTCTCAGGATGGAAAGATGAAGGGAATTATTGAAACAGCAAAAATAAGGAGCAAACACAGGCAGAGCAAGGTTCAGAGAGTGGCACAGCAGTAGCTCATCCACAAATACAGCATCAAATCCTTTTAGAAAGTGTAAATCATAAAATCCCAGAATGGTTTGGGTTGGAAGGGACCTTAAAGCTCACCCAGTCCCACCCCTGCCATGGGCAGGGACACCTTCCACCAGCCCAGGTTGCTCCAAGCCCCATCCAACCTGGCCTTGGACACTTCCAGGGATGGGGCAGCCACAGCTTCTCTGGGCAACCTGTGCCAGGGCCTCACCAAATCATCTGCATTAAATCTACTTTGTGTATGAAAGCTGTCCAAGCATCTGATTTAAACTGGTTTAAAAATAAATCTAAAAAGAAATACACTTTAAAAACCCTACTTATTGTAATTGTGAGAAAACAGGGATTTAAATGAACATATTTAAATGAACATCTATAAGAAGCACAAGTGATGTGCTGCTTGCCCGGGAGCAAGAGCTGATCAGCTTCTCCTCCTCGTCTGCAAATCACCTTCACTTTATTTAGACAGGGCTGGAAACACTACAGAATTAGCACAAACAGGGAAAAAAGCAGCAATTATCCACCGGCACAGACACAACGGCCGTTCCCGCTCCCCCGCCCGGCTCGGGATATATTTAGCATTCCAAAGGAGTGGGAGGTGACAGGAGTCAGGTGAGCACAGCCACAGGCAGGCACTGCTGGTGCACGTCCCTGCTGCTCCCTCGGCATCCCAGGAATCCTTTCCAAACTTTAACATAAAAAGTGATTTTTTTATTTTTTTTTTCATGTGTTTTCTCCTATTCCAGCCGGGCTGGGGGATGGGATTTGCACATGCCATGGTCCTGCACTGCCAGGTCTCTCTCCCAGCAGCCACAAACCAACCCGTGCTACAGTTTGATGTGTAACATGGAAGGAGAAATGATGTTTCAAACAGAACAACAAAAATCTGGCCTTGAGCTGCTTTTAAGCACATCCTCAGTGTGAGAAACCCCAGTGGCTTCAACAGAGAGCAACCCCCTGGCACAACCCCCATGCACAGTCCAGGATGCTCAAGCAGGTTGGGGAACCTGCCAGGGACTAAGTTGGCTTTAAAAAGGGGGGGAAAACCTGTTTGCAGCATTCCATGGATGGGAATAAGCAAAGAGGCTGTTGGAGCTGCTCAGCACAGCTGCCCAGGGCTGTGGCAGAGAGATGGGCACACAGCAGGAGCAGGGGTTTGCCTGCCTTATTTCGGAATCTGTGGGAGCTGGGATGCTTTCCACAGAATCACAGAATTGTTAAGGTTGGAAAACACCTCTGAGATGATCCAGTCCAACCCATGACCCAACCCCACCCTGTCACCCAGCCCATGGCACTGCTGCCACATCCAGTCTGTCCTTAAACACCTCCAGGGATGGTGACTCCACCCCTCCCTGGGCAGCCCATCCCAAGGTCTGATCCCTCTCCCTGGGAAGAACTTCCCAATGTCCAACCTAAACCTGCCCTGGGGCAGCTCAAGGCTGTGCCCTCTTGTCCCACTGCTGGTTCCTGGGAGCAGAGCCCGACCCCCCCCGGCTCCCCCCTCCTGTCAGGGGGTTGGAGAGAGGGAGAAGGTCTCCCCTGAGCCTCCTCCTCTCCAGGCTGAGCCCCCCCAGCTCCCTCAGCTGCTCCTCACAGCACTTGTGCTCCAGACCCTTCCCCAGCCTCGTGTCCCTTCTCTGGAGCTGCTCCAGCCCCTCCATGTCCTTCCTGAGCTGAGGGGACAGAGCTGGACACAGCACTCGAGGTGAGGCCTCACCAGTGCCCAGACCAGGGAAAGAATCACTTCCCTGCCCTCCTGCTTGGGATGGGGATGAGGATCCCTCTGTGGCTTTGGGGACACACCACAGCCACCAACAGGCTGCAGGGGATGGGGGTTGGTCATGGCAGTGTGAGCCAGGTCCCACATCCTGCAGTGCTGGGCACCAGCATCCAGAGCCAGGAATCACCCTGCTCCCACACCTTGGCTTCCACAGTGAGGTGAAACACGGCCCCAGGAGCCACCACGGGGTGTTTTTCCACAGCCAAAACTGGGGACAAAGCTCCTTCCCCAGGCCACCTGAATCCTACAGGTGATGCCACCAGCAGCCACCACAAAGAGCTTCAGCTGCAAAGCCTGGCCCTGGGATGCACCAAAAAAATGACAATTAATTCCCTCCAGAGCAAGTCTCTGTACTTGCCCTGCTGGCAGCACTCTGGAACCTACAAATCATCTCCAGGAGCACCAGCACCGAGTGGCACCTCCCAACCCCCAGTACGCCCAGCCCAAGCTCCACGTGGCCATTTTATGTGTAAAACCTAAAAAATTAACGTCATCATGCTCCCCTGACATAGCACTGTGCTCCAGCTCCGTGCTGCTGATGCCTCCAGGAGAAATCCCGTTATATCCCTTATGTTTCTCAAGTTAAATAGTTTTCAGCCTAAAGTTAATATGGTTTTACAGGAGTTTATATAGTTTTGTGAGCCCTCCTGTGAGCCTGAAGCTCCAAGTGATGCTTGGAGGCAAATGCACACCTTGCCTGGGAGCAGCCAGGGAGATTGTCCTGCACATCCCTGGCTCCGTCCTGCCTGCCTTGGAGGGTATTTTTTGGGTGCTGAGCCCTTGAACAACATCAGAGGTGCTCAAGGAGACCCCAGTGACACCTCTTAGGTGCTCAGGGATTTCCCCAGGGCACCCAGTAGCATTTTCTGGAGCAGAGGGATGGCAGCATCTCCCTGCGATTTCAGCAAAGCATCTCCAGCAGGCTCAGCCCTGAGCATCTCCAGAGCCCTGAGCATCTCCACTCAGCTCAACAAACCCTGCTTTGTGCTCTCTTCTCCCTCCCATATTGTGCTCCAAGCAATGCCCCACTCAAGGATGGGTGAGGGTCCCTGTGCCTTCCACAGATTCACTCGTCTTGGCTTCCCATCCCTAGGGAGAACCACTTGGTGAATACCTCTGGATTCAGGAGCCCCAGCTCCCAGTTTACTCTCCAGCTCTGAGTTCAGACCCTGTGGCACTTTGGAGCCCAAAGCACAAAGGTGCTTCTGAAACCACAGCCCTGCAGAAACCCCCCAACAGCACCAAGAGGGATCAGTCTGGATGTGACTGATGCTGGGAAATGTGTCTGGCTCCAGCAGTGGTGCCCTCCCAGTTCTAGCCTGGCATCTTGATCCCAACCAAGGAAACTCCCAGCCCCTCCAGGCACATCCAAACCCACCCCCAGCACCTCTCAGTTCCTCCACAGCACCCCCCAAAGACCTTCCTCATCATCCCCCAGCCCTTCCTGGCATCCCCCAGTCCATTCCCAGCACCCCACAATCCTTCTTCCACTCCATTCAGCAAACAAATGCCTGCTCCTCCCCTTCCCCTCCAGATTTCCAGCACCCTGGGGCTGTTTTTCCCAGCACAAACCCAGGCACTCCTCAGTCAGCACCCAGACACTCAGTCCCTGCAAGCAGCTGGGAGAGAAAGGACAATTAATACAGAGACTTAAAGCAAACGAGCGGGGGAAGCAGCCACTGTGTGGTCAGGCATTGGCTTCTGCAAAAACTAATTGCTGCCAGCAGAAATCAACACCAATCAAGCAAATTATGTTGATTCCCACACAAATACATGACTTTCCAGTGCCTTGACCTGGGGAGGCACAGCAGAGCCAGTGCTTCCCCGGAGCATCTGCTGATGCCAGACAAGTCCTTCTGGCTGGATTGTCCATCAGCAGTGCCCACCCCATGTCCCTGCCACTGTCCCCCTCTGATGCTCCAACCACCCGAGACAAGGAGCTGCCGGCCTTGGATTTGACCCTGAGCCAGCAAAACTCCAAACACAACAAGGATTTCCTGGCAATATTATCTCTGAGTGGGAAAAGCATCGTGCCTGGCTGGTGGGCAGTGCTTCACCTGGCGAGGGGACAGCAGGAGCAAGGATGCACCTCCAGAGGCACAGTGTGTCTGCCTGGAGGACCCTCTTGCCCACCCTTCCTGCCCAAAATACCCCTTTCACCCCAAACCTGGCCACCCCTCCCTGCAGTCTGCCCATAAATATTTAATCACTCGTAATTACCAACGCTGATTCCCCCGATTTCTCCTTGCTCCAGCCTAAAAATAACCTCCTGGCTGAGGGCAGGAGAGGGAGACATGAGGACCCAGCCAAGGCCGTCCCGTGCCGGCAGTGGTAACTCCCATGGGGGGGTCTGCCCCGCATCCCAAATGTCTGTGGGGTCAGTGCCCAGCTCCATCCTGGTCTTGCCACATCTCCCTGTGGTGTCTGGTACCCAGGGGAAAATTCCAGGTCCTCCAACCCCCAAAGCCCAGAGGTGAGGTGGGTGAGGTTGGCGAGGTGAGGTTCAACCACACAACTCGGATAAAGCACTGAGGATCCACTGCATGTGCCAGAGGGAGGAGGAAGCTCCTCGGGTGTCATCCAGGAAAGCCCTGGAAGTGCCGGGCATTGCAATCCAGGCTGGATGCTGGACGATCCAGCAGTTCACAACCAGGCTCTGCCGAGCCCAAACCGAGCCGAGGATTCTTCCTGGTGCCTTTTTCGCAGGCAAAGAAGCAAAACATCAAATATTTATATCCTCAAATCGCTGCTCAGATCCCTCGGGGAGACAACTCCGACTGCAACATCCAGCGAGACACGATGGGACAGCTCTGCTGGTGCCTCCTCAGCGCTCCTGGGGCTGGTCCTGCCAGTGGGGGACATGGGGTGACAGCCCCCGTGTCCCAAACCTGCACTGATGCCCACCCAGCAGTCCCAGTGCCAGGGCTCAGCCCCTGGCAGCTTGCCCGCCTTCGGCCGAGCCAGGCTGGAAAAAGCAGGATGAAACAGGCAGGGAAGGTTGGTCCAGCTTTCCATCATCCTTCTGCCCACAGCTGGGAAAACCAAAGGCAGCAAAGCAAAACGGGGGACAGAGTTTTAAAGGCAAAACCCCCTGTTTTCCTCATGTCCTGCCCTTCTCCCAGCTGCGAGCTCTCTGTGTCTTCGGCATGGGATGGAGGAATCCCTTTGCTGCTGGCTCCTGGCACATCCCTCCCCGGGGCCGCATCCTGACCGGGCTTTGATCCTGATTTAGAAATCATGGAGAAGCCCCTGCAGAGCGAAGAGCCCTGAGGCTGCTGGAGCGGGGACAAAACCTTCAGCCTGCTCCATGAATATTCCATTGTGCCAGCGCTGCCGCCTTGTGAGGAGGATAAAAATATCCCCGAGGCTGCGGGGATGCTGCCGGCACCGGGGCCAAAATTCCCAGGGGGATCTGCTGACAGCGAGTCACTGGCACCCCAAAGTGCAGATGGGGAGCCCAGCTATTTAAAGGGTGTTGTTCCCTCCTGCAAATCCCATCGGAAGAAATCCCACGTGGTGCTTCTGTTCCCTCTGTCCTTATTTCGTACAAGCGGAATAAAATGTCCTTATTTCTTGCCGAATATTCTTGCTGCACCAAGAATGAACCCTCGGTGTTTAAAGGCTTGGTACTGATGTGCAAGTCCTGGTGCTGGGAAAAACATCTGCCCTGAGAGCCACCAAAGTGCCATCCAGACCAAAATGCCACAGCTTCCCCCCACCCCCAGAATGGGGATACAGTGTGGGATGATCAGGAAGGACCAGGAGGAAAAATCCAAGGTGCTGCCATGATCCCTGGTGTCCTCCCTGCCCACTGTGCATTTGGGAACCCAGATGTGCCATTCTGCACATGGCTGCAAGTGCCTGCTTTAATCCCAATGGGAAAAGACTTCCATATTGAGCCAATTCTGGAAAATTCACAGGGCTGTCTGGACTGCTGGAGTGGGTGGCAACACCCTCGTGCCATCACCTCAGAGCCAGGGTGGAGCTCCCACCAGCTCAGTCCCTGATGGGATGGATAAATAAACACAAATAAAAATAAAAGCACTTTGCAGGAAACATCCTCAGAATGTTTTACAGCCACTTATTGATTTCTCTTCTCTTCCCTTTTTCCAGCCCACAGAGATAAATATTATGGCCCTTTTCAGACTGGGCACAACAATTCTCCCCAAGGTTGGGTACCAAGCACAGGGTTGAGCATCCCCAGCTCTTTCTATTAGTGAAATGACTAAAATAAAATAAAACAAAGCAAAACGAAACAAACCTAACTAACATTAAATTAAATTAAAATAAGACAATAAAATAAAATAAAATAACTACTGTGCTCAGCTTGACTCTAACTCTAATCCTGACCCAAACCCTGATTTTGACCCTAACCTTAATCCTGACCCTGACCCCAACATGAACCCTGACCCATGTGGGTGACCCCTCAGCTGCAGATGGTCCCTCCCTCCCCTCACCCCAGTGCCAGCTGTGGCCACCCGAGGGACAAAGGGCTGCTCCTGCCTGTCCCCTGCCTGTCCCCTTCTGGCATCTGACAGACCCATGGAAAGGGTTTTCTCTTCAGCTGCCTGTTTTCTTTCACTTTTTAAAGGAAATTGCACCACCAAAGCAGGAACTAGGGGTTGGGACTTTGCTCACCCCACAGGGTGGCTGGGTAGATGTCCCTGCTGGCCCCACTGTCCCCCCAGCCTACCCTGCTGTGTTGGTGGGGGAACCAGTGGGATGTTCTGGGAGCTGCTGGGACAGGTGACACAGACACACCAGCTGGATGCCACCACTGCCCCCAAGCCTCCTGTCTTCCCCCAAATGACAATCTCCACAAGAGCACAGACCCCAGCCCCAGGACAGCATCCATTCTGGCTGTCCCCAGACTCAGGGTACTGGCACTGCAGGGTGACAGTGGCCCACTGGGGTTTGGTGACAAGCAGGAGGGGCCACCCCTCAGACCCCAGAGAGTTGTGGGTGCATGTACCCCAGCGAGCCTTTCCCAGGGGGGACAAAACACCAGGGTTCTACTATTATTCTTTATTTCTACTTATTATTCCTTATTTCCATTTATTATTCCTTGTTTCCATTTATTATTCTTCATTTCCATTTATTATTCCTCATTTCCATTTATTATTCCTTATTCCTATTAATTATTCCTCATTTCCATTAATTATTCCTCATTTGCACGTATTATTCCACATTTGCATGTCTTATTCCACATTTGCACGTGTTATTCCACATTTGCATGTATTATTCCCCGCTTCCTTTTATTATTCCCTATTTTCATCTATTATTCCTTAATCCTATCTATTATTCCTGATTTCCAGCTGTCTGCAGAGGTTTGCTCAGGACTGCACAGTGGGAAAGAGGGATAAACATCAGCCCGTGCTCAAGATAGGGACCAACAGAGGAGAGCTGAGGAAGAGGATGGTCCCCGAGCTCCCACTGAGCCCTGAGGAGGATCCAGCTGCCCCATCCCGGCAAAGAGGGAGCCACATTCCCCACGTTCATCGCAGCCTGGAGGTTCTGGCAGCAGGGGCAGCTCTGCAGGCAGCCGGGTACCACCGGAGCCTCCCACAGCCCGTCACGAGCCGGGAGCAGGGAGCCCTAAGAGGATTAGGGGTTTAGCAGCCCCCGGCCGCTGGCCCCGTTCCCTGGGCTGCAGGGAGCCGGCACTGCCCCCGCGTTCCCGGGGGATGCGGGAAGGAGGATGCGGGAAGGGGGATGCGGGAAGGGGGATGCGGGAAGGAGGATGCTCCTCGCCGTGTCAGCGGCACCATTTTGAGGCCGGGCGTGCGCTCGGTGCTCACGGCTCCCCGCGGGGGTGGGGGGGACATGGGGACACCCCTCCCGTGCGCGGGGCGGATGTGCCAAACCTCCTCGGGGGGTCCGGAGCGCCAACCTGGAGGAAATCACACGCTCTGTCCCCAAATCATCCTCCTCCTGCTGCTCCCCCAAGGGAGGCGAGCGCTGGTCCCTCAGTGCTCCCGCACCACATTCCCACAACGTGATCCACAGGCCGTGTTCCCTGTGCCACCCTCCCACAACACGCTCCTGCTCCGTGCTTCCACACCACATTCCCTATGCCATGTTCCCTGTGCCATGTTCCACACCACGTTCCCTGTGCCGTGTGGGATCATGGCAGTTCCCTATGCCATGATCCCACACCACATTCCCACACCACACTCCTGCCCCACGTTCCCACACTGCACTTCTGTACCAGATTCCCACGCCGTGCTCCCACACCAGATTCCTGGAGCACGCTCCCAAACCACATTCCCTCCCCACATTCTTGCACCGTGTTCCTTTCCCCCTGCTCCCGCCCCGTGCTGCTCCCGCACTGTTCCCACACCGCATTCCCACACCAGATTCCCTCAGCACGCTCCCAAATCATGTTCCCACATGTTCCTGCACGGCTGCCACAGCCCCACAGCGGTGCCCACTGCCATCCCACCCCATGCCCTGTGCCAGCAGCGTGACCTCCAGCCTGGCAATGGACCCTGAGCCTGCGGGATGTCCCCCCACAGCCATGGGGGACACAGAGAGGGGGATGCAGGGGGTGCCAGCGGAAATCCCAGGCCCTCAGATCCGGAAGGGGATGCTGATCCCGACGCCCTGGCTGTGCTGGTGCCCCAGTGCCACCATGGGAAGGAAAAAAATAAACAAATCCTCCTTCCCTTCCCTCCCCCTCGACCTCCCCCCCTGCAAAATCTCCAGGAATTACACAACAGCCACGATCAAATCCCGGGCCTGGCCGTGCTCTGGCGCACACGGGCACTCCCGTGGGCACAGCCCCTTCCTCCACACCCCAGTGTGGCCCTGGCCCCACAGCCAGCAGGGTGCTGGGGGCAGGGGCAGGACACTGGGGCACCCCACAGCATCAGGGGGTCTGGAGAGAGGGTGTTCCTGCAGCCTGGCCCTGGCACAGGGCAGGGGCAGGCAGGGAGCAGTGGGTAAAGGGGGCAGAGTGGGTGCAGGGGGTCAGGCAGGCTGCAGGCAGGGGAGGAGGCAGGGAATGGGCAGGGAGGAGGTGGAGGTGGGCATAGGGGCAGTGGGGCAGGCAGGGAGCAGGGAATGGGGCAAGGTGAGGACAGAGGGTGTCAGGGTGCAGGCAAGGAGCAGGCAGGATGCAGGGAGAAGGGCAAGGGGCACACAGGGAGCAGGAGGGCTGTGGGGCAGGCACGGTGCAAGCTGAGGGGCAGGGGCAGTAGGGTGGGCAAAGTGTGGGCAGGAACAGGGCAATAGGAAGGGGGCAGGGAGCAGGAAGGGAGATGGAGCAGTGGGGCTGGCAGGGAGCAGCCAAGGCACAGGATCAGGGGCAGTGGGGCAGGGAGGCAGCAAGGGAGCAGGCA
>VYXB01005360.1:33438-160037 GCA_013397135.1 Pachyramphus minor
CATTCCCTGATATCCCCCGACATCCCTGGGCGTGGCCCCCGCGTCCTCCCCGGCATCCCTCAGCATCCCTTGACATGGCCTCGGCATCACCTGGCATCCCCCCCGGCATCCCTCTGACATGCCCCGGCATCACCTGGCGTCCCCTCAGATCCCGTGACACGGCCTCAACATCTCTCCAGCCTCCCCTGGCATCCCCCCGCATCACCTCGGCATCCCTTGGCACGGCCCCAGCATCCCCCAGGATCTCCTGGCATCCTTTGGTATCCCCTGGAATTCCCCTAACACCCCCCAACCCCGCCCCAGCATCCCTTGGCGCGGCTCCAGCATCACTCGGGCACTCCTTGCCAGCGGCTTCCTCCCGCGGCATCGCCCACCTGCGCTCCCGGAGCCCCCGGCACTGGGCACGCTCGGGGCTGGGCAGGTTTGAACAGCACCAGGGTGGGCAGCGCTGGAGGAGCAGGATTTGGACCCTGCTGCAGACCCGGGCAGGGCAGCAGGAGCCGGTCCCAGCTGGGGCACCCCTCTGTCTGGCTGCTCTGTGCCCCCCAAGCTCTGCAGACCCCGGGGGGAGGTTGGGGGGCTGCTCCCCACCTGTCCAGGGCACTGGGCCCCGAAAGGGCTGCTCCAGGTTTGAAGGACACTTGACTGATTTAATTGCCCTGGAGATTCTTGGTGTGGAATAAACAGAACTTGCAGCACTGATTCCTTGTGAGGATGTGAAACCTGCTTAGGAAAAGCCCTGGTGACAATCCCTGCAGGCAGCTTTATCCTCCTCACCCAGTCTCCATGTCCTGCATCTGGATCCGACCCTCAGGGATGGTTGGAGGCACAGTCCCACCCCGGGCAGGGCTGTGTGAGTGGCTGCTCTCTCCCATGGCAGCAGCCAGGCTCAGCCAGGAGAGCACCAGGGCAGTCCCTGCACCAGGCTGTGAGCTCTGATTTGACTCCCAGAGCTTTTCCATATGTCCATGTTTCTCCCTGCTAAAGCAGGGTCAGGAACCCTACACTTGCTGTTGGATCCTGTGAAGCATTTGCTCCCTCTCTGCCCCACTGCCCTTGTCCTGTCTTCCCATCTGAAAAATGGGGTTAGAACAGAGCTCCCAGGATTTTTACAGCCTCTTTTAGGACTAATGGGATTTTCCAATAGTCCCTCCAATCATCCCCCCAGAAAGATGATGGGATGATGCTGCTGCTATTTTGGTCAGTCCAAACAACCCCTGGTGTAGCATTTCCCTGTCAGCTCCAGGATGATGCACCCTGGTGTGGGAGGGTGAGGACTGTGGGGGTCTGGGCTGCTGGGGAGGGTGATCTGAGCTCAGAGCCCTGGGACCAGCAGTGAGGAGGATGCTCCAAAGCTCCTACAAGCATCTACCAGTAAATTCAGCCATTGCCTGAGGGGGTTGAGACTGGGATCCATGGGATTGCTGTGATGGAGGGGAAGGTGGCCGAGCTCCCTGGCTGGGCTGGGACACACCAGGAGCAGCCCCAGCAGCAGCTCCAGCTCCACTTAGCTGCTCCTGGGCACCTCCATCCAGCAGGATGGGGGTGAGGGATCTGGGCTCCTGCTGCAGGAACCCCAAGGCTCTGCTGATGCCCAGTGTGGGGTCTTTTCCTGGGACTGTGCCCATGGGAGGCTGTGCCTAGGGGACCCTTTCCTCCCTGTGATGCTGTTGGTGCATCACACCCCACAACCTGCCTCAGGACCCAGGAACATTTTTCAGCCAGGGTGCTCCTGGCATCTCCCGTGGCATCAGCTGGTGCAGCTTCAGCACTTCCTCTACCTCATTTTCCACTCTTAATTGCACAGTTACTGCAGGATGGAAAAAGGAGATATTTTATGGGGTGTCTGAGGGTGGAGACAGGGAATTTGGCTCCTCTGATGAGGGACAAAGAGCTGCCTGGTTCAGAGCTGTGATTCCCACCGTGGGATCTTCGAGACTCTGAGATGGTGTACAACCTCCCAGTGGAGCAGGAAAGGTGACACTCCTGGACACAAGCCTGGAAAATCCCTGTGGGACACAGTAACGGTGCCACCTTCTCCTGGTCCAAAGGCAGCTTCAAAATACCACATTGGGCTTTAATTTTCTTGCCTTCACCAACACAGGGGTGCCAATAAGGTCAGTCTGACCGCCCCGACTTGCCTGTGGCTTTAGTCCCCTCTCGTCGTGCACACAGTGACAGAGCTGTCCCTGCCGCCCACCCCCAGCGTCTCTGAACCTCCAAGATCTGATAGCGTTGGCCCAGATGGGTCAAAGCAAATTAGCATCAGAGCAGCCCATTTCAGTGGAAAACCATCTGACAGTCCAGAGCCCTGACGTGAGCCGGGCTGGCCCAGTTGTCCCCACCCGCAGGTGCAGCCGAGGCTCCTCCTGACCCACATCCCTCCCTCCCTCCCTCCCTCCATGACCTGGCCTGCTCCCCAAACACGTCACCAGCAGATGTCACAGCCCACCCCACCTCTTGTCAGGGTTTGGTGGGCACTGTGGTGTGGAGGTAGCAGGAGCCACAGCCCCCGCTGTGCTGCTGACACCCCGGGGTGCTCTCGCAGCAGCGATGAAGCTCTTGGCCTTCCTGCAGCTGATAAGCTCCCTGTGAAAGGGCTTTAATCATATTTCCCTGTTTTCTGTTCCAGGAGGCAGAGATAATGAGGGGCAGGAGGGAAGCGGTGCCTGCAATCCCTGCAGCAGGAAAACAGGAGGAAAGGGAGGCGAGGAGCTGGCAGTGGGGTCCCATCCCTTGTCCCTGGGTTGGTGGGCACCCACCTGCCTGGGTGAGCCAGTCCAAACCCAGCTGGCACCCACTGTCCTGTGACCAAATCCCTGCTCTGTCCTGGCTGAGCACTATTCTCAGTGTTCAGTGTCTCTGTTCTGTTTCTTCTGCTGCTGGAGCACAAGCCCTCATCCCCTGCAGTATTCCATTCCATTCAATTCCATGCTGCCATTCCCCAGGCACCAGGAAGCACCAGGATCTCCACTCTCCCCTTTATTAGTCCCGTGCAAGTGTAAATAATAATTTGTGCACCGAGAAGGAGCAAATTCCCAAGCAGCAGGGCTCGCTGTGAGGCCCTGCCTGGGCACCTGCAGCATTTCTCTCCTCCCCATTCCTGCTTGGATTTGGCTGCAGTGCCTGGCACGGGGCCGTGCCCCCGGGAAGGGCAGCTCTGCTCCACCTGCCATCTGCTCCCCTGGCCCTGCAGTGCCCGTCCCACCGTGTGGCATATGGCACTGGGGCCGCCCCTTTTTGGACAAGTAAGGAGCGATGATGCTGCTTGGGGCTGTGCTGGTGGCTCCTGGGAAAGGTCCAGCTCCTTCCTGCTCCTCCCTTCCACACTGACCCCGGGGGTTAAATCCCCTGGGAGAGGGGACCTGGTTGTTGGTGGAGGGGGTGCAGAGGTGGCCAGAGCCCCTTGTCCCCAGCCCAAAGCCCGCAGGGTCAGCTGGAGGGATCACAAGGCACAGGGAGCCCCACTCTGCCTTCTGTGAGCCCAAAACCCAGGACCTGGCACCTACTGTGGAACTGCAGAGGAAGATGTTTCACTTCCAGCTGGAAAACCCCAGCGGAGGAGCTCCCAATCCCCCAGGGAACATGTCCCTTCCACAGGGACGTGGTGCCAGTGCCAAGTCACCAGCTCAGATCCCGAGGTGCATCTCTCCCAGAGGTACCTGGGAGATCATCACTCTCTGTTGTGCCAAGTGCAAGGGCTGGTTTTCCCCATTCTTGGAATGGGCACATTCTAATGGGGTTTATGGCCGTGGTAAATACACACACATGAGCAAAGGAGCAGTGTGCCCTGGGAAAGGACGTGGAGAGATTCCAAGGCAGCACAGGAGAAGGGGGGGATTCTTTTCTCCTCTCCATAATTATTGCAGGAAGGTGAACAGCAGGATGGGAAGGTTTCAGGGCAGTGCAGCTGTTTGAGGCACATATTTTACATCCTTTAGATGATTTTTGTAACAGCTCCCCAACATCCTGCCGGGATGCCCATCTCACCAGCAGGGAAAATGGGAGCATGGTAAGGCTCAGCTCATTTGCCATGAGCACAGGGCGAGATTTGCCCTCTCCAGACATTGTTTAAAGGTTGAACGACGTTTATGGAGAACTGGGAGTGGAATCCTGGTCCTAGCAGGAGTGAGGGTTTGGGGGGAGTAGCAGGCTCCTCTCTTGGAGTGATTCAGAGCATGGAATTGAATCCTTTGCCCGTAATCCAGACCCACCACAAGCAGCACAAACCCCCTGCTGCAGCCAGCCCTGCTCTCCAGGGAATTACAGGAGGGATAAATGAATGATTGCTGTGTACTTGAGCAATCAGAGGCTGCAAGGAAGGGCCTGGTGCAGCTGTAAATCCACCACGGCCTCCCCTCACTCCTCACACCCAACACACATCAGATGGGTGATGAGGGGAAGCTGGGGGAGGATTAGAAATTAAAATGGTAACAGAAAGTTTCATCATTTTTTTCAGTTCAATCCCAAATGTGGTGCTGGAGATCATTCCCCGTGGTGGTGATGGATTTCCACCATAGGTGGTTCCTCCAGCTTGTCTGATTCCCAGCGTGGCAGCAGGGCTGTGCTGACCCAGCCAAGTGTTAAGAGATAGCTGGGCTGTCTCCACACCACAGAGACAAGTGACCTTCAGGGCATGTCCACCTTGGATGTGCATCCCTTTGGAGAGGGATGGATCCTGCAGGCTCTGCAAACAAAGCCCCCACTCCTTTGCCTTCTGTGCAAACTCTGATTAACGGGCAGAATGTCTGTCTCTCTTTTTTCTCCTGAATCCAAATGAAGTCTGGCAGTCCCTGATTAACCATTGCCTTCCCACGGCTGTTCCCAGCGCTGGGATTGAGCTCTGCTCTGCTTTACCACCACTGTCCACATCACCCACTGCTGCCACTCTAGTGCAGTTCAAACCTTGGTGTTTGATGACATTAATTGAATGAAAATGGGAATTACTTCACCTTCCTCTTGAATTACATCTTCCTGGAAGGCGGGACATGGGACCACCTGGCTGCCTCTCACACCTGCAGCAGGACCTGTGCCCACTGTCCCACGGGGCTCCCAGAGACCTTTGGGATGTTTCATGGACCAGGAGCAGTGTGTTGGCACTGGAGAAAGCCTCACCCTCCTCCTGGGATGAGAAAGCCATGGAAAACCTGGCCAAGCTGATTGCTTGGTGTGACTGCCATGGGTAGGCAGATGAAGGAGCCCACAACATGCCAGTGGGATCCATCTCCAACCAGCCCCCACAGCTCCACTGCTGTGCCCATTATGGCCACTGTTGATGCCACACTGTGTTGACCCTGAGGTGGCCACTGGTGACCTCTTGTTGACCCCTGGCTCCTCACTGGCCACTGATGATGCCATGTTGGCCTCCAGGGATGTTCCTCTGGTCACCATGGACTCCAAGACGGTCGTTGTTGGCCCCAGCCTGGTTGTGGTTGACCCCAAGACAATTATTGGTGGCTTCTGGCTCTTCAGTGGCCACCACTGACCATGTTTTAGGCTCAGTTGGCCCCACCATTGTCACTGTGAACCCCACATTGTCATGCTGGTCACTGTTGACCCTGAGATGGTCGTGGTTGACCCAACTTGGCCACTGTTGACCTCCTGTTGGCTTCTGGCTCCTCATCAGCCACTGATGATGCTTTGTTGGCCACTTCTTTGCCCACCTCCCACCAGGAGAAAGCCCTGGGACCAAACAAAACACCGAGACAAATCCCACTGTGCCTCTCCCACACGCCAGGGCAGGTCAGGGTTGGTCAATGCTGTAAAACGGGATTTTCTTGAGGAATCCCACAGCAAACCCCAGAAAGGACCCCCAGGAGTGTGACAGGGCTTTAGCATCACGCTGCCATGGAGCTCCAGCCCAGTGAGAGGGGCTGACAGTGATGACAAATGACAAGATTACGGCCAGGCTCCGACGCAGCCAGTTCTGCTGCATTATTAAGAGCAACCAAAAATACTCCCAGCTTAGTCATGAGCTGGTCTGGGCCACGCAGTGAGAGGCTGCTGGGGCTGCCTCACCCCTGGGCTGGCAGAGGGGAAAGGGGGAGAGACTGAAATGCTTTGCAGCCGAGTTTACTCATCCTTCATTCCTCACGGGAGAGGCCCCCGGGTGAGCGGAGCACCTCGGAGGCTTTGGGATGCTGACGGGGGGAAATGGCATTAGGATAATATTAATTGCCTTAGTGGAAGTGTGACAGCTTAGTCTAAGCCAGCAGAGCTGAAGCAAAGCACGGGATCAGGGAAACCTGTGGGCGTAGCTTTGCTTCAGGCCCAAGGTGGGATCTGGGAATCAGCTGGAAAATTGGCTTTGGTGTGAAAAGTGTGAGAAGAAAGGCAGGGAGGTTGGGTGGGCTTCCCAAAGCCCAAGCTGAAAGCTCCCACGGGGTAAGATCTGCCCACTGGTGCTGTCCTGAAGGCTGCTCAAAAGCCTGTGGGCCAGAAGTCTCCAGAACTGTTGTTTCGCACCTTAATTTTTGGGGCAGAAAGGTCTCCCCAGCTGCTCCTGAAGGGATCCCAAAGCCTTGCAGTGCTCTGCTTCCCTACAGACCCCTGCTCTCCAAAGGCCCTAAGAAGAACATCAGCAAAGAAAAGGACAAGGTACCACCAGGTTTGGGTCCATAAGGAGGTGGTTTGGACTCAGTTTAGGTCACAGCCCCACAAAGTGCTGAGGTGGCTGCACCAGAGCCCAGCTGGGATTTCCCTCCTGACCTGTCCCCAGGCAAAGTGCAGCAGCTGATCAAAGTTTATTCAACAACTTCTATCTTCTGCTTTTTTTTCTGCACACTTGAGAGGAGACACTACACCAACATGATGTTTTGGGTCTTTTGGTTCAATTAATTTTATGTATTATGGAGACAAACTCAAAGCAAAGTTCCATCAAGCAGTTCAAGAAGACAAATTCATCATCCCTGGGAGTTGTTTCTTGTTAAACTTCCTGTCTGGTGGCCTGGACTCACAAATTCCAGGTTGATTTGTTTGTTTCTTCCATTTTATTAATAAAATATAAACAAAATATACTTATACATTAATAAATTGTTTATATTATTATTATATATTAATAAAAGTATTAATAATATAAAATGCAAAACACATAAATGCATATATATGTGAACCTATTTGATATATAATATTTCATAATGTAATAGAAAACATAACATAATATATAAATATAACAAAGTATAAATATAATAAAATATAATAAACCTTTTTTGTTGTTGTTTAATGAGAAACATTCATCTTTCAAAAATCCTGCTGTGGCAACGAGTGTTGCACTGAAATGCCATCAGTGTCCACAGTGGGCACAGGCTCTGCCTGAGCTCACCCACAGAAGTGGGAATTTTCCGTTGGATTTAAACTTTGCAGCTCAAATTAATCCCCAGGGCTGTTTCTTTTCCTGTTGTTTGAGTGATTTCTTGGTATTGTTTGGCTGCCATGGAAAAAAAAAAGAAATCCCGTTGTCAGTCACTGAGAGGCTGCTCAGCCCCCTGCCAAAATCCCAGTCACCCCACCAGCAAAGTTCCCCACTTGCAGGCACCCAAGCCAAGAATTTAGAGCAATCCATGGGAAGAGCAGGGACGGGATGGGGTGGGACAGGATAAACAAGTGAGTCATGGTGACCTCCTGGCCTCAGCTACGGGGCTCCAGGCCCTGCTGTGGGTTGCCCCTCCAGCCACCATAACCCTCTCCCCCCAAATCCTGTTGGGATCCCAAATCCCTTTGGCTGAGTGTGTTTGCAGAGCTGGTGGGGACAGGAACCCCTCTGGCCACCAGCAGGAAAAATCAAAATATTGGAACAGAGACATCCCAGGGCTTGGAGGTCCATTGCCAGTCACGTTTTTGGTGAGTTGAGAGAGATTTGGGTGTCCTGTGTCAAGAATCACACTGTGGCCACGGGAGAGATTCCCCAGAGCCTGGTTGGGATGAGCCCACTGGTGGCATCAAAATCCCTGGCCTGACACCTGCAAACTGCCCTTCTATGTGGCCAAAGATGGGTTCAGGTGCAGAGGTCCTGGTTGCTCCTGTCAGTGCTGCTCACACACATCCTGCAGCTGGACTGGGAGATGCTCTGCTCTGGGGGAGTGCTGCTGGCTCCTCTCCACCAGCACCATTTAATTCCCTCTGCTGAGGGTGTCCCTCCTCTGCAGGGACCAGCATGGACCCAAATCTCCACCCTCTTCTCCTCCAGCCCTCTCCTGCAGGAGGAATCACATCTTTTGTTGGGAATTGGCTTTGTGACCAGCTTGCTCTGCCAAGAGCTGTGAGTGCTCTCGGCCAGAGGTGTGGTGGCTGAGCCTGTGCCAGATGTTCTCATGTGCAGCCAGATGTGCTGGTGCTCAGAGCAAGACACAAATTGGAGGAGCCCTGAAGAGGCCAGGGGAGCCACTCCACACCTGAACAACCACAACACCTTGGGCTGATGTTCCTCCAAACCCCAAGTAGAGCCCCGAAATCCTTCCGAAAAAAAATGTAGGTTTCCTATTTTTTGATCTATTTTCCATCAGAAAGGAGTTTGATGGGAAATTGTCACCCAGCAGGTATGTGGCCAGCCATAGTGCCACTCCCTGGGTCCCTGTTTGCTAGAACGTCCTCTCCTGGGTCACTGCACTGGAGGCAAGGCAGGGACAAACCGGGCAGTGACTGGAGGGGACATGCAAGGCTTGGCCAGGACAGTGACAGCTTCTTCCACCAAGGGAGCACCAAGCAAAAAGTGCCTCAGGGATCCAAGATTGCTCCCCAGGGGTTTCCCAAAGATCCCAGTCCCCCAGGACAGTCACAGCAGGCGTCTTCACAGCCAGGGGGTGTCCTTCGTTTGCAAGAGCCCAGAGCCAAAACTGTGAGTCCGCCTCCCAAAACTGAACATGGATGAAGATTCCTCCCAGAAAAAAAGGTGCCCGGACAGAAAGGTCTTGCTGCCCGTGGAGTGCCCTGGGTGGGCCCTCAACTGCACCCGAGACAGCGAGGCTTTCTTTCCTGGGGGAAAGGGTTACCCTGTCCTGCCTTGCCTGCCGGACCCCATCCCGAGGGGCTGCCGTCACCCCAAAATCCCCCGCCACCCGCCTGACCCTGCCCGCGAGCTGCGCGGCTCTTCGCAGCAATACGGGCGGCGGTTGGATATTTACGGTAACCGCCGCCGCGCAGCCCCGCCGGGCGGGGCCGGGCCGGGACCCCGGGCAGGTGAGGGGCACCGGGACCCCGGGCAGGTGAGCGGGGCCGGGACCCCGGGCAGGTGAGCGGGGCCGGGACCCCGGGCAGGTGAGAGGCACCGGGACCCCGGGCAGGTGAGGGGCACCGGGACCCCGGGCAGGTGAGGGGCACCGGGACCCCGGGCAGGTGAGGGGCACCGGGACCCCGGGCAGGTGAGCGGCACCGACCCGGGGCTCCGAGGCGACCACGGGGGGCGGCTCGGTGCCGTGGGGGTCCCCCCGGGACCGGCGGAGGGACGGGGCTGTGCCGGGTCCCCCCGAGCTCCGAGCCCCTCTGGGTGCCCGCAGCCGAGACTCGCGGCGGGGGCGAGTTGAACAGGAGCTCATCTGGCCGTGTGCTCGGCTGCAGCGTGACCAGGGACACTCTGAGTGGTGCTGGAGCGTGGCAGAGGTGCTTGAGGTGTCCGCCGACAGCAGCAGGAGCTACGAACGTGAGAGGAGCATTAGCTGTGTTTAAACTCCGTTGTCCTGGGGACAACAGAAACATCAGTTCTCCTTTCTTTCCTTCAGCAGTGTCGTAGCTCTAGTTGTATTTTTACTGAAGAAAATCTTATGGCTAAAGGAAGAGAAGGTTTTCCAGTCTTTTCAGTAAAGCAGTGCTGCGTCCTTGGCAGGAGGAGGTTTTGGTGTGTCCCCTTAGAGTCTGGGATAGTCACCCTGCCATGCTGTAGGGAGATGTGCAGGAGGTAAAGTGCTTGTGGTAGTAAAGAGAAAACTGCTGCACTTCATCCCCACCACACTCACTCAGGATCTCCTGTGGCCCCTCTGATCCCCTGATGTTTCCAGCTGTGGAGAGCCCTCAGCAATCTCCAGGGCAGGGGGGAGAGGGAAGAGTTGTCATCCTGCCCCTCAGACCCCCCAGGTGTGAGCTGTCTGGCCAAACCTGGAGTGTTGTCAGCATTTTCCTCTGGTTAACACAGGACCAAAGTAACGAGCAGAAGAGTCAGATTAACACCAACCAGCTCCTGCAGGGCTCCACTAACTACAGTGCTGTGAAGGGCCACCAAAACCCAGGCACTTACAGGACTGTGAATTCCCCTGTCTCCAGGTGGTCAAACACCAGCAACGTGCTCCCAGCCCCAAAACACTGAGTTCAGGAGGGTCCTGATGCAGAGGACAACTCACCTGTGTTTTTAGCTGCAGCACCATGGTTCCTGCATCTCTCCAGTCACACTCTGAAGTCAGCCAGGGCCAGGACTTCACTCGCTGCCTGCCCCTTCGGCTGTCCATGTACATCCTGGGTAAAGCTGCTCTGATTTTCTGAGGGTGGTTTCCCCTGAGGGTCAGGAATGGTCTCCAGGATGGACAGGGGTTAGCCAACCTGTCCCTTTAATTTCTCAGGGTTTTTGGATGAAAAATCCCTCAGTGTGTGCTCTGATGTGAACAAGCACTGGGCTTTTCTGGCCGGAGAAGTCAAAGAGGAACGCGAGTGTCGAGCCTCACTACAGGAGGATTTCCTGCAGCTGAAGGTTGGTACCTGGGCTCCTGCCATTATTATGCACTTTATAAAGAGGGTGATTTGCTGCTGCCCAAGCCATTGCATGGAGATACTTGCACTAGAAGCTGCCTCCCAACTCTGCCAGTCTCCATCTGCAGAGCAAAACCAGGTTATCTGTTCACGTTGTCTCAAGTAAACTCAAGAGAACAGCTTTTACTGACCTTTAGAGAGCCTGTGACTCCAAAAATGGATCAAAACATTCTTGTCATCAAGAAAGCAGAGAAATACTGAATTTCTGAGAACAGTGGAAATTGGGCAGAGCTACAAGAGCTCCCTGAGGCAGCTCAGAAATGAGCTTTATTTGCTCCAGAGAGGGCAATGGAAATGCAGAGTCCCTTTGTGAGGAGTGGGAGGTGGTGGTTGGGACACAGGAGAGCAGAATTCATAGAAAAGGCTTGTCTTGGTTAGCAGGACCACTGAGAGAGGGGTAAAGGTACATCCCCCACGAGACAATTTGGAGCCTTTGCATGCTTTGATTTGTGAAGCGAGCACAGAACCTCAACTGTGTGCTAACCTTCAGAGAAGGCTTCATGGAAGGTTTCACATGCTCAGAATGAATCTTAAATGCTGACCAAGGTGTTTTGAGAACCTCTCATCTCAGTGGGTTTGGGTTCTGAACCAAGTGCCCACCAAAGATCAGATGTGCTCAAAATCTTCCTGTTTATAATTAAGACTAGAGTTTAGAAAGAAACGTAAAAAGCAATTACTTTTCATGAGAAGTTAAACCTTAGATAGACAAAGTCATAAATGCAAGGCAGGTCTCAAACAGCAACAAGGCAGCGTGTGCAGCTCAGCTTTGCCTGTAACTTCAGCATCCCATGGACATGCTGAAGCATCAGCACATGAGCAGCTTCCCTTCTGTGCATGGACTCTGCAGTTATTGGTGCCTCAACTGGTTTATTCCAGGAGTTGTGTCCTAGAAAAACCATTCCAAACTATGCTAAAAGAGTCAGTGTGCAAATTCCACGGTTAAATGAAGAGGGTGGTGTCACTGAAGAGAAAGGCAACAACCAGAGTCGCAAATCAAAGGTATGTTGGAAGCTGTTTGCCTTCCATGGATCCTCCATTTGAGTGTTTGGGGAGGAAGAAGGACATGCCTTGGAAGACAGGACAGTGAATTTGGAGTTGCTTTGCTCTTCTTCCACTCCTGCTTCTGTCTTGCCCCATCATGAGGGGCTTGCTCAGCACCTTCTCACATGGGAAGGAGCCTGCATTCCCAAATTCCTGTCTCATCCTCATGCATCCCCAGTTGCACACAAAGCCCTGAGGCCACGGGTGCTGCCAAGCCTGGGCCTTCTTCCCACAAAATAAAGGGTGCAGCTCTCAGGCCTTCAATTTTTGCCATGGAACATGGTATGGGAACAGCCCTTGACTAAGCAAGGACTTCCTGCCCTCTGGGTGTTCCTCAGCAACCCTTTGTGTCTCTGTGGGCTCATCACCATAGTCGGGACCAGTATGTTTCATTCTATGGAATAATGCTGCATTTCTCCCTCCCTGAGTTACTTTTCCCTGTTTTTCTTTCCAGCAGACTGAGGAGTTTGGTCTGCAGACAGCCTATCGTAACCTGAAAACCAACAACATCCATCTGGAGGAGAGAAATGTCTTCTGTGGCCCCTACAGTACCCGTGTCCTCATGGCCCAGTGAGTAGACTGTCTGGCTGTGGGGCCAAACAGCAGCTCTAGAAACCCTGTCCCACTCCCTGTGACCCTTCTAGGAGAATGCACTGCTGGAAAAGGGTGTCTCAGCACCAGTGTTAAGGAATCTCCATGTCAAATCCATTATTTTAATAAAGATACCAAGAGAAGCTATTTTTAAAGGCCTATGGGTTGGCAATCCATGGTTATCACGAGGCTTGGAAGGAGCCTCTCCCCTCTTTAAGCCCATCCTCCTGGATACAAAGTTGGTTGTGCAGAACTAGGACCGTGGTTGTGGTGCCCTGTGAAGGATTCACCCACTTTTGGCACTTTTTCAGGTTGCTCAGCTGAGCACCAGAGCAATGTCTCAGCCTCAGAGCTGCTGTACCTGCAGCTGGCTGGAGCTCATCACTGTTTCTCATGCAGGTCAGACAAAAGAAGAATGATCCATTACAGTGGTGGGAGCCTGGTGGCTGTTGCCTCTGCCAACCAAAGAGTGAGGCTGCTCAGGGTGCCAGGAGGGAAGGAGGTGCCTGCTCTGCTCTATGGCCACGCTGGGAGCACCACAGCTCTTCACCTCAGCGAGGAGAAAGGGCTCCTGCTCACTGCAGGCTTTGACCTCAGCATCAGGTGAGCTGGGGCTGTGCCATGGGATACCAGCCCCTGGGCAAATCCAGGGAGAATGGAAGTATTTGGGTAAAAATTTAATGCTAAACCTGACTGGAGCATTCCAAATTCTCTGACACCTCAATGGAACAACAACTGGTTTTAACCTTGGGGGGGGGGGAGAAGAGTTGGGCACCTTAAGTAATAGATAATCATCACAGAATCATGGAATGGTTTGGGTTGGAAGGGATCTTTAAAGGCCATCTAGTCCAACCCTCCTGCCATGGGAAGGGACACCATCCACTAGCCCTGTCCAACCTGGCCTTGAACATTTCCAGGGATGGAACATCTACCAGCTCCCTGGGCAATCTTAGACGTGGCATCTATGACCTCTCTGAGCATCTTATTAATGAATAAGATGAATAAACCATCAATTAAACTGATCACTCTATTGCTGCTTTGTAGGTGCTGGGATATACACAGTGGTGCCTGTATGAAGACCTTTAATGGTCACTATGGGACAATCACCTGCTTGGATTTACACAGAGAGCAGCTGGTGTCAGGAGCTGGAGATGGGATGGTGAAAGGTGAGAGCCAAAACCAGGAGCTTTCAGCCCAAGGCCACCAGTGGAGGACAATGGGCAGAGTACCTGGAGCTATGATGAGTGTGAGGATGGAAGGAAGTGTGTCAGTCAGAGGGTGAATTCTAGGGTCCCAGATCTTTGCTTCCAGAAGAGCCAAAGCTGAGACACCCAGTCTCGAGCTGTCTCCTTGACTTATTCTCATCATTTCTGCTTTTATTCACTATTAATGGCTTTGTGGCTATAATGCCAGCCCAACTCCTGGGCAAGTGCTATCAACTTCCAGCTTTGCCAGAGGTTTCCTTATAGAACAGGGTGAAGAAGATGTGCTATTTTCTGCACTTTACATTCAGTTCTTTTGCCATGAAATTATCCTTTTTAAGTCAACACTCGTCTCCACGCAGAGCTGCAGGGACAAGGTGTGGCTGTAATTCCAAGAGTATTTTTGAATTCAGGTTGTGCTCAGCAAAACTCACCATTTGGGCAGGTGTCTTTTAAATATTTCTCTCCTTTGCCCCAAACAGTGTGGAGCCTGAAGAGTGGGAAATGTCTCAACACCCTGATGCACAACAGTGCTGTCTGGGCAGTGAAAATGGACGGGACCCACGTGGTCAGTGGGTGTGAGCAAGGGCTGGTGAAGGTTTGGTGTGCTGATACAGGTGCTCTGATCAAGGTGAGTTTCTTCTTAGGTGGATAATTTTGTGCTGAATGATCAAAAATCTGTGCTGGTTTATCATAGGTTTTTTTTGCTTTTGCCAGAGATTTTCTAAAAAAGAAAATAATCACCCAAAACAATCCCAAAAGAAGTCTAAACCAATAAAATAATTTAAGAACTGACTTGCAAACAGCTGTTGATTTTAAGGCAGGATTTGATTTGCCTTGCTTCACACCCATCATTATTCATTCTCTCTAGATATGTTCATCTCTGCTCTGGTACAAACCATCAGAACCTGGGAAGAGGGTGGGAGGGCTCAACTGACTTGTGGCTGGAGATATTAAAATATGGAGATATCAAAATTTGGAGGCCCAAAATGTGAAACTTGTGCTCAGAACCAGTTTATAAAGCTGAGGCAGCTGAGTAACTGCTCAGCACTGTAAGGCTTGAGGCCAGAGTCCATAAACCACCTTCTCAGGCATCCAGAATCACAGAATCAACAAGGCTGGAAAAGACCTCTGAGATGATCAACTCCAGCCTTTATCCAGCACCACCTTGTCACCCAGCCCATGGCACTGATGCCACATCCAGTCTCTTCTTAAACACCTCCAAGGATGGTGACTGCACCCTCTCCCTGTCATGATGGCCATTAGTATTAGTCTATATCTGTGGAAGGAGTGAAGCTCTTTACCTGTGGGGAAGAGAGCTGCAAATTGAGACATATCCCAAAGATCTCAGATATCCCATCTCCAGCCTGGCTATTGCAAACTGAGCTCAGCTGGAGATGGGATATCTGAGATATTGTTCCTGGGAGCACAAAGGCCTTGGTGCAGTAACATCTATTCAT
Source organism: Pachyramphus minor (assembly GCA_013397135.1). Taxonomy (NCBI): domain Eukaryota; kingdom Metazoa; phylum Chordata; class Aves; order Passeriformes; family Tyrannidae; genus Pachyramphus; species Pachyramphus minor. Next base: position 48,464 of record VYXB01005360.1, read on the forward strand.
TCTACACATAATAAAGAGGCAAAATGGATGTTAATTCCATGCTAGTAGCTCATCAGCAGCAACAAGCTCAGAATATTTCTTTTAGTGCATTTTTGTGCATTGCTACAGTACCACCCAATAAAACAATGCATTGTAGGGCTGGTGTCCTGAAAGCCATCAGATACCTCAGCAGCTTTGCTGACAGTGTTGTACCTGTTTCTTTCACTTTGCAGACTTTAGAGAGGCACCAAGGCCCAGTGAGCTGCTTGGCCTTTGATCAGTGGCACCTCCTCACAGGAGGCAGCGATGGATTTGTCCTGGGATGGAGCATGTTGGGAAACCTTAGGAAACGCCTAATGGCTTTCTTCCATCCTAAGTAGGAATCAGATGTGTTTTAAGTTGTATTCAAAAGTGCACTAAACCTGTAGAGAAAATGCATCCCTTATTGGAAAAGAAAATCCCTTAACTGCCAGTCTTAGAATCTGTAGATTCTAGATCTTAGTAGAAACTGTAAAATCATACTGTTTTCATTGACTTTCCTACATAAAACTGAAATTTGAAATGCAGCAGATGGTCAGAACCAGGCTGGTTGCTATGGGGAGCACAGAATCATAGAATCACAGAATGGTTTGGGTTGGAAGGGACCTTAAAGATCATCTCCTTCTACCACCCTGCTGTGGGCAGGGACACCTTCCAGTAGAAGGATGCACTGGGCTGGTTGATTTGGACCTGGAGTGATTCTGAAGGACTTCTCTGTTAGAGCTTTGGAGTATGTTGATGAGCTCCTCAGTTCAGCCTGTTCAGCTCCTGGAGCCAGACCTTTGCATCTCCTCCAGGACAAAATGAGAGTCTCCTTGTGAAAACAGGAGGAATGTGCCAACACTTGCCTGCTGTGTTTTCAGGGAAGTTGTGTCTGTGGAGTTCCTCTATCTCAGAGTCATCAGTGGCTGTGCTGATGGAAAGATTCGTGTCTTTAACTTCTTGACTGGAACCTGCCTGAACGTCTTGGTGGTCAACAGCAGCGAGGACCCCGTGTCTTCTCTCCACGTGGCAGAAAACAGGTTGGTGACAACAGCTGCCATCAGCCTCTGAGCCACATTAGGTAGATTACACTGTAATTTAAGGAATTGTGTATTTTTCCTTCTCACAAATAACTTTTAAAGGGCTGTATTACTTATTGACTGCTTCAATAATCTGTTTTTGCTCACAGTGGCTGAAAGGAGATATTCTCAGCTCACTCAGCAATGTACAATTTCTGCTTCTATACAACTTAAGATATAGACCCAACTGTAAAGCTGAATTCAGAACCCAAATTTTTTAAGATGTTGGAGAATCAGGCCAAGGCCTAACAAAGACTTTCCCTGTCCTACAGCCTCTTTATAAAAGCCAATAATGGAAAATCCTTCCAGGTTCCTGCACCATTAATGAAAGGTAGTTCCCAGCTTTAGTGGAAGCAATAGCTAAAACATTGGTGTGTTTTCAATGCTGGTTTGGTTACAACTTTAAAACACAGTAATAAATGGGCAGCTGTGAAGAAAACTAATTCCATCCCAACCAGACCCATCACACCCCTCCAATCTGCACTTTGATGTCCCTAATAATAGAGTATTTCCAGTTTCTTTTAGCACTGCACTGATCTAGCTCAGTCCACTGTTGGCAATTTGCATCCTAATTATTTTATAACTAATTTTGCCCCAGAGCTGAACAAAAAGAGCCCCAGAGAGTTCATACAGAGTACAAGTTAAAATGTGCAGTGTCTGGTTGATGGGGCTAATTGTGCTGCTTCCTTCCCCAAGGGGTGGTGGTCTCAGATCTGGGGTTTTGCATTGCACAGAAACAAATGGGTCCCTCAAGCAGGAACTGAAGTGTCCGTGGTACTTGTGCTTTTAATGGCTCTTCCTTCCCTTCTCCAGGATGGTGATCAACTCCCCAACCAGAGTGTTGATGTTCCTGTTCCAGGAGGTCACGTGGGACTATTCCTTACCCGCTGACAGGGAGGTGAAGGTGAAGGAGAAGCCCAAGGGGAAGTCGAGCAGATCCCCAACTCGGCAGCAGAAAATGAGGAGCCAGTCACCAAAAGGCCGTGGAACATCCAAATGTGTGACATTCAGCCTCTGGCTTTTCTAAAATGAGTTAGAAATAACTTCAAGTCCCCAGTACCTTCATCCCAGTCAATACACAGACTCTGCTGTTTGCAAGAGAAGTCTGGTAGATGAGCTGCTGCATTTCAATGGTTTTGTCATTTTGGGGCTTCTGTAAAACCTTTCTGCCTTTTTAGAAGGGTTTAGTATAAATTCAACAGATTTTCCAAGGCAGGCACTGTCATTTTCTGACTGAGTAATAGAGAAATCAGTAGTAGTATTCATATTCTTACAGCTGGTGGGCATGGAAACACACTGCTGATTCAGGGCTTGAATTATTCATTAAAAATACTCTAGAAAGTTATAGAACACCTACATTCAGGATCTGCCATCACTGGGAAATGCAGCTGCACATAAGCAGACACCTTTTAAATTGTAACATAGTGATGTTATTTTTTTTTAAAAGTCAGAGTTATTCAATGCAGTGTGTACCCCAAATCCTCCAGCTCCACAATCCAACTGGATGTTGCAAATAATCTGATGGGCTAAGAAAGTATTAATGCTTTTAAGATGCCATCAGATGCCAACCTCCTGGATGCAGCTCTCCACAGAAAAGATAGGACCTGAGGGAACAGCTGGAGCTGTGTCAGGGAAGGTTTAGGTTGGATATTGGGAAAAGGTTCTGCCCCCAGAGGTTTTCTAGTAATCAAGTACCTTTGGATTATTTCTAATACCTATACATTTAGAAGCTGTGATAAGAGCAAAACAGTAACAAAGACATGAAATCCTATCAGTTGTGGAGATTTTATGTAATAAAGAAAAGTTTAACACCAGCAATATTTAGAGATGGTTTATTTTTCTCTTTGCCAGCTCCCTCTGGTGAACTGAAGAAATCAGGAGCTTGCCAGCAGCCAGGTAGGACAGCAATTCCTCAAAGAAGTGCACTAAGCCAAAAGAATGGATTAATCCAAAGAGAAAGGATCTCTAGAAGCCAGGCCCATTCTGGGTGATGGGTCTGCAGTGGTAAAACCAATCCTGCAGAGCTTGGGGTGGCTACAGGAGCTGCTTCAGATGAATCAAACACACCGGACAAGTGCTTAGCTCAAGCTGCAGGGCTCTGCTGTGTAGGTTTTTATGCTCTCCTATTTTTTGTTTCTTTTATCAGGTGTAGGAGAATTCAGCACAAAATTTATTCAGGCAGTTGGTATTTAATCAATAGCAGCAACTCAAAATTGTTTAAAATAATATGTAAATTCTGTCAGCCAGCAAAGACATGGCAACCTGAAACTTGAAAATGAGATAGAACTGAGATCACAACAGTGTGTGTGGCCATGTGGCATTTGTCTAGTTTTGCTCAGGTGCTTTATTCAGAATCTGTTGGGATCCTTAACTTCCAGACATGCTCTGACATCTTCCCTCAGAAGAGCTGTACCAACTGAAAGTCTCTTAGCCCCAAACTCCTGGGGTTGATAACACAGGGTCACACAATATGCAGATGAAACAACTCTAAATTCTGTTAATTCAGAGAAACAAGCAGGATTTTCATTAGTTTTTTGCTGTGTTCTGCCTTTCTGCACTGGAAATTTTCTCTGAAATACATTCCTAGAGGGTAGAAGTGTCAGGTAACCAGTCTGGAGGAACAAACTTGCATTGTGAAGAAATGCTACATGAAGAGCGTGACACTGCAAAGGCAAACGACAAATGAATCTCTGTGGCAAAGACATGGGACTGTGTCATCATCCACAGCTAATTCTTAGCCAAGGACATCATCACACAATCCATCCTGGCGTGTGTCACACAGCACAGGTCACTCCCTCACCCCCTGAGCAGCAGAGCCAGGCTATGAAAAGTCTTGTGATTCCCACGAGCGGCTCTGGGTGGTGATGGTTCCGAGTGTTTCCCAGATGCTGGTTAATCAAAGATTTCTACCAGCAGCTGACTTGACTTGAAGCCTTTTCCCAAAGCATGAACTGTAGGACAAGAAGGGGGTGCACGGGGAGAGGTGGTGGGGAACATCATGGCTTTTAGAAACCAGAGTTTCCAACAAGGTGGACACCAAACCATCCACACACAAACACAACCTCTGTAAAAGAATCTGGCTCTAGGTCATGGCAGGGGACACTTCTCAGCTATGCAAGGCAGAATTCCCTCCTTTGGCAGTGTCACAGTGAGGCCAAGGATGAGCAAACAGCAATGGCACCATTGGTTTGCAGCTTCCTGCTCTGCCTGTTCTGCAAATAAATCTGCACTGTCCACACGTGTCAATCCAGGCCCCACCCCTGCTCTCACTCAAGTGCTGCCCTGCCAGCAACTACCACAGAAACTATCCCCAACTCCAAAAGCTTTGCTTTATTTTTGGATACAGGTGGTGAACCTGAACGTGGCCCTTCTCTCCCTGCACAGCCTGACGAGGCAGAGGACACTCTGCAGCCTGAAAAGAGGAGAGGCTCGAGTTGTCCCATGGGCTCTCCGAAGTTCCTCCTCACAATCAGCACACTGCAGAACACCCGCAAGCCAGCCCTTGTCAGCTCCAGTACTGAGCACTCTGCCAAAGCCGGGGAATCATGGAAATGTCCACGGGAACATCGGCAACACCGCCCTGAAAAGGTACCAATGTCCCAAACCCCTCTGCAACACAAACAGGATCAGACAGAGCAGCTCCAACGAGCGAGACTGCACAGTGATTCTCTGACTATGAAAACAATTTCTACACCCTTTGAAACCAAAATGCTGCGGCTCAAGCTGAAAAATTCCTTGTACAGCCCCAGTGTGAAATCCTCCATCCCTGCTCCCTGTGTTGTACGTCCCAAGGCTTTGTTGGGAGAAAACAAAGTTCCTGGGGGCCATGGTAAAGCTGTTCCTCTCCCCAGAGCCAGAGTTCAGTTCCCTGATCTCTGTCCAGCTTCTTCAGAGCTGATCAAACCAACACAACCAAAAAATGAAGTTTCCAGGAGAACAGAGCCCTTTTGTTCATATAATCCAGACCCTCTCTGGAGGGACAGCGGGTTCAGGCTTCTGACAGCAAAGCAGGCACATGAGGCAGCTGCTGCTGCAGCTCAGTGTCAGGCACTGCAGACACAGCCCACAGAAGATCTGGAAAGAGCAAGGCAGAGAGCCTGGTTAAGGAAAGTGAAAGGCCTACCTGTGGATTCTTTTACTGGGGAGGGGAAAACACTTGTTCCTGAACTTGGCTATAATGTGTTTATCTGAGGTAATCCCTTAGTCCAAGTAACAACCATTGCCTGAGGATTTTGGTGTCCAGCTGGGTCTGCTTTAAATGTGTAAAAGACGTCCACAGTGTAAGTTTTCCAACAAATATTATTGGTATATCCAGCTATTTCTCAAGGCAGCAAAGTGACTGAGCCCTATCCTGGATTTAACTTGCTACACCTGCTGTTACTACAGACATGACACTGTTTGACACCAGCACAGCTGTGTGCAAATAATAATAAAAACATCTTGATAGAGTTCATGTGGATTGATTAGAGTGTCTGAGATGAAGGTGTGTGGACTGAAAACTGACTGAGCAGCTGAGCCTGGGGGTGGGATCAGGGCATGAAGTCTAGTTGGAGGCCAGTAACTAGTGGTGTAGTCCAGGGGTTGATATTGAACCTGATTTTGTTTAATATCTTCATTAATTAATGCCCTGGCTGATAAGGAGCCACCCAGGAGGAGTGGCTGCTAGGCCAGAGAGGTGCTGCCATCCAGAGGGACCTGGATAGGCTGGAGACCAGGGCTGAGAGAGACCTGGGGGAATTCAGCAAGGGGAAACACCAAGTACCGCCCTGGGGAGGAACAGCCCCCCAGCACCAGCACCTGGCTGAAAATCAGCTTAAAACTTCCTTCCTCTCAAGCATAAAATAAAGGTAAGAGTTTCTATTTCCCCATTTTTGTGGATAAATGCCTAAAAATTTATTTGATTGTGGAAGGTACCCTCCCCATGGCAGGGGGGTTGGAACTAGATGATATTTAAGGTCTCTTCCAACCCAAACCATTTCATGATTCTGTGATTTCCACCAATGCTCAGGATTTAAACTGGTTTGAGCCAGGAAGACAAAAACCTCTCTAGTTGTCCAACTTTGAGTATTTAGGCCAGCATACCATAAATCTCTGTTATTCTCTTGTGTTAGAGGCTTAAGACAGGCCACTCCTGCCCATGGACACATCAAGGGGCCTTTCAGCTGCAGTTCTGCTTTGAAATGGAAGCCTCTGAAACTCTCCATACAGTGGGGGTTGTGATTAGTTTTGGTTTGTTTTAATGTCATCTTCAACTCCCAAAGCCTGGGATTAAGCCAGACCTTGCAATCATGTAAAATAACAAGGAGGGAAGCTGGTAACTGGCCTGGATCAGCACATCTGTGCCACTGGGACTGTCACTGCCTGAGGTGGCTTTGCCTGGCACTGGTTTCCAGGCATGAAGCAGCAAGGATTTCACAGGCAGCCACAGGATGGCACTTTCTCCCAAGAAATCAGGAGTCAGCCCAGCCCAGCTGCAGCCAGCAGCCCTTTGGCACAACCCTTTTGGGAAAAAAAGCATCTGCTAGAGAGAGCCTGATGGGAAAATATCACGGAAAGGCTGAGGCCTTCTTAGCTGTGCTGAAGTGAGGAGGATCAGAGGGTTGTGTTCCTAATCAGAGGGTTGGAGTTGATAAATCAGCACCTCCCTCCAGGTGTGTGGGCTCAGGCACTTGGAAGATGCCTACAGGGCAGTGCAGGACCAAGTCCTGGGACCAGCTTCAGCTCAGCACGGTGGGTGTGAAGTTGGGAGAGGGTGTCACAGATGCATTGGAAGGGGAATTAACCTGTGGCAAGATGTCACATGTGGCAGGTGAAGTCACAAAGGTAAATGAGAGGAGGTGGTTTTTCATAGAATCCCAGAATGGTCTGGGTTGGAAGGGACCTTAAAGATCATCTCATCCCACCCCCTGCCATGGGCAGGGACACCTTCCACCAGCCCAAGTTGCTCCAACCTGGCCTTGGACACTTCCAGGGATGGGGCAGCCACAGCTTCTCTGGGCAACCTGTGCCAGGGCCTCCCCACCCTCACGGGGTGGAATTTTTTGCCAGTATCTCATCTAACTCTTCTCTCTGTCAGTTTTACTACATGAATCACCCACTTCTTAATTAAGTTGACCCATCCTGCCCAGCTGGACCTTCACATGTGCAGAAGGGACAACCTGGGGTCCTGTGGCAGAAATGGGTCGTGCAGGACGTGACACACTCATGAGCAGAGAAACCCACTCGGAGGGCTGTCGAGAGTTTCAATGAGTTTTGCTGTAATTGTGTGTCACTCATGTTGTACCTGTCACCCACAGAGTGTAAATACTACCCTGGTGTGATGACACCGTGTTGGTGTCACAGCAATTCTGTCTGTGCAGCTCCACAGGTGTTTTTGAACAGAATCAGTGTTGGTCGTAGCTGGAAGTGTTGCCATTTCAGCAGAAATACCTGATGCTTCACAGGGTGAATAAAAAAGCCCCCAAACCCTCCAAAAAAACAAACCCGAAAGAGGCAAGACTGTCCCCTTCAGATATTTTTCAGTGATATTTTTGTCTGTTTTGGGTTTTATTATTATTTTGTTTTGTTGTTTTCCTTTTGCTTTGTCCTCCAAGCAAACATTTGGCTGCAGGCTTTAAAAAGAAAGATAGAAACAAATAAACAAAAAACCAAATAGGCAAGACTGTTCCCTTGAGATGTTTTTCAGCGGAATTTTTGACTTTTTTTTTTTAATTTTTTTTACTTCTGGGTAATTTAACATAGAACGTTATGTGCTACTGCTTCATGTCATAAGGGGCCGGGATTGGGATCGGGGGCCGGGATCGGGATCAGGGTCAGGATCAGGGTCGGGCGGTCCCTCAGGCGGTGCCTCCGCACCCCCCGCCTTCCCCTCAGGGCCTTTGGCGGGAGCGGCGCGCGGACACGTCTCGCGCCGGGCCCCCGTCAGCGCGCACGCGCGGCCTGGGGGGGGCGGGGTCACGGGAGCCTCACGCTCGCCGCGATTGGTCCGCGTATGTGATGTCAAGGTGTGTGGGCGGGGTCACGGTGAGGGACGTGCCGCGATTGGTCCGCGGAGGTGACGCTTGCGGCGGGGCGGAAGTGGCGGCTCCGACCATGGTACCGGGGTCGGGATTGGGAGCGGGGTCCGGAGCGTTTGTCATAGGGCCGGGATCGGGCAGCCGTGACCGGGATCGGGATCGGAGCGGGGCCCTGGGCATGGGAGCGGGAGCGGGATTGGGATCAGGCCCGGCAGCGGTACCGGGATATGGGCGGCAGCCTGAGGGCCCCGGGACACAGGGGCGGTTCATCCCAACAGCCCCTGGTTGTTACCAACAGCCCTTGGTGGGCTCCAGAGCCGCCCGGTGTGTGACACGCACACATTCCCTGATACGGGAAGGGAGAGGTCGGGGTGTGTCACATCTGATGCCTTAAAATCTGTATTACGTGGATTTTCAGGCATCGCTTTGGCCCGCTGTTTATAGAGTCACAAGACGCAAGGCTTTAGTCACAGCAGTGTCCCATCCTGGCCGCAGTGCGGGTCGGGAATTCTCTCTGAAGGGTCAGTAACAGAATATCCTCCCACTTGGGTTGTTATTCAGGCACGAACAGGTTTCCGAGGGTGCTGGTTAAGCACAGGGAGCAGTCAGGGTTTGTGATGAGCTCCAGAGCCCCAGGGCTGGGCTGGGACTGGTGGGGGCACGAGGGGCTCGAAACAAGTAATTCCTCAGGAGGGGCAGCACTGATTCCTGCTCTCTGTGACCAGGGACAGCAGCCAGGGAAGGGCTGGAGCTGTGTCAGGGCAGGGGCAGGTTGGATTTCAGCAAAAGGTTCTTCCCCCAGAGGGTGGTTGGCACTGCCCAGGCTCCCCAGGGCAGTAGGCACAGCCCCAAGGCTGCCAGAGCTGCAGGAGGGTTTGGATGATCCTCTGGGGCACAGGGGGTGACTCTTGGGGCTGGGCCTGTGCAGGGCTGAGGGTTGGACTCCATGATTCTTGGGGGTCCCTTCCAACTCAGAAGATTCATGATTCTGTGCATTTTTTGTTTTGTATGTGGTTAAATCTTATGTTCTTCCTTAACTAATTTTGATACTGAGGTGCCTCTGATTTTCTGTGTGATCAAAACTGTCCCTGCTTGCAGTTAGAAATGGATTCATTCTGCTCATGTAACCCTTCTCTGTTCCCCTCTTCAGGACAGTGATGACATTGAGGATGTGTCTCTCTTTGATGCAGATGATGATTTATCCAGGAGATCAAAAAAGTCAAAAATAAGGTCAGTGGCCACACAGGGAGCTTCTGGATGAGCTCTGGGCAGAAGTATGTGGAAGGAAGGACTATCATATTACATCAAAATCTGTAATGCAACTGCCTTCTTCATTGATTTGGGTGTCATGGAGAGTAATTTCTGGATAACTGAGAGCACCAGTTCCAGAAGCTCTGCTGGAATCTGTAGATCTGTGTTTTCCTGGTTTTGGGTGCCCTCACACTTGATCTGTGTTTGAATTCCTGTGTGTGAGGAGACCACAGTGACACAGCTCTGTGTAACAGGGGGTTCTCACCGTGTCAGGTGCTGGGTCTGGGCTGGTCTGTTATCTCCCCCCAAATGTGTTCTGTGCTGCCCTGCTCTCTGCCAAGTCCTGGCCTGGTTAATCCAGCTGCCTCCTTCCTTGTTCTGCCCAAAATTACCCCTCTGGAGCAGCATCCACCCCTCGTGCTGTGACCTTGGCTCTCGTTTCTGACCTGGAAACCAGAGAAACTCAGCAACCTGGGCTAGTGCAAGATCTCTGCCCATGGCAGGGGGGTGGAACTCGATGAGTTTAAGGCTCTTTCCACCCCAAACCATTCCATGATTCTCTGAAATCAGGAAGGAGGGCGACTGCTGTGTTGAGAAGTGGCATCTTTCCTTCAGAGGAGTTTTCTCTGTCAGAACCTCTTTAAATTTACCCCATCAAAAATGCCATGTGTTGACCACCAGGTGAAGCTCCCTGTCCCCTCCCACCCCAAATCCTGCCTGCATGTGGGATATCCCTGCTTGCAGAATGTCTCTTCCTTGTGGTGACCTTCCCCTCAGTTTGTGTCCCATATTTTCAGAACTTGTTGCACACTGGGTTCATGTTACGATGCTGATCCTTATCCTGGAAGATCTCTTGGCAGTGTCATTTGTCTGAGGGAGCTGTGACTGTCCTGTCCTTCATTCCAGGCACCCAGTGGCATCATTTTTCCACTTATTCTTCCGAGTCAGTGCCATAGTTGTCTATCTGCTCTGTGAGCTCTTAACTAGCAGCTTTATTGCCTGCATGGTGACCATTATCCTCCTCTTGTCCTGTGACTTTTGGGCTGTAAAGGTAAGTTCTTCTTATGCTTTTTGTTATCTTTGCCTTGCTGTATAAAAATAATTGATAGTGATATTCATGTCTCAAAAAAGTAACTTCTTTGTGCCTTTGCTGCAAAATGATACCCAAAAATACCCTCAACTTCTGTGATGGATTGCGGTGTTATGGAATAATAAGTCTGTGTACTTGGTGTCCTTTTAAAAAACAAATAGAGAACATGTTTTAGACTCTCTTTTGAGGCAGCCTTGTTATCAGATCACTTTTGAACCAGCAGAAATCAGTCATTTGACATTGTACTGCACATCCTAGAAAGCAGATTGCTGTGGGCATAAGGGCCTTGTAATCTTGTTTTCCCAAATGTGAGGCACACAAGCACCATGGAAAACAGCAACCCAGGCAGCTGAACTTTGGCAAAAGGTTTCTTTTAGCAGGAGACACAAAGCTCATTGCTCTTCTTGTTCCAGAATGTCACAGGGAGACTGATGGTTGGCCTTCGCTGGTGGAACCAGGTGGATGATGATGGTAGAAGTCACTGGGTGTTTGAAGCCAGGAAGGTAAATTCCTTTGGGGTTTTTTTTATCTTGTAATTGTTTCTGTTTATGGGCTGCTAGGTGAGCTTTTGGCTTGTTGAGTTATTTAAAAGTTCTCATAATGTATTGAGCTTACTGTTAGTAAGATGTTATCCAGTCCAGATTTTTTAGCTGTTATAGGAGGTGTTTGCTTGGGGTCTGTACAGACTTTATAAAATCAATAGTTTACAATCTGTGCTTGTAAACAAAAAATTGCCCTTCTTGGATGCCTAAAAATACTCATATTTCTTTCAAGCAGTGCTGGGATTAGTGAAATTCTGCTTGTCTGTGTTTTTGGAGGTAGAAGATTACACCTTTGCCTGTTTTTAAGCTTTGTAACTGAACCATGCAGTAAATGTCATATTTCCCAAACTTAGCCCCAGGCATTACAAGGAGATTTAAGGCTGCAGCCTCCACTGTGTCTGATGGAAATTTGACAAAAGGATCCCATAAATGAAAACAACTTCTGATGCTGAGAGGTCTTTATGTGATTAATAAAGAAATTAATCCTGAAATCACCCGGTGCTGTTGTGTGGAGGCAAAAAACAGGGAGCAGGGGCATTCTGCACTGTTTTTAGGGACAGTGAGATCTGTACAGTGGAGCAGCCTCTCAGGCACATGGGGTGACTCTTGGGGATGGTGCTGTGCAGGGTTGAACTCAATGATCCTTCCAGCTCAGCAGATTCTGTGATTCTGTGATCTTCATTCCTGTTTTTAGGTATCAGCACAAGGGAGTAAAACCTCATCTGAAGCAGAGTCCCGAATTTTCTGGTTAGGCCTGATTACCTGTCCCATGATCTGGGTGATATTTGCCTTCAGTGCTCTCTTCTCTTTCAAAGTCAAGTGGCTGGTGAGTTCCCCCCTCAGCTCCACAACGGATCTTGCACCGCACAAATCGGGTGCTGGAGCTCTGACTTTATCTTCCCGTGCCACAGGCAGTGGTTGTGATGGGGGTGGTGCTCCAGGGAGCCAACCTGTACGGTTACATCAGGTGTAAAGTTGGCAGCAGGAAGAACCTGACCAGCATGGCAACCAACTACCTTGGGAAGCAGTTCCTGCGGCAGGTGAGATTCCCAGGGCTTTGGAAAAACAACACTGTGGCTGCAGACAAGACTTGTTCTTTAGGGTTCTGCAGTGGGACCCTTCATGTGTTGCCTCCTTGTGAATTTGGGCTCCCTTGATTAAGTCACAGAGTCTCTTGCTAATTATTGGCATCAAGTCCCATTTGCAGCGTTGTGTAATTTGCTGGTGCCATGGACAAGTGCCATAGGATTTATTGGGATATGACTGGAAGAAAGACTCTTAGCTAGAAGGGCTGCCATTGCCCTCTATGTTTTTTCTCCTTTCCAACCAGCTCTTTTCTGCCCCAGCACTGGGTTTTCTTCCTTCCATGGGGCCCTGCAGCAGCAGGAACAACCATCCCTGTTGCACTTCATTTACTGGTTTTTCTGGCTGTGTTAAATGACTCTGGGGAGAGGTGGTTTGGCTGCCACAAGTTCACAAATATTTGCTGGAATTACTGTCATCAGTATGATCAGAAAAGCAAACATTGGTCACCTGTCTTGGCACTCTGTGCTGGGATCATCCTCTTTTGTAGCTTGATTTGCTTCTGAAAATCCTGATTTGCTTCTTTTATACCATGGCAGTGGTTACCCAGAGCCCTGTCTCAGGCTCTGGCAGAAATGAATGTTTTGCCCCCAAAATCACAGCAGTGACTCATAGTTCTCCTGTCCTTTTCTCTTTTTCTTTTGCCTTGTGCAGACTGTGGCTACAGAGGACCAAACAACATCCTGAGTGTGGTGGAAGCCTCAAACCAGGCTGGATTCACAGCAGTGACCAACAGAGAACGTTGCTCAGACCATGAGATTTGGGAGCTGCACATGAGGTGTGAATCAAAAGAAGTAAATAAATTGTGCAAGACTTGAGGTTAACGCTCCTGGCAACTTATATTCCGTTTTCCACTAGCAGTTTGTGTTTTAAGTCCTTTCTTTAGTTTGATTAATGAGAATTAATTTGTTTAGACTTTAAATCAAAGAACATCCTAGGTGGGTTTGCTGCAGGTTTAGAACTATGGGATGAATTAAGAGAGAATTTTTGGAGATTCTTCAGAAAAGCCAAGCACAAGCTGAGCCTTCTGTCACCTGGGAACTCCTCAACTCCTCCAGCAGCTGGTGCCTCAGATAGCTGGTCATGGACATGGCTGTGTTTTGCTCTTGGAGGTTGTTGCTGCTTCTTTTCCAGTTTAGGTAGTGACCTTTTGGCCCTGCATCCCTCATTCCATGATTGGAACAGCATGAAAGGTTGCAGTGAAGGACATCTAAAGGAAATGGAGCTGTGGGATTAGTGGGAAGATGGTTGAAGTCTCGTGGAAGCTGCACAAAGTGAACTCTGAGCAGCCCCAGGCCCTGGTTTATGTGAAGTGTTCACAGATCTCAGTAACATCCCAACCCCCTGGATTTATGGGAATCCCTGTTGTCCCTGTGGGCATGTGCCACAGAGTGTAGCAGTTCCAAGGAAGGCTGCACACACAGTTCCAGTGAGGGCAGGGGAGAGCAGCCCTTGTCACACTGAGGCCATTGGGTGTCCTGACTGTGTGTTGGGGCCACAGGGCTTTTCCTCAGGCCAGGAGGGTGTAGGGATCAGCAGGGAATGTGACTGACATTCCTGGAATCCATGTGGTGTGCTGAGGAGTCTGTGTGCTGGGAAAAAAGCCTTTTGTAGGATCATGGGGTGTTGGCTTGCAGTGTTCACTGGGATGGCAGAGAGTGGTGTGTTCTGTGTGTGGAGTTAAAAATCTGTACAAAAAGGGTCTGTTCCTTCTTGTGGGATTCTGTTCAAGGAGTTTGTGCTTGAAAACTTTGGATGAGATATTTTAAATGAAGAACGTGGGTTTCTCTTTGAATAGTGGGTGTTGTAAATTGTGGGATTGCATTCACATGGTTCCTCTCCCTGTGTTCCAGCAATACATGGGAGCTGTACATTTAACTCTTTGGATTGATACCTTCCTTTTGTAAATAAGTATTTATAAAATCTTCAAATTAAAATAATGCTTTGTTTAACCAGAGCAGACATCCTTTCTGTGGTTTATGGCTCAGCTCTATTTGTACACCATGTTCTTGTCATGTAACTTTAGCAGGGGTTAAAGCTCTCAATTTAAATGGTGCTGTTTCATGAGCTCTGGCAGAATTCCTTTCACACAGGGGTCTTGAAAGTTTTCCCTGTGGAAACACTTTCTTCCTGAGTGTGCTGGAGTCCTTGTCACTCTTAAGGCTTGGCTGGAGAGGCTGAAATGCTCCTTCTGAGAGCAGTCAGAGGTGCCCCCTGCTCAGGCTTGTCACTGTAAATGCTCGTTGTACCACGAAGTGGGAACTTTTAGACCCCATTTACATGGAAAGGATCATTTATTTCTATTTAAACAGGCAAAATTCAGTCAAACCCTGAAGTAAGGACACTTCTCCAGCCACATGGGGACGCTGGTCGGACATGGTGGTACAGGAATCCTTCCTGTTCCTGCTCAGTGAGCCCCAGTTTGCTGCTGATCAGAGGCACTGGCCCAGCTCCAGCCACGAGGTTGTACTTTTAAAAAGTGCTAACATTTTTGGATTTCATGTTTGTTCTCCTGCTGCCAAAGCTCCCCCCAAACTGCTGGAAAATAGTGCTTTGCTGGAAGTCGCAGTTTATTTAATCAAGGACAGAGGCATTTCTTAGGACGTGCCTTTAAATAGAGCCCTCTTTGGTTTATTTTTAGCCTCCTGGCAAACATTCAGTCTTTTGGCTTCTGAGAAACTGGCAGTTAATTGCATTTCTCCCCAGTGTGGATCAGAACCAAATTTCTTATCGCTGCTGCACTTGGGTGTGAGTCCTGTTTGATTTTCACTCGCTGTGTGCTGGGGTTTCCTGGGGAGCAGGAAGTGGGAGTTGCCACAGAGCAGAGAAATTCTCTGAATGTGCTTTTTTCTTTTTTTTTTTTACCACAAGCCTCAGGACTCAACACCAAGCCAGTTTCTTGAGCATTAGCTGTGTAATACTGGCCCCACCTCAGACCTGGGTGGGGGCTGAACTTGGAGGGTGTACAGAGCAGAAATACTCCAGAAGTAATAATAATAAAATACTCCTTGCTCTGACATAGCAAAGTACACCTCTGATGTTGCAAGCACAGGGGAAAGGTGGGCTTGAAATCATCCTCATTTTCCATTTTCAAGTCCTTGGAGCAGAGAGCCTTGGGCCAGCCAGGAGCTTGGGGACAGAACAGGCCCTGGGGACACTCTCTGTCTGCTTTGGGGGGCACAAGGTCTCACCCTTCCTGTGTGTCCTGAGCTGCTCTGGGGCTGTTTGGTCACATCAGGGACCTGTGGTGTGCCCTCCCCCACTGTGCAGCCAGCTGGGTGCTGGATCCCCTGGGAAGGTGCCAGGACTCAAGGAAGGATCTCAGGGACACCAGCAGTGGTTTTCCCAGCCCTGTGCTTTAACATGTTACCATTATGCACCTGGATGCTCTAAAACAAAAGGTTTCAAGGCAGTTTTTCCCCATCTCCCCTCCCCCTGTGCTGGAAAAGGGCACAGGAGGATGCTGAGTGTGCCAGGCAGCCCTGGGCACTTGGAGCCTGTCTTTTCCTCCACGGATTCCTTGGAGACTTGCTGGGGCTGGAGGCCTGCAGGGGAGGGGTCTGTTGTAGCAGCTTGGCAAGGCCACACTCAGCCTTGCTCACAAGGGACAGGACATCCCAGCTGGTATTTCCTAAACAAAAAGCTGTGTGAGCTTGGGGAGAGCAAAGGCAGCGTGACCTTTGGGGAGAGCTGCCCCTGAGCAGGGTGGGTGTTGGCCAGGACCCAGCACCGCTTCCAGGGCTCCTTGCAGGAAGGAATTTCTCACTTCCCTCCTGCCTTTCCTCAGCAAACAGCCCCAATTTGGGAGCAGGCAGCCCTTCCCAGCCTGCAGACCCACCACAAGCCAAGCACCTCCCCACTGCCTCGATAAGGCAGCGAAGGGCAGAGAGAAAGGAAACGCTATTTCTGTGTCACTGAGAGCAGCACTTTCGTGCCACAGAGGCCACGTGGGCCTGTGTGTGCTGGGAGCACACTGGGTGTGTTGGATGCCATTCCAGTTCCTTCCTCTCCTCCCCAGTGCCAGTGTGTGGCTGGTGTCGGGCACACGCCGTGCTGGTTTCCGTCACTCACCCACGGCGCTCAGAGGCCTGAACTCCACTCCTCTTCCTCAGGGAAAGCATCACTTGTGGCGCCCTCAGCACCCTCTCCCTGCTCCCAGTCGTGTCCTGA
Source organism: Pachyramphus minor (assembly GCA_013397135.1). Lineage (NCBI taxonomy): Eukaryota > Metazoa > Chordata > Aves > Passeriformes > Tyrannidae > Pachyramphus > Pachyramphus minor. The sequence continues at coordinate 64,695 of VYXB01005360.1, forward strand.
AGCTGCAGGAATGTCTCCTGGGTCACAGTGCACCCCTCAAACCCAAGGCTTGCAGTGACCAGCACCTAATTCCACGTGCCTTGCAAAGCTGGGCAGCAATGGCAAGCACAGCCACGCTCCCAGGAACACCTTTAGATCTCCACATGTGAATTTTGGTGCCTTTAATTTGGCCAATTCCTTTCCAAGCACACAGAGATTCCTGGTATTTGCAGTGTTCTGCAGCAGAGAGCTCCACAGACAACACTGTCCATGGAAAGATGAGTCACATCTTTGTGTGGAAACTGCCTCCAACTTAATTTGGTGCCCATCTGGAGAGGGAAGGGAAGGCCAGGGGTCCTTTGTGTTTGCAGCTGTATATGGCAGAGACGCTGAGTTTTGCCTGGGGTTGCACTGCTTTAAACATGGGGTTTGAAATTCCAAGAACAGACTCAAACTGCTGTTGGGATCCTGCTGGATCTGTTTGCTGGAGCAGCTTGGATTTTCCCCCCAAACTATTAATTTGTGAATTATCCAATTAATGGCTGTTAATGCCAGATCATCTCGTTCCCCAGCTGCTTGTTGCACATTTTAAACAGCTTTAATATTTGTCAGGTGGGACTTTCCTTGGCAAAAGCCACATTGATGCTCTTCAGCTGATTCTTCTCTCTGTGATTCATGCTCTGTAGAACTCCAGTTGGCTCAACATGGGAGCTGGGCCTTCTGGTCTGGTGTTCCTCATATTCCTTCAAGAATCCTTAAAAAACCACCAGGATCACACTTGCCACCTTCCACACCAGGAGCAACAGTTGGTTTGGGGATTAGTTACTTCGTGGATTCATCCCTGAGCCCTCTGGACACCTCCTTGGCCTGCTGAATTATTCCTCTTCGTGTTACCAGCTACAAACCTCCTCCTATTTGATTAATTTTGGGTGAGTTCTTTAGCTTTTTTCCCCTCTTTTTTTTAAAATTTTTAATTATTTTTTTTTTCAATCCCAAAGCACCGTGTAAACAACTCCATAGTAACCTCTGGAGTACATGAGTCATTCAGCTTTTCTGCCACAGGACATACTCCCTTGCTCCTGCCTGCTCTTGTGTTTCCAGATTAAAGGAGACAGTTACTCACAGTTTCCTATGGAGTGTTGAGTCCAGCCCTTTTTTATGGTCAGTGTAACTTCCCCCTTAGAGAGATCCTCTACCCCTCTGGGACCTTCCATGCCTGTCATCCATCCCCTCTCCTCTAAGGTTTAAAACTCATACCAGTTTCTTTTCACTAGTAGCTGGACTATGTTTTGCTTTTGTAGGAGCCCTCCCTCACATCTGGACCCTGTGGCAGAAGGAATTTGTGTCACCTCTGGTCCCACTTTGCAGCACCTGAGAACCCACTGGAGGTGCCCAAACCCACCTGCAGGCAGAGATCCTGCCCCAAAAAAATCTCTCTGGATGAGGACAAAACTACCCCCTTTTCACACAACTCCAGGATACGTGAGCACTTGATTTCTCATGTTTTAAATAGCAGGGTTGTGTCCAGGAGTTTGGGTTAATTAGGATCTGGACTGGATGGAGAAGGGGATGGGGCCTTGGATTGGATCCTGCTCCGTCCCTGGCTCACAGATCCTTGTTGGTGGGGCTCAGCCAGGAGCTGGGGCAGGACAGTGGCCAGGGCAGTCTGGGGGCTCTGGCACCGACACCCAGGACGTGGGATCTTCATCAGGCATCACAGGCCATGCTCAGATCCCCCCGAGCTCCTCTGCAGCTGCTGCCAGTGGGACACCCCAAGTCCTGCTGTTCCCAAGAGCAGCCTCAGCACAACAGCAGGAAAACGCAGGATCTGTAACATCCCTGTGGGATGTCTGTGGAGTAGCATCCCCTGGGCAGCTTTTAGGGGACTGTCAACCAGCGATCCCCCGGACAAAACCTCCTCCTCCCCCACAGCCCTGGTGTTGAGCCTCCCCACGAGTCCCTCCCACAGACCTCAGTCCACCCTCTCCCATCCCATCCCTCTCCCGTCCGAACCCGGCAGAGGGAGCTCTTAATCTTTTTTTTTTTTTTTTTTTTTTTTTTTTTTTTAAAAAAAGGGATAATTAAATAAAGAATGATTTAAAAATGGAGCAATGAAAGTTTTCTGGGAGGGTTTGTTGGAAACTCCTCCGAGGATCAATCCTGCGGCGTGTGAGAAGCTCCAGGAGTAACCTGCTGGCCCGGCACATCCCCTGGGAATGTGGGACTGTGCTGGGAAGGGTGTCACCTCCACGGGTGTCACCCCTCCTCTCCTCCTGTGCCTCGCAGAGGGGGGACAAAGAAGGGAACAGTCACCAAAACCACCTCAGAGCACTGTGGGGCCGCGCTGGGATAGCGCGGGATATAACGGGAACATGATTCACCACCCTGGTGTTACAGGGTGGTGTGAGCAACCACTGGAGCTGGAAAAAGTAAGTAAAAAGTGAATTTACTGCCAGCTCTGTGTGTGTGGGACCAGCTGGCAGGGCTGTCTCCTCAAGCAGACCTCGGGGCCCTCCCGTTTTTGGGGAATAAACTGTGATTTCCATCAATCTTCCCGAGGAAGCCTTTCAGCCCTGGGGCCAGTTCCCAAATTTCTGGGGGCACATTGTACCTCACTGCACCCCTGTGGGTCCAGCACCCCTCCTGGGACGTGGGCTGGGTGTTCCTGGAGCAGCACCTCTGGGTTTGGGGTGCAGGGATGGGCCAGCTCCTGGTTCCACAGCTCCGAGCGCAGCCTCCTGCTCCAGATCCCAGGGATCGTCCTGTTTGGAAGCACCTTGGCAGGGATTTGAACTGGGACTGCTAAAGTTGAGCAGAGCTGCTCCACCTCCCCCAGTGTCCAGCGCTCTGGCACCTGCCCAGGTTGGCAAAACTCAACCTTCTCCCCAGTTTTGCTGCCAGAAACCAGGAGGGAATTTTACTGTCGGCTTTAGTGGCCCCTGGGCAGGTTTAGTTGTTGGACACCACCAAAAAGTCTTGTCAGGTGCTTCCAGGCTCCAGCACCTGCCCTTGGTGCTATGAAGTGGCAGCTCAGTGCTTCCCCTGCCATTCAAATGGGGACATTTTGGGATGAGAGGATTTGGGATAAGACAACCTGGCACCAGTGGCTGCCAGGTCACAGCTCCTGCACTAGGGAGGTGCAGCAATGTCACATGGGTGCACTCAGCAACACAAACACATCAGCCCTGGTCCTTTTTTGTGTCGGATTCAGCTTTGCTTTGCATGGGCAGGGGTGGGGGAGCTGATCCATGAATGGATGGTGAAGAGCCAGGGCAGCACCTCTCATCCCTCCCAACCCATTCCATGTGCCAGTGTGGGTGCAAGACTGCTCCCAGCACATCTGTCCCAGCTCAGTGGCTTTCCTCAGCTGACAGTCCTGAGTCCCCAGAGCCCTTGGGAAGGTCCTTGTGAAGGATTTGGCTCCCTCAGACCCTTCCCAAGCCTCCCATTCACAGCACTGGCTGGCTTTGGTGGTGGGTGAGGAATAGCTGTCACCCCTCACCTGCACATCCCTCTGCCACAGGCAGTTCCTACCCATGAACTCCCAAATCCATCATGGTTTTCCAGTTGCTCCTCATCCCTTGTGCTCCAAGCAAGCAGTTCAGCCCCCCTCCTGGGGTGGTCTCACCCAGAGCCATCGAGTACAAACACCCCCAGGATAATTTTTGGCAATGTCAAAGCTTCTGGCTTCAGACCCATCAACAGGACTTGTCATTACATTCGGCTCCTTTCCCCTCCCCTCACTCCCACCAGACCTTGCAGTGCCCTTACACGATTTTAGGGCACCCACACAACAACCAAGCTGCTGTCCAGGCCTTACATTTTGTTTTTACAAGGTGGGACCACAGTCTGCACATCACAGCCTCACCCAGCTGCCACCCCCACCCATGCCAAGCCCTGCAGCACCTTCATCCTCATCCCCCATCAGCACCACAACCACCATGACCACGTGTGTCTCGTGGCTGCTGCTCACTCAGGTCCCTCTCCAGGCATGAGGCCACATGGGTGTAACACAGGACTTGGCCTCAGCAGGGCTTGGGGGTTTATATTTTTGTTAAAAGTAGCAAGAATTGATTTCCTCTCCCCTGTGACCTGTTGCCACCAGTGCCCATGGATGGCTGGGAACACTGGCACTGATGGAACAACGCACCCTGCCCTCCTCCCACCACCACAGAACCCTGAATTCTTGCTCTTCATTCACAAAGTTTAAGGTCTCTTTTTTTAGCAGGCAGGAAACTACATCAGATGCCAAAGGCTTTTCAAGATTTCCATTCAGTTTATGTCTGTGCCCAGTCAGTCTGCTGCCCATGCCCCTGCTCACTGCCCTTGCTGAGCACTGGGGATTTTGGGTGGCTGCACTGATGTTATGTGGAGGGTCCAGAGCCACCCAGGAGATGTGGGGTGAGCAAGGAAGAAGCTGCCATCTCTAGGCTGGGCTGATGCACTTGCTGCCATAGGTGGAGAAGAGCTTGGGACCTTCTCTGTCCAACTCCCTGTGCTGTGGTGTCTTCAGCAGCCCCGTGACCACCAGGAGATGACCAGCAGGGACTGACCCCGAAGCACAGCTGATCCAGCTGCTGCAGGCACTGAGGTGGGACCTGCAGAGCAGGCTGAGACCTGGAACTCAGTGGACACATTCTGCAGGGTCATAGGGCAACCCTGGCACAAGAAAGAAAATCCATTCCCTTCCCTGCCAGCCCAGCCCTGTGTGATGCACATGGGCAACCCACAGACACTGGAAGCAAAGTAAAGAAAGCTTGTGGTCAGAACATAAAGTGAGTCCTGATTGCTTGGGCAGGAGGAAAGAGCCCTGCAAGGATTGCATTTCACAGGACTTTCTTTTTGCAATATTGGTTTGTATCACATTAAAGTTCAGACTTTCTTTTCCCCCAGGGTTGTTCTTCTCCAAACTCCCCAACTGGAGGGTGGAACCAGGTGGGGGTTGTTCTCTTCTACCAAGTGACAGGATGAGAGAAAACAGCCACAGGTTGTGCCAGAGCAGGTTTAGGTTGGCTATTAGGGAAAATATTTTCACTGAAAGTAAAGCAAGGCATTGGCACAGGCTGCCAGGGAAGTGGTGGAACCACCATCCCTGCAAGTCTTCAAAACACATGTGGATGTGGCACCTGAGGATGTGTTTTGTGGTGACATGGTGGTGCTGGGGGAAAAGCCGGACTCAGTGATCTCAGAGGGCTTTTCCAACCTTAACAATACTAGGATTCTTCTTGGAATTAGGTGATTTCATGGCCTGACAAAGACCAAGATGGCTTTTTCTCTACAAGCAGCTAGAGAGCTCAGGGATGTCCCAGCTGCCCCCTGCCCCCAAACAGCAGCAGGTATTCTCTGCTCACAGCCTGACTCCCTGGGCAGGGAATAATAGCACAGGGGCCTGTTATAATGCTTTTCATCCTCCTACTAAGTGAGATCCTTTCAAACAGGAAAATCAGAGCTCCACACCTGAGCCAAACACACCATGTCATTGAGCCCTTGAAATTAAAAGTGGCTCAAGCACAAAACTCACCAAGCTGGACTACAGCTCAAGCCTCTGCTTTCAGGCAAGCCCAGCTGGTTTATAAATCACCCCCTCCTTACTTAGTAATTTGTATTAAGAACATCTTCAAATTCATGTCCTCAGGTCGAAAAGTCCATTAAAAATGAGAGTCCAAATGACTAAGGGAGGATTTCACATCTGCATCCAAGTTTGCAAGCAAATTTAGACATTTGTAGGAAGAGCTGTCATCCTCAAAGTATTTCTGCAAAAAGAGAACAAAGCCCAGGCAGGGAATGACTAATGGGAAAGGGCGGGAAAGGGCTGATCCATGGGCTGATCCATGGGCTGATCCATGGGCTGATCCCTGCTCGAGCTGCAAGGAGTTTGGCTGCCTGGTTCCACCTTGACCTATGCAAATGTGGTTGAGTGAAGGCAGATTTCTTTGGAATATACAAATTTTCCCTGTTTTCTGGTGGCCCTTTGCCAAGCTCGGAGGGGAGGGTGTGCAGCAGTGCTGGGCACCAGGAAAAGCTGGAATTGCCAAGGGAAGGTGTCCTTTGCTTCTGAAAAAAAAAGTCTGCTTGTGTTTGTTTTTCTTCATGTTGAAAAATCCCTTATAAATAAATTCCCGAGGCTGCTGAGAGCAGGAGAAATTCAACTTCCTGCACATTTTCTGCAGGAGGCTGTCGAGGGGCTGGGATCCCCTCACTCTCCACCCTGTGGATGCACCTAGGATTTCTCCCAGGAAAAGATGGTTTGGGAATAGGTCCAAGTCTCTGTCTTGGATGGTGAAGTTTGGAAGGTGGGGACACGTCATCCATGGGAGGTTGTTGCTGTTCTTATCAGGCAGATTCTCAGTTTGAAATCCCCTTCCCTCTGTTCCTCAGCTGCTCAGCCCCTGGGCAGAGGGGTTTCATGGCCCTGTGCAGCTTGCCTGGATTTGGTATGGATTTCATCCAGTTTTGAACATCAGGCTCAACAACACCCAAAGGTGAGGAAGCACCAGGAGCTTTGAGATTCCCTGGGTGGGAATCCTCTGCGTCCTGAGCATCCTCTCCTGGCTGGGAGCAGCCCCAGACGTGAACTGCACAGGAACCCAGGTCTCTCCTCGTCTAAATATGCATTGGAAGGAAATTCCAGCTCAGGCCCCTCCTGGCAAAGCTCTGGGCTCTGCTCTTGTGGTTTGAGCACGCAGGACCTCTGACTTGCAGCTGCAAATATCTTGTAGTTACACAAGAGGAAGCAGCACAGCTCATGTGCCTGGGAATTATCCCATGTCCTAAAGCTTTGCCAGGCCTGGAAGCCATCTGTGTGACCCTTCCCGGGGTCAGAGGTGAGACATTCCGTTTCTCCCGTGTCATTGGGAATAAAAAGCCAAATCCTGGTGCTCACAGCCCTGTGTGGGGACACTGTGAGCTGTTTTTTTTAAAACATGATTTAGCAACGCCCCAGCGAGCGCAGCCAGCAGCCTCAGGGTCCTGCAGGCACATGGCTGGGGGTGTGTGGGACGTGTGGGATATGTCACAGTCCTTCAAGGAAAGGGCAAGAATAAATGAGCACAACTGAAAGGCTGAAACCTTGCAAGTCTGCAGGACTCAGCAGCTGCAAGGGGAAATGGGAAGGGTTTCGGTGTCTGGAGAGATTAAAGCATGGACACGGATCCAGCACTGGCTGGACATGCTAAGATGTGCAATTTGTGGCAGTTCATGACATATATTGGCTGGTAGTTGAACAGAGTCATTAGCAACCACAGCAGAAGGTTAAAATTCACTGATTTACATTTTAGTCACTTGGTTTAAACCAATCCCATAGAGGTGAAGTCAAATCCACCCAATTTTGACCCCAGGGACCACCCACGAACACCCACCCACACCCAAAGAGTTGTGGTGCCCCAGGTGGGTTTGAGGTGTCCAGCCCCAGATGTGACAGCCCCCTCCCCAAAGAGCCTGTTTCTCCCCAGTGCCAACAGAACAGAATATCACTTTCCATATTTAATTACCCAGGACAGAGCTGTGCATCTCCTGGCTCCACCTCTTCCTCCCACCCATCCAAACACACACTGGGCATATCCCAGCTTTCCCAAAAAGGTTCTGTCTCTGCTCCCTGGGGTGGGATCTTTGGGGGAAGACCTGGCTGGCTGTGTGGTTCCATGATGAGGAAGGTCATTGTTGTGTTGTGTTGTGTTGGTCCAACCCAAAGCTGTGGAGCTGAAGGGTTTTGTCCTGGGGTTTTTTTTGGGCACTGCCCAAATGTGGGCGAAGGGACAGACTTTGTTTTGATGCAGAAGGTGAAAGGCAAGAAGAATGTGATCATGGGTGGGCAGAGTAAGGCCATGTCACCCCATCCTGGGTGACAAAGCTCCCCACCTGTGCCAGTGGGTGCCAGGGCCGTTGTTTAAGCCTCCCAAACCTTCTCCTGAATCTCCATCCTCTGGAGATGCCCCTGCCAAGATGCCATGGTGAGTCCCAAATTGACACTTTCCTCCTCCAAGAGAAAGTCCAAGCCATGAATGAGGAGAGGGGGAGTGGGGCTGATTTGCATTGGAATGTTTCCTACAGGGAATAAATGAGGCAGCACAAGGAGGGCAGGAAATCGCCACGGAGAGGCGGCTTGTTTACCACTGCTCACACTGCTCACAGGCAGGAAAAGTGGTCCTTGACTTCCCCCATCCCCTGGCAATCCCAGACGTTGTTTTGATGTGTCGGGAGAGGCGCTGGAACTGTCCGAAACACTCAGGGAGAGACGCGTGTTCCCATCGCTCCCGTCCCGCCGAGCGGCCGGGGGTGACTCAGATTTCCCGGAGATCCTCTTATCTCGTCCTGCCCAGCGCTCGCTCGGCAGAGAGGGAGAAGCAGCAGCCCCTGGAAAGGCCCCTGGCACGGCTGCCCTCTGCCCTTTCACAGCCTGCTGGGGTTTCCTGGCTCTGCGGCTCCCACACAGCCCGGGAGATGGAGAAGCCCGGGAGCCGCCGCTGGAGCCGCTCGTGGGGAGGGCGGGAGAGATGTGGCACATCCCGGGCTGCGGGGACCCGGGAGGGCTGCGAGGTGCAGGGAATCGCAGACTCCCAGGATATGCCGAGTTGGAAGGGATCACCCAGTCCAACCCTCAGCCCTGCACAGCCCCATCCCCAAGAGTCACCCCCTGTGCCCCAGAGGATCATCCAAACCCTCCTGCAGCTCTGGCAGCCTTGGGGCTGTGCCCACTGCCCTGGGGAGCCTGGGCAGTGCCAACCACCCTCTGGGGGAAGAACCTTTTGCTGAGATCCAACCTGACCCTGCCCTGACACAGCTCCAGCCCTTCCCTGGGTGCTGTCCCTGGTCCCCCCAGAGCAGAGCTCAGTCCTGCCCCTCCTCTGCCCCTGCCCAGGATGTTGGAACTGCAGAGAGTTACGTTTAGTTGGGCATGGCCAAATAATCCTGCCCAGTCTTGGAAACCCCTCCAAGAGCTACGGGGCACTTCCATGAGCGTGTGTTGACATGGGACCCCTTTGGCATCAGTTTTCCCTCACACTGTGGAAATGAATGCTGAGGGCTTTGCTGGAGCTCTGGGAAAGCCAGGATCAGAAATGCAGTGTCATACAATCATAGAGTCCCAAATGGTTTGGGTTGGAAGGGATTTTAAAGACCAACCACTTCCAACCCCTGCCATGGACAGGGACACCTTGCCCTAGACCAGGCTGCTCCAAGCCCTGTCCAACCTGGCCTTGCCAGGCCTGGCCTGGGTATCAAAGCTGATTCCCAAGACTATTATTATCAAATTATTACCCTTGTTATTTTCTCATTTTCTTGGATGTGGGGTTTGCTCCCTGTGTTAACAAAGGAATATGGGGAGGACCCTGGGCTGACAGGAGATCTTGTCTCAGGATCTGTGGCAACAGCCAGAGTTTTGCACACTTCTTCATGGCTTTCTTTCTGGTTTTTTTTTCAAATCTCTGGCCAGTTCTTTTCTTTCCTCCCTGTAATGTGACCAGTGTGAATTTGGGCTCTCCAATCCCCTGTTGGTGTTCCCTGCCACCTGGAGCTCTGCCATGGTGTCCTTGTCCTCTGGCTGCTGTGCTCCTGCCCAAAGAGGGGAATTGTTTCTCACCAGTCACAAGGACATCAGAAAATCATCCTCTATGTTGCTCCATATTCTCCCAATGTGTTGGAGGCAAACCCCATCCAGACAGGTCAAGGTGTGTGAAAAATTAGCAAAACACCCACATTAGGGAAAAAACCCAAACACACCAAAAATATCATCATGACCTGGGAGTGTTACCACCCAGGGGCAGCTCTGGTGTCTCTGACACTGTCAGTGCAGTTTCCTGTTGCTGGGGACACCCTCAAATGTGGGATTCCAGCCCTTCCCTGTGACTGGAGACCTGCTTTGTGTCAGCCCAGCCCTGAAGGTCTTTTAACCAGATGGAGGAGGAGGAATGCAGGTGATGCAGGACAGAAGGGGATTTTCTGGGGCTGGGGATGTTCTCAGCTGGACTCCTTTGACTTGCAACTTTCTCTGGCCACAAGAAGATCTCCAGGCTTTGACCACAGCTCCAGCATTGACTCTGTTGGAGGAACTGGGCTGCCTTGGCTCCCTGCTTGTTTCCCCAAACAGAGCTACCAGTGTACCTACCTCACACAAGCAGAGGACACATGGGGACAATGCTGTGCTGGACACAATGCCACAGTGCTTTCCCTCTCTTTAGTAGGTCTGGATCACACCAGCATCCCATCACACCCACCTTCCTGGCCAGTGAGACCTCGGGGATGTGATCCTGAGCAGGACCCAGCCTGGGGATGGATGACTGGGAGGAGGCATTTCCCTGTTGGATCCCCCTCGCTGTGCACAGAATTAGCACCTCTGGCTATAAACAGTAAATCCTGGAAATAGTTACATCCCTCTTGCACATTGCAAAGGCATCTGGAAAGGGCCACAGCCCGGGGAATAAGGTTGGTGTGGGTCAGTGCTGCGTGGTGGATCCGGCTCTGCAGGGACAGGGCTTTGGTGGAAGTGATGGATGGGCTGGATCCGTGTCACACCAGGAGGGGCTCTGGCTCCCTGCCCTGCCAGAGCCCAGCCTGGAGCCCTGATGGCTCAGATTGTCCTCATGCTGCTTTTTCCAGAGCAAGGCTGGAGCGCCTCTTCCCGGGGCTGGGGGCTCCCAGAGGAAGTGATTATTCATTTCCAGGAATGTGTGAACCAGAGAGAGCTCCTGGAAGCCTCCTTAGTCCTTGATGTCAATGTGTTTCCTCAGCACTGGACCTCTGTGTCCTTTGGGGTCAGAGAACCCTTTGGCATTGCTGCCTGGTGCCAGCCAGGCTGCCTGGGCAGCTCCAGGCTGGGCTGATCCCTGGCACAGCATGGGATGGCACTGTCCCAAAGTGGCCAGAGCTGGGTGGCTGCAGAGCTGCCAACTCCTCCTCCACAGGGACAGGCTCTCCCAGGGCAGGGACTGCTCGAGCTAGGGGTGGTCTCCAGGAGTGTAGATAAATCATCCCAGTGGAAACTCTTTCCTGAACTTCTCTGCTACTCTTACACCAGCACAAGCTCAGCATCCACAGGACCTGTCACAGTTTAACTACACCCTGAAAAAACCCTTTTTTTTGCTTATTCTGAACCTACTTTCACTAATATGACCTTGCAGGATGGAGACCTGTTTTTTTCCATCACAGCTGCCTTGGAGAGCTGCTCCTTTCAGCCACCCCTCTGCCATCATCTCTGGGATGGGCAACCAACACCCACAGTGCAGGTGACTCGCAGCTTTTTCAGGTGGAACAACATCATCCTATAGGCTCTAATCCCTTTTCCTTCCCTCACCCTTTCTCCCCTGGGCTGGGGGGAGCTGGGTGCACCCACCAGCCCTCCTTCCCTCCATCCCTGCTCCTCCCAGCACAGGGCTGGGACACACTGGGGCTGGGACAGCAGTGACCTCAGCGCCGAAACTCCTGGCTCAGCCCCGGGCTCTGCCCGTGGGTGTTCCCCAAATGCCTCTTTATTTACGATGCTCCATGAAAACAGTTCCTGTCACTACCACAGAGGCTCAGCTGCAGAAGCCCACAGCTTCCCTGGAAGGAGGGATAGAGTTGCCAGACTGTGTCCAGGCCCAGCTGCTGGGGATGGGGATGGTGATGGCTCGTGTCATTCCCAACCACCACCTGTCCCAGAGAGGGGCTGCCCTGTGGGGATGACCAGCCCCTCTCCCTCTCCTGGGGTTGTTTCAGGTGAACTGCTGGGCTCAGTTGGATTTGCTGGTCCTTTGGAACCATCCTTCCATCTCCCACCCTCTGCCCCTGCCATGGGCGTCCCCCTCCTGCTGTCTGACTGCACTGCTCAGGATTGTGGTTATTAAAATCTGCCCAAAAATAAGACGCAGATTTGCTCTGCCTCCTCCCCATTCTGGCTCAGCCTTCACCCTTCAGAAGGGTCACATTCTGACACTTCCTCTGGGGTGATCCCATGGAAGGGGAGGCAGCAGGGAGGAGACACATCCATGGGTTTGGGTGCAGGATTTGTCCTGGCATTACCAGTTCCTGCCCCCTGGGAGAGCCCCAGGGCAGGCAGTGGCTGCATGGGTGGTCTGTCCTCTCCTCCCTCCACAGCCAGGAATCCCTCGAGGCTCTCATGGCATGAGAGGCACAATTACACACTTCCCAAACTTGCTGCTTCTTGCCAGAGACATTACTCAATCCAAACACAGCATGAGCATCCAAATCCCTATCCCGTGTGCAGTCGGGTATGGAATTACACCCAGCTTCCTGCAGGGAGCCCTCACCCACCTGCTGCAGGTGCAAATCAACTCTTTCCATGAGAGCTCTGCGTTTCAGATAGAAAACATCAGAAAACATCTATTTTTGTGCCTGAAGGCAAATTTTTGGTGGGGACTGAGCTGGTGGGACATCACAGACAGTGTGAGGGGCTGCAGGGGGAAGTGGTCCCCTCCTGTCCCCTGCTGTCCCCACGCAGGGACCANGCAGTGTGGGGGCTGCAGGGGGAAGTGTCCCCATGCAGGGACCAGGAGAGGGGAAGCACAGCAGCTCTGGTTCTGAGCACACACAGCCCTGCACTGCAGCAGGGAAGGAGGATCAGGGGCAGGATCAAACCCCTGTAACTCCCTGGTGAACAGGCTCTTGCCCAGCCTCCTCCCACAGACTCCACTTCTCCTGCAATTTGTCAGAAGAAGCAAACTGGAAGCTCTGGGTGGAATCACAAGCTCCCTAAGGCTTTGTGTAGAAAGTATCTATGAGGTCACCCCGTTCCTGCTCCTGCTATTGCAAAACATTCCCCTCTGTGGCTTTTCAGTGTAAGGCAGAACCTGCCATGAATCCATCTCCTGCTCCAGCAGGCTGCAGCTCCTGGGGCCAGGCTGGATATTCTTTACACACCCAGCACTGATCCAGGTAGGCTCTGATCCACAGCCATGTTCTGTGGCTGTCCTGGGGTTTGGTGCTGCTCTGCACCCTCTGCAGGGACACACACACCCATGGCCAGTGTGTGGGGGATCAAAGACATGCTAAAGGCAGCAGCTGGGCTGTTACTTCATGGTTAAGACCAGTAGCCAGCTTTTACAGGACCCAGGATGAACTCCCTGTGCCTGCAGACCTTGTCCCAAAATGTGTATCAGCTTTGCTTCTGGGTGGATGTTCTCCTGGTTATGGTGGTTTTCCTACACCAGTGTGTGATGGAGATGTAAGATGGTCAGGTCTTCATGTGTGTCCTTCCCATACACACCCCCCAAACTCTCCCTTCCCACAGTGTCTGGTGGGAAATGTGGTTTGTCCCAGGACTAGAACAGCCAGTGGGCACTGCAGGAGGAGCTGTCTGGATGCTCATGTAATTAATGCATCAGGAAGGGGAAGCTGAGATGTTTGGGACTGACTTTGGTGGACACTGGTCTGTAAAAGGCTATAAAGTGCTGCTGGACACTGGGACAACTGGGCCAGCTGGTCTCCTGAGGCTGCAGGAGTTCCTGGATGGGATTCCCTCCACCTCCCTGTAGCCCACATGGTGTCGAATGAGCAGGTTCTGGTTAACGCTGGCTTTAACGGGAATCCCAAATTTCTGGGAGCCAAAGGAATGAGTTGATGAGCAGCACCTGGCATGAGCAGTGTCTGGGCATGGGCTCAGAACATGAGCACATTTGGGGCTTTTAAAGGTTTCTTTTCTTGCCTCAAATTTGGGTTTGTATCACCCCTGATGGATCAAGCCTGTTTGGGCAGAGCAGCTCAACATCCATTCCTGCTATTGATTAAACTTCCAATCAGTCAGCAAAACAGGGTGTTTGCTGGATAGAGCCACAGATTAATTCCAGCTTTTTGGACACCCAGGCAGATGTGATAACCATTGGATAGATCCATCTGAGGTATCTGGGGGGCAATATCCATGGATTGGTGACCTGCTCCAGGGTGTGCATGGGCCAGTGCTGTTTAAGGCACTTAATTGGTGTTTCTTTGAGAGGGCTGGATGTGGGTGTTTTGTTCACACAGTGTGTAGGAAGGATGACATCATAGCATCATATCATGGAATCACAGAATGGTTTGGGTTGGAAGGGACCCTAAAGCCCATCCAGTGCCCCCCCCTGCCATGGGCAGGGACACCTTCCACCAGCCCAGGTTGCTCCAAACCCTGTCCAACCTGGCCTTGGACACTTCCAGGGATGGGGCAGCCACAGCTTCTCTGGACAACCTGTGCCAGGGCCTCCCCACCCTCACAGGGAAGGAATTTCTTTCCAGTATCCCATGTAACCCTGCCCTCTTTCAGTATCACTTGAGCTGTGTGTGCAGCACAGGCTGCAGGAGCAGAGTCATGGAGGGAGCAGCACCAAAGTGACAAGAAGGACTTTTTCTAGGCAAGATTTGTAGTTTCTGGAGAGTTGGAGTGGGAGCAGGATGGTGATACAGTCCCTGCACAGGAATGCACAGAGGATTTGTCTCAGCTGCCCAGAAAAATGCATGTCTTTGTGGGGAGGTAACCAGGGGAGAGAGAAACATTTGGAGAGAGAGATGAGGCTGTTCAGGGGCCATGCACAGGCCAACAGGAACAACTGGAGACATCCAGGGTTACTTCCCAAGGAAATGAGCTCTGTGGCAGTGCACTGAGTGCTCTGCCCTGGTGGCCTTTAAGCTGGCTGATCCAGCTGAAGCCCAGCAAAGACAGAGAAATTCCCCACAACATTTCAAATGCCCTGTCAAAGGTGTGCAGTGGTGGCTGGAGCAGGGCCCAGCTGATGGCACCGACTCAGGGGGTGGGTTTGGAGGATAAAAGCACCTCCAGCAGCTGGGCTGAGTTCCACCTCTCACAGGTGCTGCTGTTGAAGTAGTTTTCTGCTGTCACGGGCACCCAACAATGGTTGGGTTCCTGGGTGTGTCCTGGGGCTAATTCCAGCAGAATTTGCCCTGCTCCAGGCTTGGCTACTGCATCCACAGGTCCTGGGGGCTGAAGGTATGAAAATGGGGATAGGTGAGGTTGGGACTGGAAGGAGAAAGCAAGGGAAGGCCACTTAGAGAAGGGAGTGGTGAGCTGGGTCTGGGGGATCAGCAGCCCAGAGGGAGGGTATTGAAAAGGAAAATAAAGGAGTGTCAGCAGCCCCTGCCTGTGCCCACTGCCCTGCTCCCAGCTGGCTGTGGGTGAGACTGGGGTTTGCAGAGCAGTGCCATGCTTCACATGCTTGTGTTTTTGGTGCCCTGGGTAAGGGAGAGGTGGAAAAGTGTGTGCAGTGGGGTAACTGGAGCTGAGGAGCACCCCCAGTGCAGGCAGCTGGGTGTGTGCTGCAGGTTGTGCCCAGGGTGGGGGGAATGGCTGGAACCCCAGGCATGGATCTGGGAACTGGCACTGACCCTTGGCCTGACCAAGGCACCCTGTGGTGCCAGCTGAGGGGTGGTCAGTCACCCTGGGGTTCTGCAGGAGCCAGGGAACAATGATAAGACCCCAGACACAAAAATAACCCCTGGAATGGGTATGTTGATTGTGAGGGAACAAAAGCCAAGGGATTCCATTGGTTGGGGTCCTTCCCTGGAGGCACCAGCTCGAGCTGTTATTGCATCACTGCACCCCAAGGAAGGGACTTGAGGAAACCAGATGTCTGGGCCTCAGGTTGTCCAGGGAAGCTGTGGCTGCCCCATCCCTGGAAACGTCCAAGGCCAGGTTGGATGGGGATTGGAGCAATCTGGGATAGTGGAAGGAGGAAGAATGGGATGATCTTTAATGTCACTTCCATCCCAAATTTTTCTGGGATTCTGTGATTGCTGTGGGAGACCTGGGGCCAGGTTGGTGAGGGACCTTTGTGAGTGTGGGGTGTGCAGGGAGTCAAGGGGGGCACCCACTGGGTCACTGGAGCTGCCTGCTCTGACAGGACTTCTGTCCCAGCACTGCCAGTCCGAGTGTGGAGTGTGTTGAGGAACACACAGCACTAGAGGGTGAGGCCGAAATTTCTCTCATTGTGCTGGTGTTTTTTCTTTAAAATGCATGACTTTGCCACCTGCCCAGTGCTGTGAGCTCTGTGTGCACTGCCCAGCACCCAAACCCGATTCCAAACCTTTGGAGCTGCACTCCCAACCCTGACAGGGAGAGCACCAGAACATCTCTGCAGTAACTCTGCTTGCTGGCAGCAGGGCACCTCCCTGCACTCTGCTCCTGATCCTCCGTGTCCCTGAAGGCGGGAGAAAGAGAAAGAGAAGCTTTGGCCACTTGGCCAGACGCTGATTTGTTTGCTTTGTGCCCCCACTACAGACCCAGTGAGAAGAATGGGCAGCTTTTTAAAGAAAATCCTGAAGCTGTCAGAGCAGGATGAATTTGACCACTCGACATGGATGGAACAACCTCCTGCTGGCACCTTCAGTAAGTAGCCTGTGCACAGCTAAGGTGTGCCCTGTGCCAGGGTGAGGGGCAGGACCCTGCTGGGTGCTGCCCAGGGCAGGGATAAAGCAGAGGAGGCTGCAGGATGCCCACGATGTGCATCTCCAGCGAGGGCGCTTCACTCACGCCGATCTCCGGCAAAATTCCAGGATTTCTTCTAATCTTAAATATCTACTGAGCTGACACTTAAAACTGGACTGCAGGAGCGCTGAGGAAGCTGCACCTGTGGTGTCTGTAGCTGCCCAGGTGGAGATGGTTTTGTGCTGTGAACGTGGGGCTCTGCTGTGCTAAACGAGGTTTGATGTCCTGTGTGACCTCGGTCAGTCGTGCCGGGCCAACCCTGTGCGTGTCCTGCAGCTCCCGCCGCAGTCGGGAGTCACCTCCTCAGGAAAATCGGGATGCGTGCCCTGAAATAGCTGAAAACACTCGGGTTTTGTTCCGGGCAGCTCAGCAGAAAACAGTGAGGCTCATTTAAGTTCTTGTAGCAGGTCGCTTCCCCAGGTGTAACTTCCCCGCTCTGCAGTAATTGGGGTTGATTAGTGGCTAATTGCAGCCGTTAGTGGCTAATTGCTGCCTGTGCAATAGGAGCGGGCAGGTCACACAAAAATCACCTTCCGTGCTGCTCAGCTGACCTTGGGCTGTGAGACACTTGCCACCCTGAAGGAGATCAGTTGTTTTTCACCAGGACCAGTGTGTGACTCCACAACACCACGAGCTCCCCCAGGATGAGGGGTCAGGCTGTTCTGAAGCCGAACAATGTGCTGAGGTGTAATCCTGCTCCAGACATCTCAAGGTGGGTGGGACTGGCTCCCTTTGGGCTCCTGGCTTCCCCTGGATCCTCCAGCACTGTCCATACAGCAGCTGCAGAGGTTTCTGTTGCCAGCCAGGTGGAAGGATTATGTCAGCCCTGCCTGCTGTGGGCAAGGATGCCCTGTGTGCCTCTGGTTTCATCTTGCTGAGGTTGAGCTGCTCCACAGCCCTGTTTCCTGGGCAGGGATCACTGCTTGTTCCACTTGCAGCTCTGGTTTGGTAGCCTCACTTTGTCCCAAGGGATGAGGTGTGTTTCTTGGGGAGCTGCTTTTTCCTCTTCTCCACCAAGTTTTGCTGGGATCAGTGGTCAGGAGTGTTGGAGGAGACAAATGGCATGTGCTGCATGCAGACAGACAGGCAGATGTATGTGTTCCATACTCTTGGAGCACTGCCCAGGGGAACATGGGAAGCAGATGTTGGATTGGGACCTGCTGGATAAGCCATGGGCCCTCACTTCCTCCCGTGCCTCTGTGGTCTGGGTTGGCCAGAGCTGGAGTCAGGAACTCTGCAGGGGCTCAGGCAGTTCAGTGCAACCCTGGCTGGTTCTGCTGAAAGGAATGTCTGTTCATTTTGGAGTTTGGATAGTGGAAAAATGGATCCAGAAGGCAGGTTAAATAGCAATTGAAGCATGATCAGGAAATTGAGATGCTCTGACTGCTTTTCCCTATTCTTAAGGAAGCCTGGAGGCTGCTCTAAGGCACCCACGGGCCAGCTGGAGATAGCTGGGTGTTGGGTGCTCCTGCCCAGCCAGACCCATCCTCACTCTTTCCTTAGACACCACTTGGAGCCAGCATTGGTTATCTGGGTTCTTCTCCAGCTACCCCAGAGCTGGACAAAAGCTGAGGGTTTAACCTTCAGATCTCTTTGAACTTCAGCCCAAAGAAAGACCCAAATGGGTGAAATCCTCAGCTGGGCTCCACAAACTTTCCTCACTTCCACAAGCCAAGGAGCAGGAATTACCTCCCTTCTCCTGTGTCCTGTGCTCTGCTATGTCTCCTGATGCTTGTTCCCTGCACCCTGAGGACTGACAGTAAGGGATGGATCTGGACCATGAAAGAGGGTCTTAATTAAAATCTCCACGGGGCCATGCAGCCCCTGGGGTGTGCTGGCAGTGCTGTTGTGGTGTGCAGGACAGCAGTGCCAGCTCTTGCTGGTGCCCAGGTGAGTGGTGATGTGCCAAAACAGGAGAGCAGCAGGTTTGCCTTGGGCTGCTGGGTCTGGGCTGCCTTCATTGCTGACCTCAGGGTGTGGAGGAGCAGCAGGGAAAGCTGGGCAAAGAAATATTTCCTCCCAAAAATGTGAGATCTTGGCATTCCAGATGTTCAGGGGCCTTGGGTGTGTGCACAGCCCAGCTGGGTTGGTGCTGGTGTGGAGCACCAATGGTCCCAGGCTGGCTCCAAACACTGCTGCCTGTGTCTGCCCCTGGGGTGTGACATTCCTCCCAGCTCTGGCTCCTGGCTGCAGCCCCGATGTGCCAAAGGAACCCTTTGCTGCAGCACAGGGAGGTGTCTGTGTGAGCTGGAAGGCTTTGTGCAGCGTGGAGTTCCTTGCTCCTAACAAAAACACCCCAAAAAACCCCCACAAACAATTAAGGAACTTTATTCTGTCTAAACCATAGGCTATGCTTACAATCTTACCAAGGGGTTTGTTAATTCATGGCTGGAGATGGGAAGCAGAGGTTGCTACACGATCAGTTTTGCTGAAAAGGGAAACTTCAGTGGAGTGATTTTGCTTTTGGAGTGAGGAACAGCAGTATTGGGAAATACATCCTGAAGAGGATGTTTTGAGGGACTTGTGCCTTTCCTGCTCTAAGCCATATGTGCAGCTGGAGCAGCTTCAGCCCTGGCTGCCTTTCAGGGCCGATTAGGAAAACTAATTGGATCCAAACGCCCTGATTTGGCTCCTCTGAACAAGGAGTATCTGAGATCCAGTGGGTGGTTTGGGGTGTTAAATGTCTCTTGTGTGGGGTTGAGTCCCACAGGCTGGATGTGGCTGATGGTTTGGAAGGGTCTCTGGAAGCCCAGCACCTCAGAGGGGTTTAACCTTTGCCGAGGGAGCTGCAGCCAAGGGTGTGTCACAGCTGGCAACAAAAACCTCTGGATGCTTTTGGACACAGTGGTCTGTTCTTTCATTTGAGGGTGCCTCACTTTATTTGAATCAACCAGCTTTATGAAGTGTTAATCTGAGACATCCCTTTCCTACCAGCTCAGGGAAAGGGCAGGTTTGTGGGGGCCACTTGTTCTACTGGTTCTGGCTTTTGCCCTCTGTCTCTGCAGCCCTGGGAAGATTGTGTTTGGATTTTCACTGTTATGTTTTATGCAGTGCAGATAAGGGCAGGAGAGAGCAGAGGGTGGTGGAAGGCTGAACTCTGGAGGGCTGAGGTGTTCTCCAGGGACAGCTGTTCTCCTTCCTCTTTCAAAGGAAGGTTGTCTTGAGCACAGCTTAGGAAGGAGAATGCAGGCAGTGATGAATTCAGTGGTGGACACTCGTATTTCTTAGGAATCTTCTCTTATTGGTGTCCAGACTTGGTTGGTGTTTGCTTCTCTTGGAAATGATATCAAAAGCTTCCCTGCAGGAATGTGTGAGAGATGCAGGAAACCTGCAAGCAACTCCCTTGGGGATACTGGTGGAAAAGCAGTGCAGGTTTTTAGCTGGGGGTGGCTGATCTGAAGGTTTCAATGTGAGATCACACGTGTCCTGCTGGTACCTCTGTCCCCACTGAGCTGCTGCCTGGTGGTCCCTGTCAGCCCAGGCAGGTCCAGGGCTGAGTCCTGCTGATGGAGCAGCTTGTACACAGCAACTTGTGTAGAACAGGATTAACAGTTCCTCTGGAAATCACCACAAAGCTCTTTGGGTTGCTTTGGATGTGTTCCTTGCATTTATCTGGCACTGCTGGCCAGCTCTAGTAGTGCATCCCTCAAGCCTGTGTGTGTGTGGGCAGTGTGAGCACACTCAGCTCTACCCCTGACCTCCTGCTCACCCAGATTCATCTCCCAGACTTACATCTTTTCCCTCACCCAAGTGTTCCCACAGCTTTCAGAAAGTTGCTGCCATCTAAAGGGCACTAAAAGGATGCTCTGAAGCTGCAGAACTGTGGAGGTGGTGAGCACTGGGTCAGTGTGTCCTGGTTCACATTCCAGCACTAATCTTAGGGAAAGGAGCCTGGGGTTGTGCTGCTTTGGGGGCAGTCCAAATGTGGCAGTGCTATCTTAAAATCACAGCAATGGTTTGGGTTGGAAGGGTCATTAGAGATCATCCAGTCCCACCCCTGCCATGGGCAGGGACACCTTCCACCAGCCCAGGTTGCTCCAAGCCCTGTCCAACCTGGCCTTGGACACTTCCAGGGATCCAGGAGCAGCCACAGCTTCTCTGGGCAACCTGTGCCAGGGCCTCACCTCCCTCACTGTAAAACACTTCTTCCTTACATCTAATCTAATCCCTCTTTTAGTTTTAAAAAATGTTTTAAGTGTGCTTTGGGTTTGTTCATAGGGATCAGATGGTGCTCAAGTGAGCCTTGGTCAAAGCCAGAACTGGTTCCTGTAGGAGGGCAGGGCATCCACTGGTAACAGGAATGTCTGTTTGTGGGAATTCATCAGACTTCTGTAGCTTTGTGTGCAGTTACCAAACCACAGGCAAGAAGCAGGAGCACCCTGTGTCCTGAGAAAGCGTTTGTTTTGGCTTTTCATGGCCTGTTTGCAGGACTCTGGGAGGGCTGCAGGGGTCTGGGAGAGCTGCTTTCCCTTCTGATGAGCTGTGGTCTGAAAATGGGGAGAATTTCCTGTGCTGAGTGAAAGTGGTGGTTGACAGAAAGTTGCTGCAGATGGCAGATACAGAGAGGGTCACACGAGTGGTGACATGAGTGCTCTGACTATTTCCGTGGTGACAGAGCTGTTCACAGCTTCACTTGTTAAAATTGAGTTCCCAGCTCTGGATCGTAGGGGAAGGGTTTGGTTTGGGAAGGGCTGCTCAGGTACAAAACCCAGGTCACTTGGGAGGGTCCTTCTGCTGTGCTCCTGTGACATTCCTGGTGGAATACAGGCCTATATTTTCCTTTTGAAGATAAATTGTTCTGTGGTGTGCAGCAGCCATCAGGGACTGGCTAACAAGTAGGAGAGGAAGTCATCAAGGAGCTGCTTCAATCACTCAGGTCATTCCAGGGGGCTCCCAAAAACACACAAACCCCACCAGAACTCAGCAACCACAACTCCTTGAGGGAATTTCATTTCTGGACCTGTAAAACCTTTGTCATCCTGTGCAGTTCCTGCTGCTCCAGCAGCAGCACTGGAGACCTGGGGGTGGGAAACAAAACACAAGTGAGGATCTGCTGTAGCTAAACCACTTCAGTCACTCACTGGAGTAAATAAAGGTGCCAACCCCCGTGGATGAGCTGAGCAGGAGAGGTTTTGCTCCTCGTACACTCCAGTCCCTTCCTGGGTTATATTTGGTGGGGATCTGTGTGGGGTTTCCTTTTATGCCTTTGTTCTCTCTGGTTTGTTGTTCAGGAGTGAGGGACTGAGGAGCCCCATTTGGGTCATCCTGGGTTTCAGGAGGGCAGGCTGGGGGATGTTCCCTTCCCATGGAACATTAATTGTCCACACTGGTGTTTCAGTTCCGGAGGCTGATTTGGCCGCACACTGAACATTCCCACCTCACATTTTCAGGGCTGTCACGGCCCTGAAGCATCTTCCTGCTAAAAACAGCTGCTGTTCCAGCCCCTGGCTCACGTTGCAGGCTGTGTCCAGAACAGCTCGTGTCAGAAAGGCACACACCCCGCTCCTCCCAGCCAGGCATCTCCAGGGAATGTGGGGCGGGTCCTGGATGTGTGCTGGGCTCTCACAAATGCACGTTCACGGCAGCTGGGGGGCGAGATGACCTTGTCCATCCGCTCCTGCTCCATGAACAGGCTGCCCAGGGCAGTGGGGGAATCACCACCCCTCGGGATTTAAAAGCTGTGTCACTTTAGAACACGGTTTAGTGGAGGCCTTGGCAGCGCTGGGGGAATGGTTGGAGTCTGTGATCTTAGAAGGCTTCTCCAACCTAAATGAACCCATGAGGGAGCTGGGGGGGCTCAGCCTGGAGAGGAGGAGGCTCAGGGGAGACCTTCTCCCTCTCTCCAACCCCCTGACAGGAGGGGGGAGCCGGGGGGGGTCGGGCTCTGCTCCCAGGAACCAGCAGTGGGACAAGAGGGCACAGCCTTGAGCTGCCCCAGGGCAGGTTTAGGTTGGACATTGGGAAGTTCTTCCCAGGGAGAGGGATCAGACCTTGGGATGGGCTGGATCATCTCAGAGGTTTTTTCCAAGCTGTTTGATTCCGTGGTTTCAAAGGCCCAGGTTGCTCATGCAGGGCTGGGGCTGAGACTCTGGGCCCAGCAAAGCCAAAGGCAGGGCTTGGAGCTGACTGCAGCAGGGATTTTTTGAGCACAGAGCTTGGCTTGGAGCCCTGGAGATATTTGGGCAATGACACGTCCTGTGGGCCTCCAGCTCAGCAGGAGGCAGTCTGGGGCCACGAGAAACCCCAGCCAGGAGCAGAGGTACCTCAGGCAGGAGCAGAGGCACGTGGGGCCAGCAGTGCCTGGCAGCAGGAATGCCATGCTTGGGGCACGGTGTCACTTCTCAGGATGGCAGAGCAGCCCAGCTGCTAATCAGTGGAGCTATCTGGGAATGTTTTCCCGTGCTAAGGAGGATTTAATGACAAAATGAAAACAAACAGTGCGAATTTTCCACTTGGAGAGATCGTTTTCACCGAAAGGCAAAATCTTCTCTTCTCTTGCCTGATCAGGTTTTTGATGCAAAGTGGATATTTTCCAGTTGGAGTTTTTCATCTTGTCAAAAAGTCAAGAGCTCTGAAAAGCACATTTATTCCAGCAAAATAGTTTCAGGCTGAAGCTTTTTTCCTCCCAACTCTCTTTCAGACAGCTCAACTCATTATTGCTGCTGAGGTTGGATGCCTCCTGATCTGAATGCCTTCACACAAAAACCTTTTTTCCATGATTAGAGACTGGGATTTTAGTTAAAGTAGAAAAAGCATAAAGCAGAGGAGTCTCCATCCTCAGTTATTAAAAATCTGCCCAGATAGTCCTGAGGTAGCTGCTGCTGGCTCCTGCTGGGAGGAGACAGGTTGGAGTAGATGATCTCCAGAGGCACCTCCAGCCTCAGCAGTTCTGTGAACCACTGCACACAAAGAAATGAGCTTTATGATTAGGGGTTGCCCTGTGGAAGGGAAGTGTTGGAAACCACAGAGGTTTGACCTCTTGCTCAGGGAAATTCCTTCTGGCTGCTGCTGGAGATAGTGGTTTGCAAGAACAGCTCCTTCATGGGAGCTTCCAAAACAGCCTGGGAAGAGTGGAGTGTTGTGCTGCAGGGCTGGGGTCTGTTAGCTCAGTGCAAGTCCTTGTCCAAACTCCTTCCAGGATGGGTAGGCAGGGAAGAGAGGAGACCTGCCTCTCAGGCCAGGCTGCTGGGAGAGGAGGGACATGTTTTCTGGGAGGACTTTTGATCTGCTCTCTGTCCAGTTTGCAAGCGAGAAGCTATTCCCAGACAGAAGTGGGGATGTCCATTTAAATGGAGATGGGAGAGGGTTTCTCCAGCAGCTGCTGCCAAGCTGTGAGTGGGGACTTGGCAGAGCAGTGTTTGAGCTGCTGCTGAACCACCCAGTGGGAACGATCTGGGCTCTCCTCAGCAAGCTCTGAGTGCTCCAGCCAGCTGAACCCCACTGGGTTATCAAGCTGAATTTGGAGTCTGGGGCTGAGCCACCCTGGGAGTCTCCCCCATCCTTTCTGGAGTGCTGCATGTATCTCTTGTGTTTACTGAGTCATGTTAGAGTAGGTCTTGGTAAAGGAGAAATATGTGGCTTCCCTGACTCATCTACTTCCTCTCTGTGGGGATTACAGAAACCAAATCAGGGAGGGAGGGAGGAAAAGCGGGAACCCAGAGCTTCCTTCTTGTCCCTGTGTGGTGCAGGAACAGCCCAGCAATGCTCAGATTAACACTGTGTCTGTTTTACATGTCAAACAGGCACCACCTGACAGCTGGATGGACCCCTTGGCAGTGCTGGGTCCTTCTGGGCTGGGCTCCACAGATGTGGGTACGTGTGATCCCAGCCAAGAGCTTTTTCACAGGAAAAGTGATCTGAATTCCACTGGGCAGAGGGAGCCAGCTGTGGTTGTGGCACTGGGTGACTGAGGGAGCATCAGTGGAAATGACTCTTCAGCAGTTCATGCTGGCTGCCAGCAGGATCTTGCCTATCAAGCTCAGTTTGCTGCAGAGGCTAATAACCCAGTAATTAAGGTAAACCAAATATTAGCTTGAAGCTGTGCCTGTAACTTCAATCAGATAGCTCTACTTTTGATGTGAGGCTTGATTGGAAAACCTTATGCTTAATTTGTGTTGCATTAGCCTGGTGGCAGCTGGTTTTGTGGGCTGAGCCTGAGCCAGATCTGCTGCTGTCATAAAGCTCTGGCTCTGCTAACACGGTGCTGATTTATGCTGGGTGAGGATCTGGGCCAAGTCTCCTTGTTGTGTTGCTGTAACCTGCATTGTTCAGGCATTTGCTGGGGTGTCTGAGGACAACCCAACAGTAAGGAGGCTGTGAGGAAGGAGAAAACACCCTTTTACTTCCTGCTGGTCTGTGGTTTTAATTTTTATCGTGCTATAGATAAACCTGACTGTAAATGAGCCAGATTTGTGCCTGGATTTGAGGTTTTGTTGTGCTTCAGCATCTGTATGTGAATTTGTATTAAATGTGGGAGACAGTGCCTGCCTTCATATCCAAAATGTGCTGAATTTGTACTCAGGGATGCTCTGGGTGGGCAGTTCCCAGGGAAGGAGGCAGGAAGACCCTCTGGGAGCAGCACTGGGTGTCCCAGGCTTGTTGCTCTCCACCCCAGCAGCTCCATCACTCCCATTTGCTGCCTGAGAACCATAGGCTGATGTCAGCTCCAGTTCTGCCCCAGCCCCTTCTCTTCCTGGCAGCCCCTCCAGGACCAGGCTGGAGGTTTGCAAACACCCCTCTGAACTGGGGTCTGAGCTGTTTCTCTGGCTGAGGGTGGACTCTGGGGGAACCTCCCAGTCTTCAACCCCCTCCCAGCTTTACACTCAGCCTCTGGATTTGGAGCATTATCCCCGAGGTTGTCCCATCCCCCTGGCACATCCTGGGCTTAGCCCTGCTCTGGGGGTACTCGTGGTGTGGCTTTGCTGGAGGCAGCCAGTGGCTTTGCTCCAGGTGGGTTGGGGGCATGGCCCCATCCATGTGCTGTTGGATGATGGGAATGAGTGTGCTGCTGCCCAGAGTTCTGGTGACTGAGATCCCAGCCTGGGAGGTGCTGATCTCCCCCTGGATTTTGGGTTTGGCCTTACCTTGTGTCGAGTTTTCCCTGGGGCTTTGTGCCTGTGGAGAAAGGGCAAGTGATGTGTTGTGAGGGGGAAGCCCTGGCTGAGAACATCCCCTTTCCCTTGTGTTTAAGTCCTTAACCTGAGTGCAGTGCCCTCACAGCACTTTCCTTCTGTGGGAATAACATGAACTTTTGACTCTCTGGCTAATCCCCAGAGCTGCTGTCCCTGCCTGTGCTGCCAGCCTGCTTTTGCTCCCTTTAGGTCTGTGATTTCAGCTGATCCCAAATGCAGTCCCTCCTGTCTGTGGGGTGTGTTTTAACTCTCAGCACTGTTTTTTTCACTGCTTGTGCAAGTCCTGGAGGTGTTGGAGCTGTGTCAGTGCCTGGGAGGGCACTGCAGGTGCATGTTACAGCCTCCCTGAAGCCAAGTCCATGTGCTGGTGATCCCTGTGCAAGAGGAGCCGGGAATGTGGCTGGGACAGCAGGAAGCTCAGTGTTTGCTGCCTAAATATGGATCTGGTTACTTCTGCTTTATAGAAGAAATCCTTCCCTGTGAGGGTGGGGAGGCCCTGGCACAGGGTGCCCAGAGAAGCTGTGGCTGCCCCATCCCTGGAAGTGTCCAAGGCCAGGTTGGACGGGGCTTGGAGCAACCTGGGCTGGTGGAAGGTGTCCCTGCCCCTGGCAGGGGGTGGCACTGGATGTTTTTAAAGTCCCTTCCAACCCAAACCATCCTGGGATTCCACGATTCTACTTGGGAAAGGTTGGAAGGAGTCTGCACTGCTGGTTCAGAGCTGCTGGGGTCCTGCACACAAGCTGTGCTTGGGGCAGACCCCCCTGATGGGACAGGACCTTTGTCTGGGCTCTGCTCCAACTACAAGACTTGGAGCATCACCACTGAGGTGCCTGTAAGCCCTGTGCAAGGAACTGTGTGTCTGCTGGAGAAACAAGGATGGAAAATGCCCCATGGAACTGGTCATCCTGAAGTGAAAACTGACTGTTCTTTCAGAGACATACTGGATAACATCTTAGGGGAATAATTCCTAGGGAAAATGTGGTCAATGCTTGTTCTTCAGTAGCACTAAGACTCTACTTAGCTCTGATTCTCCCCACCATCAGACACCTGAAGCAGAACAGGGTGATGCTGAACCAAGTATAATGACTTGTATAATGACTTCCATCAGCCTGTTGCTGATTAAGGAAAGCAGTGGGGCTGGGGAGCAGGGAGATGAACAGCTTTCCCTGGAAAACCTTCCAAGGCACGGCCTTTGGCTGTCAGAAATAAGGCACCCCTTGGGAGTGGGCACTGGGTGGCCTTAGTCTGCAGTGTGCCCCTTGTCCCCACGTGTCTGGGTGTTCTCCCTGCCCTGGCAGCACAAACAGAGCACTTGGGGAAGTGCCACAGCATTCCTGAGGGATTAATTTGGGGACAAATGAGAAAGCACAGCCCCTCACAGCTGGGAAGGCACAAACACCAGGATTTATGGTGTATTTTCCTGCAAACCCACCACAGGGGTGTCCCGTGCCTGTGTTACTGGACGAAACAAGTGCAGGGAAACTATGAAAGCTCCAACTCTGCATGTTGATCTGCACAGAGGGAGCAACATCCCTGGCTCCTCTGGGAAGGTTTCTGTGGGTGAAATCCTATGAGTGAGTAAGTTTACAGGAAAATCCAGCTCACAGCAGGGTTTGCTGTGTTACTTTGTCAGTAGGAGTCTTGCAAGAATCACTAAAACCAGAAGCTGCACTAAAATAACTCCCCAGGCCAGCTCATTTCCAGGGAAAATCCTGCTGAGTCACAAAGTGTAGCTCAAGCTACGTGTGCTTACTCATAAACACATGAGGTGTCCTGGCTCCTCCTCAGTCTGTGGAGTGGAGCATCCATAGGGCTTCCAAGGGGGATGCTCTGCCTGGGATTCCAGGTACATGGCTCTGCTGCACTGGGTTTATTTTTATTACCAGAATTGAAGTGGGGGTATGAGAGACCCCAGTGGATAACAGGATTAACAGTGGGGTGATTTTAACCCAAGCTGAGCCCCCAGACTGCCTGGGTTGGGGTCAGCCAGGGGAGAGATGAGGGAAGGCAGGATGGGAATGCAGCTGGGGAGGAGGTTTGTGTGGGGCCAGATTTGTCCCCTTGGCCTCAGGACATGCCTGTCTGAGCTGGGTGTGATGGTGGTGGCTCTTCCCTGGTGGAGCTGGGTGCTGCAGGAGGGTGAGGAGCCTCTGCTGAGCTGTGTCTCCTGAGCTGAGCCTGCTGCACTGGTCTAAGCAGCAGTGGAGAGAGACTGGAGGGAAGCCTGGATGGAGAGGAAAATGCTGAGGAGACTCTGTTCCTGTAGAGGTTTTGAAGGTTTTTATGGCCATCAGTGCTTTGAGAGCTCTGGAGCAGCACTCACTGCTTTTCCTGCTTTGCTGTGGTCAGTGAAGTCTCTCCACAGCCATTCCAGGCAGCGCCTCTGGAAGGTGCAGGAGAAGGTCAGAGATGTGAGGACACGATGCTGGATACATCCCTTCCCTGCCACAAACAGTTGTGCCTTAATCATGGAATCCCAGGATGGTTTGGGTTGGAAAGGGACATTAAAGATCATCTCATTCCCCCCCTGCCATGGGCAGGGACACCTTCCACCATCCCAGGTTGCTCCAAGCCCCGTCCAACCTGGCCTTGGACACTTCCAGGGATCCAGGAGCAGCCACAGCTTCTCTGGGCAACCTGTGCCAGGGCCTCCCCACCCTCATAGGGAACAATTTCTTCCCACTATCCCATCTAACCCTGCCCTCTGTCAGTTTGAAGCCATTCCCCTCGTCCTGTCACTCCAGGCCCTTGTCCAGAGTCCCTCTCCCACTCTCTTGGAGCCCTTTTATCCCTTGGCTTTGTACAGGTTGCAGGAAATCTGTGTGTGCTGTGTTGCAGGGGTGCTGGATTTTGGTTTGAGGATGGATACTGTGAGTATTTGTCCCCTTCCCTAGTGAGCAGTTATCCCCAAAAACTCACTGAAGGCAAATAAAAGAGAAAGTTATTCCCTCCTTGTTTGGGGCTGCAAAGGGTTAACTGCTGCCTGAGCTCACAGCCCAGTGCCTTGGAAGTTGAGCAATCTGGGATTTATTAGGGAAACTCAAACTGGGAGTTAAGAATGCTCCAAGCTGCAGAAAGCTTTCTTGAGGCTTTGAAACAAGTTTTCCTCAAGCAAAGCCCTTCCCTGCAGTGGCAGTGCCAGGATTTCTCACAGGGGCCTCCGGGAAGCGAAGGAGGAACAGGAGGATCTGCTCTGTCCCACCAGCCCAGCTCTGAACTGGTGTTGCTGTTGTGTCTCCCTTGCCAGGCAGACAACCAGCCCATTGTCCACCCCAGCACTGCTTCCTCCTCCACACCCCAATCCTGATCTTGTTTCTGGTGGACAAGGAGGAGGTTAAGTTCTTCCTGGGGATGCACAGTGCTCCAGAGGGATCAGAAGTGGAAAACCAGCTGAGAACGTGGCCCCTGGACAGATGCTGGGGAGCAGAAAGGGCTCCTCTGACTTCTCAGAGGAGGTGGCTGTTCTTCACCTTTGGAATCCTTTCCAGAGGTGATCAGGAGTTAAAAGTGAACAGGGGAAGCTCCAGGAGCTTGGGCAAGAGGAACTGAGGGGAGAACTCATAGCTGTGTGTAACTCCCTCAGGAGGGGCAGCACTGACCTCTGCTCTCTGAGAGCAGGGCCAGGACACAAGGGAACAGCTGGAGCTGTGCCAGGGGAAGTTTGGCTTGGATCTCAGGACAAGGTTCTTCCCCCAGAGGGTGGTTGGCACTGCCCAGGCTCCCCAGGGCTGTGGGCACAGCCCCAAGGCTGCCAGAGCTGCAGGAGGGTTTGGACAAGGCTCTGAGGGCCAGGGTGGGATTGTTGGGGTGTCTGTGCAGGGGCAGGAGTTGGACTGTGATGGTCTTTGTGGGTCCCTTCCAGCTCAGGATATTCTATGATTTCAAGTAAAACACGTGCTGTGCAGTGGGTGGGTGGGGCAGGGAGGGCTGGGGGAGGCTGTTCCCAGTTCCTTGGGGAAATGGGAGCTGATGCTCAGCCCCAGAATAGCTGGGACTGGTTATTCTCCAAAATGCCTCCATCAGATGTGGCTGTGCACTCTTTACTTTTTCTTTCCTCACTTGCAGTCTCACAGTTAACTGGGAAAATGTTCTTCTGCCAACTCCTCTGCCCTCCCTGACGGGAGGTCCTGGTGCTCCCCCCGACCAGCACGTGCCAGGCTGTGCTGTGGGCACAATGCCCTGCTGTTCCCTCCTAGTGCTTGGTGGGATGACACACTTCTGCAGGCACTGGAGGGGTCATGCTGCAGGAGAATGGGGGTTTTATTTTCTGTGTCACCAGCCTTTGTACCAGGGCTGTCCTGAAACGACCTTATTGCCCTTGGCTGTGTGCTGGGACGGGCAGGAAGGGGAAAATGTGCTGGATTTCCAAATGAACTTGGAAGTCTCTGTTTCTCCCCTCGCTGCCCAGTGGGTGGGGTGGGGAAATGGCTGCAAACAGCAGCAGTTGCACCGTGCCCTGGTGTTAATGGGACTTTTATCATATAAACTTCTTTAGGAAGAAATTCTTCCCTGTGAGGGTGGGGAGGCCCTGGCACAGGTTTCCCAGAGAAGCTGTGGCTGCCCCATCCCTGGAAGTGTCCAAGGCCAGGTTAGATGAGACTTGGAGCAACCTGGGCCAGTGGAAGGTGTCCCTGCCCATGGCAGGGGGTGGGATGAGATGAGTTTAAGGTCCCTTTCAACTCAATCCAGTTTGGGATTCCATGAAACTGTGGCTGCTGTGTCAGGGTTGGGTTTATTTGGTGTTTCACTTGCATGGAGGTGTTGCTGTCCTGCTGGTGATGGATCTCAGCTCTCAGCCCTGTTCCACCAGCACCCATGGCAGAGCCTGCCAGGAACACCACACATGGGCAGAAAGTGCCCTGGGATGTGAGGGGCTTCAGGATGAGCAGGGTTGTGGGGTCTGGGCCAAATTCTTAGTCTTTGAGGGGGCAGGAGTTCACAGAGGGTCAGGTGTGAGGTAAATCCATGTGCCTTTAGGAACTTGGAGAAATCCTTGTGCTTTTGCTAAGATGAGGTGGAGTAAGAGCTCTGCTGTGTTCCACAGGTGCCCTGTCCTGGCTCCCAGGACACACCTGGAACTTGGTGTATCAGCTGGACTGGAGATGCTGTCCCCTCTCCAAAAGGGGAGGGATTCAGCAAAGGCTCCAGGTGTGGGTGTAGCTGTGGGTCCTGGTCCCAAGGATTCTGGGGTGTACAGGGTTTGGGGGGCTCTGGCAGCAGCGGGGCAGGAGGTGGATGTGGAGCCACACATGAACATCTTGTCCTTTCCATCTTACTGGAATTGGACTGTGGGGCCACTGCATCTCCCAGGGGCAAAAATGCCCAGAAATTCCACAGAACCTTCAATCTTGTTTCTGTTTAACAGAGAGACAAAAAGGGTGCCTTTGTGTGAGGGCTGAAAGGAACTGCCCAGTCCCACAGCCTGCCCGAAAGCTTAATGTCAACTATTTGCCTCCTTGTGTTTTCACATAAACAAGCACTTTTTGCTGAATTTCTGTGCTCTGGCTGCTCCCCCAGCTTGGTGTTCCCCCTGCTCCATGGCACCCATGGGATGGACAAGCTGTCCCTGTCAACCCCCTCCCAGCAGAGCTGCTGGGATATCTGGGGGACACAGGCAGAGAGCAGCAGGAAGGGTGACTAAATGTTCCCTGTCCTAGAAATCAGCAGCTTGAGCAGCTTTTAATTCAAGGCAGTGCTGCTTTTCTGATAGGAGGGGCAAGCTCTTACTTACAGATCTCTGTATCATCCCTGTTTACACCAGCCTGGCCCAGTATCTCTTGCTGGGGCATCACCCATCCCACTCTGGGGTCAGATGTTCCCCTGGTTTAAGTGACTGTCAAATTAACAGCAGCAGCTGAGAAACCACCCCTGCTATTTTGGTTGCTGTTTGCATGTGCACACCGGGGTGTCTTGGGTGTAGCACCAGAGATTTCTACCCTGGACTCCACCTTCTCTTTTTTACCTTTTTGCCATGACCTCTTCCCCTTTAGAAGAAGAAAAACTAGAAGTGAAAAAAGGACTAATGTTGTGTCTGCAAAGAACACAGAGCTGGATAAAAATGCCAGCAGTGTTCCCGTGGGTATTGTGTTGTTCCCTGTCCTGTTCTGTGCCAACCAAACTGAGCTGTCACCAGGAGCATTGTCAAACAGGTCCCATGAAAAAAAAAAAACCAAATCAACCCCAAAAAAAGCTGGGGGGTGCAGTGCCTGCAAACTGCTGCTGGGGAAACCCTTGTGGCTTTTTCTCATGTTCCTCAGGCAGTTTTTGAAACTCAGGGTGGGATCCTGGAGTGGTTGAGGTAGTGGTGGAGATCCACATGGATTCATTCCTCACTTCAGTGCCCATTTGGAAGTATTTGGCCTGGGACAGGATCTTGGCTCATTAACCATCATAGTTTACCCCTCGGTTCAGTTTCCAGTGGATCCAAAGCCCCTTGAAGGTAATGGATGGGCACTTGTCAACTCCACCTGATGTTGGATCAAGTCCACCCTGGAATAAACAGAAATAAACCACTTGTCAAGCTCTTTGTTTCTCCTACTGGCTTTTCACTGTGGCCTCAGCACCTAGACAAAGTTTTTCACCTTCCCTGGAATCTGTCATGGGATCCTAACTCCCAAATCTCTCTTGCTGCCTCTTCTGTTGATCTGTTCCTCCTCCTGCCCTTTTCACAGCCCGTGATCATCTCTTTCCATCTTTATCACAGCCTCCAATTCACATCTATGGGGAGGAGTTTGGGTTGGAAGCAGCTCATGGAGAACTTCAAACAGTAAAATCAGATGAATGAATAAAGGGGATTTTTGTTGCTCTTATCCTTTCATCAGCTTTATTTCATTCCCAGCACTTGAATTTGCAATTGCTGTTCTCTCTGGCTCCTTGCTGAGTGTCAAATTAAAATCCTGCTGAAGCTGAGAGCAAGCTGCTGTTGAGCTCTGGAGGACAAGGAAGGCCTGAATTTTACTTCTGGCAGAGGAGTACTTGGTTCTCTTCACATTGCTTAAGATGAGAGGTTGAAAAGCCCTTGGACAGGAGCTTTGGAGGCAGGAAATTCCTCTCCTGAGGATCTCCTAGAAGTGCAGGCTAAACTAAGGCTGTAAAACACAGAGTTGAGATGTGCCCAGTAGTACCTGTCAGGCTTCTTGACTTCACCAGGCTGTGGGGAAGAAGGGCCATGAGCTGCTGAACTCCAGGGACTCTCAGTTCCAGTGAGAAATCCTCGTCAGTGGAAGATCACAGAATCATTAAGGTTGGGAAAAGCCTCCAAGATCATCATGTCCCACCAAGTCCCACTTAAACCACATCCCCAGGGGACAGGATCTCCATCTCAAGACTGTTTCCACTGGACTGGGTGTCCCGTGCACTGACTGTGCTGCAGGAATCTGGGTGTCCACAAGCTGCTGGCGAGGGATGTGTTCCTTGGTTCCCATGTCCAGAGTGAACCACGTGTGGAATCCTCCCCACCCCAGCCCATGGAGATGTCAGTTCTTGCAGGGCTGTGTAGCCCAGCCAAGAATATGGGAACCACATGTCCAAGGGACTGGGAAGCAGAGGCTGGGGGCCCAGAGCCTGACAGCAGGGGCTGGCTTAGAAACAAGCTGGAGAACAGAGAGAGGGGAGGGAAAAGAGTTCTAATTAATGTGAACTATAAAAACCAGAAAATAAAAGCTTATTATTTCACAGAGCCCCCTCTGCAACATGTAATTTCATTTCCCTCCATTTGCTTTTACTGCTTGCTCTGGGCACTGTCAGAACAACCTGATTTATAAGCGACAGCTTTGGCTGTTTTTCAGGCGAGTCTCTCTAAATATAAGAGTGTGAAAACTGTCCCAGTGCCAGCAACTCTCTGAGAATTCAAACTCACATGAGTTGTAGCATGAAGCAAAGTGCTGGGTGCTTTATGTCTCTCATAAAAAGCAACCCTCCCTTCTTCCTCTGGGGAGACTTTTTTGCTTTTATTACAGGGAATATCTCAACCTGTAGTTGGAGAAAATAAAAACAAACTAAGCAGTGGTTGTTACCTTGCTATTGCCCTGCTACTGCCTCCCTTGTGTGCTGACAGTGAGAGCTGTAGATCAGGAGGGACATGTTTATTGACCAAGGCTTTTAGCAACAGGGCTTTGTCTCCTGTTTCCTTCTCATCGTGGAGAGGTAAAGGAAATGACTAAAATGAGGCCTAATGCAATGGCAGGTATATAACACAGCCTGCTGAGTGGAAGTGAATTCATAATTACATCTGAATTCAATTTGGATTTAAAGTTTTGGGGACAGCCTGAGCAGGACTTAACATGTGCTTTATGTTCTGGTTAATAAAGAGAAGCTGTGTTCTCCATGTGTCAATACTTCTGTGTGTCAGTCTCTTCCCTTTGGAAGTGCCTGGCTTTGGTGGTGCTGTTTTGGATGTAGTTAGAGAAATTTGGACCTTTGACTGTCAATGTCTTGAAGCTCAGAAGCCTTTGATTTGGATTTAAAGTTGCCCACATGTGTCCCCATTCTCACTGGAAGTGTAATTCTGTAATTAACTATAAAGTTCTGGTATTGCCCATTTTGAGTGTCACAAAAGGACCATTGTTTGGGGCTTTCAGGCTCTGCTCTCCAAAGTGGGCTCCTCTGGTGTCCAAACAACCTGAATCTGATTTCTAGCCTGGCTGGACAGAGCAGGCTGGGTTGGAAGGGACCTTTAAGATCATCTCATTCCTGCCAAGGACAGGGATACCTTCCACTGCCCCAGGTTGCTCCAAGCCCTGTCCAACCTGGAGCACTTCCCATTGGAGCAGGTCATGAGCTGATCCCTCGGTGTGGAGAGCTTCACACAAAGCCCAGGCAGGGGGAGGTAATGGCAGGCAACAATCCTGTGCCTCCAGTGGGAGGGAAGCCAACCCAATCCTGCTCTGAGAAGCCTTTCCCAGGACAGTCCTGGATTCAGGACTCACTGGCAGGTGCTTCTGAGGCAGAGGACTCATGCTTAGTTATGCTGAGAGGATTCCCAGGGATGTTGTGGAGCAATTTCTCTTCCAGGCCAGTGGCCAAGCACAAGCTGTAAATAACCAGTGGTGGCTGATGATCCCATCTTATTCTGCTCCGAGATGTTGTCAGCTCTGGGCTTTCCCTTGGCATCTTTGCATTCCCATCTTCAGCTCCCAGTGCTGCTGTGGCATCTGGCTGTCTCCTCTCATGCTCTTGGTGTGAAGGAGTCACCTCTGGGGTGGCCTGCATCACATCAGGGATCTAATCCAAGGAAAGCTGATGAATCCAAGCTCTGTGGTCAGGGGGGTGTTTGTGTGTCCTTTCCCTGGAGCTTCTTTAGTTATTGCTGGTTTGGGAAGGGTTAGAGATAAGGTCAGATGAGAAATATCTGGGATTTGTACCATCCTCTGTCTCATCACTCCAGACAGGGCAACTTGGCAGATCTTGTGGCGTTGTCTGAGGTTCTTTGCACCCCAGCACCCACAACTGCACAGGTAAGTTCACCTGGTGGGGGATCCAGACTTTATCCTGTCACCAGTGTTCCCACATCATCAAATATCCAAACTGGGGGTGCTGTCCATCACACTGCTTTTTTTTTTCCCTCACCATTTAGGAAAGTCTGAACCCCTTTGGTTTTATTGCCCTGTGAGATGATGCTGGAGCAACACAACTGAGCCCTTTTGAAACCCCAGCCTACATGAATATCCCTGGAGCAGCAAGAGTTCTCCAGGATTAAACAGACACAGGAATCATGCCTGGTGCATGCACATGTCCTTCTGTCCTGGACACGTGAGCTCAGCCAGAGTCTTCACATCAGGAGCCCTTTGAGCTGGGAACATTTGGCTCTGTGCAGGGAAGGTTCCAAGGCAAACACTAGGCATGCAGTGAGAGGAGCTGGAGCCACAGCCCAGCACCATAACCCTTGTCCTTCCCTGCTCCACCACCTCGTTGTGCTCATTCCTTGCCTTTCCAGAGCACAGTCGGTGGTTTGGGGTGAGGGACTGAGCTGGGTCTTTGTTTGCTCTGCAAAACATGGGGAGAGCTTTGTTTGGTGGTGATGAACAGGAACTTCTCCCCCACATCAGGCTTGTGTTTGCATGGTGAGGAGCTGGGGGGGCTGTTTTGGCTCTGGCCCTCATCATCACCCTCCCTGACCCCTCTGGTATCCGTCTCACTGGCTCTGGGTCCAGCTGGGAGCAGGTGGGGAGGGTTTGCTTCATCTCTGGGGTGGATGGAGCTCCAGTCACCAGAAACACTTTGAAAATAGTCAAACTATCCTTTAACAAGATTTTTTTTAACCCTCCTGTAGTGGTTTTACTTCACATCAGCCTGATGAGCTCAACAGTAAAACAGGGCTGTAACAAGGGTTAAAAACTCCAAATGGTGAGTCAGAACAGGAGTCAGAACATGTCTCATTCCAGGAGACATGGACTATCTCAGCCTGTCAAAATGAATTTTGTTTAAGCACAGAGTGTGCCACTGTCTGAAATCTCATCATTTAAACCAAGGCTATTTTTGGTTGGGCTTTTTCCCTCTGTCCAGGCTGAGTGCAGGTACAGAGTCTCGCTGCACTGACACTTTTTTGGTATGGAAACTTTTTTTCCCTTTTTTTTTTTTTTTCCCCTCCTGCAACCACGTCAGGTCATTTCTATTTATAGCTCAGGGAAGAGCCCGGGCTGCCCTGATGGTGCTTCCAGGGGTGTCCTGGCTGGATGTGCCTCCCCTGCGAGGAGGGGGGATCGCTGTTCCTTGAGATCCCGGTTCTCGCGGGGAAGGCGAGCAGACCCCAATTCCCGGGATGCCATGGGAGCAGCTGGGATGTGCCCGGGAGGGGACGGGCAGGGCGAGCACGGCACAGCAGAGCCGCGATCCCGCAGCACAGGTGGGAGCAGCGCTCATGGAAAAGCACATTCCGGATACTTTGCACACCCAGAGCCCATCTGGAACCAGCCCTGGCACGGCCAGAGGTGCAGGAGCAGTGTGGTGCATGGTCTCAGGCCTGGAAGCCTGAATCATGGAATCATAGAATCAACCGGGTTGGAAAAGACCTCTGAGATCATCAAGTCCAACCCTTGATCCAACCCTGCTGTGGTTTCCAGCCCGTGGCACTGGTGCCACATCCAATCTCACCTTAAACACCTCCAGGGACAGTGAATCCACCCCCTCCCTGGGCAGCCCATTCCAATGGCTGATCCCTCTCTCTGCAAAAAATTTCTTCCTGAGGAATGTGGCTCGGTGCAGAAACTACTGGAAATACAATTTCCCTCCTTCCTTCTATCCCTACAACTTGAAAGGCTTCAGATTATCTTTTACTAAAGTCTTTAAATGCTCTGATTTCTCTAAAACCCTGTCTTGGAGCTCTGAGCCTTTTGATTTTAACTCATGGTGGGACCTCAGGAGAAGCCTCACTCCCAGCTCTGTCCCTGCTGTCCCCCCTCTGAGCACCCAAAGCTTTTTGGCACTTTTGAGGGGACCCTGGGTATTGCAGCTGAATATCAGAGCCCTGACAAACCCTAGTGTGCTGCTGTTCTGGATGTTTCCCTGCCATGCTCAGCTGGGTCACAGAGGACTGCAGGAGAGAAGGGCAGAATTACCCCCAGTTGAAAAACCAAACTAGTGCAGGATGAGAGATAAGGACAAGCCTTGTGTCAGCTGAAAAGTCTGTATCTTAAAATACTGATACTCATGATCTCACTCTGCAAGATCTGTCTGAATGCATCTTCCTTTCCTGCATGATTTTTTCCCCAGATTTTCTGCTTTGAAGTCTCCCTTGGACAGACATCTCCTTTGGACAGACATCTTCCCAAGTAGGCTCAGTCTGACTGCTCCAGCCATTTCTGCCAGCCTTGTGGCTTTGTGCTGAGGTGCAAGACTTGAGTGATGAAGGGGTTTAGGACAGAAAGATGAGACTGGGAAGGTCTTCAGTGCAGGCTTGCCTTGGCCACTGAGCAGTGCTGCAGAAATAAGAAGTGCTGATTTCCATCCCGCCCCCTTTTCTTTCCCGTTGTTTCTTGGTGTAACACTGACCTCCTGCAGATCCTCCTTGGTCAGTGCAATCACCCCCTGTGCTCGAATATAGAAATAAAGGCTCAAAGGTTAGAAATTATGGACATTGTTTCTTGCATGGCTGATTTGGAGCTTGGTGCAGAGTAGCTCTGGGTAGAGCTCTGCTGTCCCTTAGTGCTGCCTGACCCTCCATGGCCATCACTGATCCCATCGCTGATCCCTTTGGCTCCAGGGAGCATCCTTGGTGTCACACTTCTTCCTAACCCTTCCCAGAGAGGCAAGAAGCCAGGCTGGGATCTCATGGTCTCTGTTTCTTGGGTTCCAGAGGTTGTGCTGCCCTCAGCCAACGTGGGTCTGCCGCGACACCTCATCCAGATCCAGCGCCCTGGGCCTGCCTACGTCACCCACACAGGGCCCCTGGTCAGGAGGCTCCTGGAGCAGGACCAGCAGAGAAAGGCTCCATCCAACCCCCCTGCACAGACAGAGCCAACCATGGAGCCTCCAGGAGATGGTCCTGAGCAGGAGCCCCAGGTGCTGAGCAGAGGCAGCAGCCCTGGGAGCGGGAAAGGCTCCGTGGGAATGCCCCTGGCTCAGAGCTCTTTGCCATCACAGAGTGTTTACAACAGGGTTATTTTTGCAAGGAGACCTCCCTCACGTGTGCTACCATGGGGCTCCCTGCTGTGTGCCAGCAGGAAGGAATGATCTGCCTGCAGCTGGAAGCAAAGCAAAGAAGGAAGATGCTCTGGAGTGTTTTCCAGACTCCATTAAACCACCCATGCAAACAGCATTTAACTTCCTTGAGTCTTTTCCTGAAAGCCCCGTGTGAATGAAAGCAGATGAGCACAGGAGGTGGTGGTGATGCATTCTGTGCTCTCTGCTCTCAGGTCTGGAGGAGATCAGAATCTCTGCTGCTGCTCTTGCCTCACATGGCAGGAGCTGTTTGCTGCTCTGCTGCTCAGAACTGCCCCCGAGGGCTGGGCATGGAGATGAGATGCCTGAACGCCCACACAGCCACACACACAGGGCTCCTTCTCTGCTGCTGTGACCCTGCTGGCATCAGCACAGAGTGCCAGCACCCATGGGGGGGTTGGATGACTGGAGAAGTGCACTGGGAATTGTGTCCTGCTGAAGGAGTGTGGACTGGGAGGGAGAGGAGTTTACAGTGGGCATTTCCTTGTGCTTGTGTCCCTTTTTTCCCTGCCCTGCCTGTCCTTAGGGTGTGAGGTCTGACCAAGCTGCATTTACCACTTGACTTAAGAGGAAAGACTGAGAGAAGTGGGACTGTTCAGCCTGGAGAAGAGAAGCTTTGGGTGATCTGATTGTGGCCTTCTAGACCTGAAGGGACTACAAGGAAGATGGAAAGGGACTATTTACAAGGGCCTGGAGTGGCAGGAACAGGGGAATGGCTTCAAACTGCCAAAGGACAGGGTTAGATGAGATATTGGGAAGAAATTCCTCCCTGTGAAGGTGGAGAGGCCCTGGCAGAGTTGCCTAGAGAAGTTGTGGCTGCCCCATCCCTGGGAGTGTCCAAGGCCAGGTTGGATGGGGCTTGGAGCCACCTGGGCTGGTGCAAGGTGTCCCTGCCCCGGCAGGGGGTGGAATGAGATGAGCTTTAAGGTCCTTTCCAATTCAGGGCATTCTGTGATATCCATGTGTGGGACACACATGTCAATTAAAAACAGAGTGATGCAGCAGCAAAGCTGATTAATCAGCTGGCAGATGAGCTGCTGCTCCTATCTCACTTTTACAGACAAGCTGAGGTTAAAGCAGCCTGGGGGACATGAATTTTCACAAGTCCTTCCCCCAGTGTGACACTGCAGAGCCCATCCTTAGTGCCTCCAGCTGCTGGTGTGTGCCAGCTCAGCCCTCAGCGCTGAGGAATATTGTCAGGCTTTTTAAAACCATCTGCAAAGGCACCACCTCATCATTTTTGGCTGTCAGAGGTAGAACCCAGTTTTCTGGTACCACCTCTAGGACCACCTTCCTCCTTTAGGATGTTCCAGCTGGCACAGCAGAGCCTCCAGGCCCCTCTGACAGTGTGTCCAGCTCTGCTACAACAGGTCCACCCTGAGCGAGTGAAGTGGGGTCCAAATTGGGCAAAAACACTGAGTGGCTGCTCAGTGACCAACTACACCAGGCTGCATCCCTGAGGGGTGGCATCTCCTCCAGCAAGAGCCACCTGAGAGGGAGCAGGAGGCTCTGCAGAGGGGGGAGGGAGGTGCCCAGTTTGGCCACATGTACCTGTATCCCCACAGGGCTCTGCTGGGGCTGTGACCTCACATTTCCTTGGAGTTTCTAACTGGCAAACACGGGAATTCTTGTCATGAAGACACCAAAAGACACCCCTTCCCACAGGGGTTATCCCTTCTAATTTCAGATTCTGCTTCTGCAGGGCCTGAGCTGGTGTCGGATCATTTCAGCATTTAAAGCACTTGAAACAAAGTACTTTTACTTCCCTTGTGATGGTGAAAAAAGAATTGACAGGGTTTTTTTTCTTCCTAACAAAATGAAATTTTCTTGAGGAAGATGCTCTGGAAAACTTCACTGAAGTTATAAACACCTTATGTGATAATCAGCTGTATTTGCTGCTGCATCTAATGGTGTTCCCAAAGCTGCACTCTCAGATCAGGGCATTTTTGGCTGCTGGGGGACTGGTGCCACTCATCAGCTCAGTGCTTTGGGAAACAGTGTTGGGTTTCTGCAGGGGAAAAAATGTAGAGAATTAGAACAAAAAAAAAAAAAAAAAAAAAAAAAAAAGAAATTACCTCTTTCTGTGGATGTAAAACTAAATTTGTTCCCTGCCCTGTTTTGAGCCCTGGCACCCTCGTGCCCACAGCACGTCACGAGCCCCATGTTTAGGGACCTGTCCCTCCTGCCAACCCTCAGCTTTGGTCATGAGCCATGGGAATAAATAAATAAACCTCAGATTCTGACTTTGTTTCCTGTGGGGGATCCTGGAAAAGGAAGGCAGAAACACTGTGTGCTCCCCCTTGCTCACAGGATGGGGGCAGAAATAGCTGGGGGACAGACCCAGCTGGGGCTGTGTCTTTCCTGATGTTTGGGGGTTTGTGGGCACTGCCCCCCTTGGCACAGAGCTGCAGTGTGGGGTCACATCTGTAAGGGGTGGCAGCTATTTAAGGGCCACCTCGCAGCTGGCACGAGGATGGTGCCACATGGCAGCGCTGACGGCACTGCAGGAGGTGTGGGATGGGATGTGAACGCTGTCCAAGCCTCACAGGGCTTGCTCTGCAATCCCATATTCCCAGGGAAGGTGGACAGGGCCCTGATTTCCCTTCTGGTTTGCTGACAGCCATCCCTGCCCATGCAGAGGATGCTGGAGCAGGTGTGAGTTGTTTGCACTTGCACAACTCGGGGTAGGGAGAAGGAGAACATCCCACTCCTCCTCCTGGTGCAGGGTCTTGTTTATAGCTCTGTGTTAAACCATTTTCACTGTTGCACCTCCTCCTCAGGGAATGGCCTTCTCCTTCCTCAGGTTATTTACAGGCACTTCTGTGGTGGGAAATGGTGGAGGAAAAGGTTGAACTCATCCCTAGAGAACCAGAAACGGTAGCTGAGGTGACTGAGAAAACATTCCTGTTTTCCTTTTGCACGTGCAAGTGTTTCCACGTGTGCTGGAGCACGTCAGAGCTCGCCCAGGGAAGGTGTCCCAGGACACAACAGCACCTTTCCAGGTGGGGAATCCTGTCCCATGGCCAGGTCTGGGACTGCTGGAGGTGTTGTGGGCTCTCCTCTTCCTCACATGAGGTGGTTTTGTGTCTGAGTTTCCCTGCAGCAGGGTCAGGGATGTGTGGTTGGATCGTGCCTGAGCACTGGAGTTCAGGTGTGTTGGAGCTGCCTCGAGAACATTTTGGCATTACAGATTCCTGGCAGAACAGATTCCTGCAGCAGAGTGGCCAGAGGTAGAAAAGTTTCAAGGAATTGAATGATTTTGTCGTTAAAGAATAGTAGAAAATGTTTTATGCCTTCAGTGAAGGTTGGAGCGTTGCTTCTCCATGAGGAATTAGAGTAAAATGGAAACAGGCAAAACCAAGTGTTGTGAAAAGCACTTGTGGGAAAAAAGGGGGGAAAACCCACAATGAAGAAAGCAAAAGAGAAAAAAAAAAGAAAAAAAACAACCAACAAAACCCAAACATGCTGGCTTTGGTAATTCTTAAATTAAGTTTTTAGTAACTTTTATGGGAAATGTTAATTTTTCTGTCGTCACTGAGGACAAAAAGGACTTTTCCAGGGCTGCAAATCACAGGATGGTAATTCTGTTTCAGCTTGTACTTTCCATTAGCATTAATAAAATACTTGGAGCTCTGTTCAGCTCCAGCTGAAAGCATTCCCTGCTATTTTGGAGCCCTGAGGTCCAGCACTGCCTGGTGTTGGTGAGCCCAGGGCTGTGATGGGGGGTGTAGGGTACCAAGAGGGCTCATCCTGTGGGTGAACTCTGTGCTCTAGGAGAGGCTGAACCCCCTAAAGCAACCCATAAAGGTGCC
Organism: Pachyramphus minor; assembly: GCA_013397135.1. Classification (NCBI taxonomy): domain Eukaryota; kingdom Metazoa; phylum Chordata; class Aves; order Passeriformes; family Tyrannidae; genus Pachyramphus; species Pachyramphus minor. The sequence continues at coordinate 106,676 of VYXB01005360.1, forward strand.
CTGGGCACTTCCCTTGCTCTGTAGCCTGGCACTGGAGGGCTGGGCAGGCAAAAATTTGCTGGGTGGTGCAGGAATCCCTGCTATGGCAAAGCATCCATGGAACAATGGATGTGGCACAAGGGAACACTGGGGATCTGAGGACAGGAGGAGAAGGGGGGAGTCTCTTGGGGGTAGGGTGGAATTGCCCCCCCTCTGTCTGTCAACAGATGTAGCAGCACCTATTTAGTCATTCTAAATGTCCAAGTGGGGGCCCAGAGCTAATTGCAGCTCTAAATGACTGTTATTATGCTGGGGCTGCTCCCTGCCTGCTGTATGGAAACCAGATGCTCAGGTTATTAAACAGACACAAGGCAGGTGCTGACTGCCCTGTTTAAGTAAAATAGGAGCTGATTTCCTGCAGGACTGACTGTGGCCATATATATGCCAGCACCCAGGGATGGGAGGAGAAGGCTGGGGACAATGTGGCCATTGTGGCTTGGGGACCCCTGATGAGGGGTTTAGTATCACTTTGGGATGTGGCTGATGGATGGACTGGATGCAGAGCTGCTGAGGGTTCTGGGGTAGTTACTGTGCTCCTGAGCAGTGCTGTGTTCCCTGAGCAGGACACCAATGTGTGCTTAGGAAAACCTGTCCCTGAGGGAAGGGCCCTGGCAGGGCACAAGGTGACAAACCCTCAGCAGCATGTGGGGCTGATCCTGGGAGGTGCTGGGGTTTTGTTGGGGTGGTTTTCACTGAACCCTCTTCTCCAAGTGCTTCGCAACCATTGTGAGCACAGCAGGGCAAGAGTAGAGTTGGTTGTGACCAGAGCCAAGAGTTGCCCAGATGCAACTGAGGTGCTTCCAAAACAGCACTTTCCAACACTTTTGTGTCTGTAATCTCCACTTGACTCATCTGTCACCACATGGCCGCCTGTGCCAGCAGCAGCTCCAGGCGGGAAGTGCTCAATGCCTTCCCCTCACCTCGGGCTCGTGTTTGAGCCCTGGAGGAACTGAGCTGCTGCCAGAAGCTACAGTGAGTAGTTCCTACTGCTAGTAATAGTTTGGCTTGTGCCAAATACCACAGCAGTGTTCAGCTCGTCCTCACCACCCCCCGAGGTGGAGGGGAGGTGCTGCAGACACCGAGGAGATGGAGCTGCCAGTCCTGCTGCTCTCTGATCCTTCCCAGCTCTTCACAGAGTCTGTGGTGAGCTGCAAACTGCCTGATCCTCACAGAGATGTGGGTTTCTTTCCTTAGAGGTAGCTTGGGGGGTTATGTGANGGAGGGCTGGACTAGATGAGCTTTAAAGGTCACTTCAACCCAAATTATTCTGTGATGCTGTTGGAGAGACCCACGTGCTGTTTGGCTGCTGAGGCTGAACCTGGGTAGCTGGAAACTCTTGGAACAGCATCAGTCCACAGGGGAGGGGAGAGCTCAGTGCAGTTCCAACTCCCTGGGCAGGGGCAGAGGAGGGGCAGGACTGAGCTCTGCTCTGGGGGGACCAGGGACAGCACCCAGGGAAGGGCTGGAGCTGTGTCAGGGCAGGGGCAGGTTGGATCTCAGCAAAAGGTTCTTCCCCCAGAGGGTGGTTGGCACTGCCCAGGCTCCCCAGGGCAGTGGGCACAGCCCCAAGGCTGCCAGAGCTGCAGGAGGGTTTGGATGATGCTCTGGGGCACAGGGGGTGACTCTTGGGGCTGGGGCTGTGCAGGGCTGAGGGTTGAACTCCATGATCCTTGTGGGTCCCTTCCAACTCAATATATCCTGGGAGTCTGTGAGTCCAGGGCAAAGCTGGGACAGTCTGGACCTGGGCTTTGCTGAGTCATTTTTATTGGACTCCAAGAGCAGTAGAAAACCGTCCATTTTCATGCAAGAATTCCCCCTCCCCAAGCACTGCTGTGTCCTCCCAGGCCACAAAGATGCTTTTTTTTTCTGTCCCAGCCTTTGCTCTGGGTGCAGTTGTGCCACTGCAGCTCTCAGAGTGACTCTGCCTCAGTAGGAGCTTGGTATGATGTCAATGTTTCGAGTGGGTGAAGCAGAGGAGGCAAAAATAGACATTTAGACATTTTTCCAGTTTTGCCTTTTCAAAAAGGAATATTTATAGCTCAGTGCATAAACACAAGCTCTCTTTGTGCTACCAAATGCAACACACAGCACATCACCCCCTCACCCCCTCAGCCTCAGGATGGGTCCAGGCAGCTTTGATTTTCTGGCAGTGGGAGCCTCTGTCTCCCTGTAGCACAGCACAGGGCTGGAAGTGTTTCCAGTCCAAGCATGAAGCACCCATCAAGATCTCAGGGTGCCCAGGGGCTGGATCCCTGTCAACAAAGCTGTCCTGGCTCATCTCCAGGGTGGGGCTGCAGCACACTGGGGTCTGAGCCTCCATTTTGGGATCAACTCTGAAGCCTAACGAGGATGGTGATCAGGGTGGTTGTTACCAGGTCACTCTTTGCGGGGTGCAGAAGGTCCAAATCAGTACATGTCACTTTTGATGTGTTTTTCCATCTGTGGGATTTGGATAACAGCCTTTACTGCAGAGTTTTGAAGTGTTTTGAGACTTTTTCATGGTGTTGTTTCACAGCTGAACCACCTCACAAGTTCTAACCTTGCTTGCAAGGAGTTTTGGGTCTGTTCTCCTGTGTTCAGGCTCTTTAGCTACTGTTGTCTCCAATGTTTCAGCAGGAATGAGAGGTTGGATGTGGGTGGCAGGTGAAGAGGTTTTCAAAGGTCAGCACTGGTTCTTCAAAAAATGTGTGAATTGTATTTTCCAAGAAGGTTTTCCTGCTGCCTCTCAACCAGGAGTGCTGGTTGTTTTTGGCAACACTCTGCAATCTAAACTGCTCAGGGATGGTGCCTGAAGGGTTTTGTTGTGTGATGCTGCTCACCAGAGTGGCTGGTTTATATGTTTGTGTTTTTGGATCAGTTGTGACCCTTTGAAGAGCAGCTTGGTGCAGGGTTAACACTGGCTCACGTGCGAGTAAAACTCCCAGATCTGTGTGATAAGAAAAAGCTTAGTGGGCAGGAAAGTGGGGCTGGTGATGCCTGAGAGTCTCTGAAGGTGGAGAGGATTCAGTGCCTTGCAGGATCAGTCTTCCAGGATCCAGGGGGACTTAACTTTGGCACCTTAAAGCTTTAAATGCAGGACAAGTAACCCTGATAGCAGTGGGTTTAAAGCCTGGCCCGCTGTGCTGTGCTCACCGTGCAGCTGCGAAGGGGACCCTCCAAAACCTTGCCAGAGATGTCCATCTCACCTCAAACTGCTTTTGGTTTGATCTCTGGCATGTTTTCCCAGCTGCTAGAGTGGAACAAGCAGCTCCAGTCCTCTGGCCTGTCTCACAGTGCCCAGCTATGTGCCAGCTCATCAGGCTCCCCACGCTCGCTGCAGGAGCTGAGGTTGGCACTGCCTTCCTGGCTCCTGCATCCCTGCCCTGCTCCAACAGCCAGAGCCTCTGCTGCATCAGCAGTGGCATTTTGATTCCTCCCCTGCACAGGCAAAGTCCAGCAAGTTTGAGTATTCCAGCCCTGATGTGATTTCCAGAGCTCTGGGTGCAGGAAAACCTTCTGAGGGGGTCACAGGTGTTGTTTGAGTCCCTGGGTACCAAGAATTAGATTGGAAATGCAGTTCCATCCCCAGAATCCATCTGCTCCAGTGAAACCAACACTTCCAGAGGAATTTTGCTGTGTTCTTGGTTTTATTTGGGTTCAAGGCTTGTCTGGACATCCCAGCGTGGATGGGGATTATGGGGAGGGGAGCCTGATCACTGTAATCTCAGTCTTTCCCTACTGATCATTCTTTCCACCTTTATCAGTCTTCAGTGGGTGGCATCTGCTTTGAGTCCAACCTTAGTCCTGCAGTGGGAATTTTGAGTTTGCAGTTTGTGCTGGACATGGGATTTTTACACTTTTCTTGTAATAGAAACTTCTCAGTAGTTAAGTGAAAAACTTAGATGCTTTTTAAAATTTTTCTTGGTGCACAGTAGATGCTTTTTAAAAGGTGTTACATATTCTTGTTAAAAATCTGAAAGCCACAAACTGATTTTGGTTGGGTTTTGACCACAGATTTTCAGTTTCTAAATAGATAAAACATCTCTTCTCGTTGAGCCGGGGGAAGGAGAGAGACTTTCTCCTACACCTTCAGCTATGCTGGTGTGAGATTCTGTGTTACCTGTTCAGGAAGAACAGCACTGAAAATAAGTATTGTCTCCTCTGAAAAATGCAGATCATAGAGTCACAGAACACCAGATGGTTTGAGTTGGAAAGGACCTTACAGATCATCCAGTTCCACCCCCTGCCATGGGCAGGGACACCTTCCACCAGCCCAGGGTGCTCCAAGCCCTGTCCAACCTGGCCTTGGACACTTCCAGGGATGGGGCAGCCACAGCTTCTCTGGGCAACTGTGCCAGGGCCTCTCCACCCTCACAGGGAACAATTTCTTCCAATATCCCATCTAACCCTACTCTCTGTCAGTGGAAAGCCATTCTCCCCAGTTCTTTCACTCCAGGCCCTTGGAAACAGTCTCTCTCCATCTTTCTTGTAGCTCCTTCAGGTCCTGGAAGGCCTCAATGAGGTCACCCCAAGGCTTCTCTTCTCCAGGCTGAACAATCCCAGCTCTCCCAGCCTTTCCTCCCAGCAGAGCTGCTCCATCCCTCTGCTCATCCTGGTGCCTCCTCTGGACTCTCTCCAGCAGCTCCATGTGCTCCCTGTGCTGTTCCCAGGGCTGGAGCAGCTCTGCAGGGGTGTCTTACCTGAGGGGGCAGAGGGTCAAAATCCCTTTCTGGCCACAATTCTTTCTTCTCAAAGAAGTTGCACCTGAATTTTGGGTGCTTTACAGCAGCCTCACAGCCAAGGCAAGCCCTGCTCTGATACTCACCACATCACTCCTCTGTTTTCTTTCTAACCACGCACGGATCCTGCAGCACATTTCCTGGAAGATGCTTCAGCAATTAAATCAGCATCGATCCCCCTGAGCTGGAAGTGGGCTGTGCTGGGAGCCCAAGCTGTTAGCAGGGCCCTGGGGAGCTCTGTGGGGTGGAGATGAAAACATGCAGGGGAACAGAACCTCTCTGTGGCTGCCCCAGGCGTTCTGGGCCTCTGGCCAGGCTCCTTCGGGCGGGTTAATGGCAAAGTACAGAGCTGATAACGAGAGAGATCCCGGGCAGAGCAGAGCCAAGCCAGGGCTCCAGACCTGCTGATTCACTCTCTAATGGAGAAACAGGGATGCTCTGCCCATGCTCCCTGTCTAGACAGGGCAGGGTGGGCAGGGAAAGGTGCTCTGTGAACAGCCAGGTGGTTTGGGGCTCTGTAGACTCGTGTCAGCACTTCCACAGCAAACTCTCCTCCCTGGAGGATCCGATAGGGAAATGGTGTGGGAATGACAGGGTGAGGCTGTAAAACAGTTTGAGGCAGGAGTTAGAGGAGACTTGTTGTAACAGTGACCTTGAAGGCAGGTAAGGACATGGAGGGGCTGGAGCAGCTCCAGAGAAGGGCAACGAGGCTGGGGAAGGGTCTGGAGCACAAGTGCTGTGAGGAGCAGCTGAGGGAGCTGGGGGGGCTCAGCCTGGAGAGGAGGAGGCTCAGGGGAGACCTTCTCCCTCTCTCCAACCCCCTGACAGGAGGGGGGAGCCGGGGGGGGTTGGGCTCTGCTCCCAGGAACCAGCAGTGGGACAAGAGGGCACAGCCTTGAGCTGCCCCAGGGCAGGTTTAGGTTGGACATTGGGAATCTCTTCCCAGGGAGAGGGATCAGACCTTGGGATGGGCTGCCCAGGGAGGGGTGGAGTCCCCATCCCTGGAGGTGTTTAAGGACAGACTGGATGTGGCACCAGTGCCATGGGCTGGGTGACAGGGTGGGGTTGGGTCATGGGTTGGACTGGATCATCTCAGAGGTCTTTTCCAGCCTGGTTCAATTTGTGATTCTATAACACCTGGGGTGTTCTACCCATCTGCACCTTGGCAGGAATGGAAAGGCAGGGAGTGAGCAGAGTCACAGCGCTCCCAGGAAGGGGAAGAGCCTGCTGGAAAAGGCTTGGAGAATCTACTATAGGATGCTGTTTTGCATGGGGATTTATCTGTAGCTTAGCATGGAAAAATGCATCCTGCTTGGACAAGCTGGTCCAAGTGGATCCCTGAGAGCTCCCAGTCAGCAGGACAGTGGGATTTCGGGGTGAGTTTGGTGCTTGCAGCCATGAGAACTCCACCCTGTAGCAGTGCAATAGGGCAGGGGAAGAGTCATGCCTTTACCTGACTCTTAAAAATGCTTTTCACCTGTGAAAGATGTTTTGGGGTGAAGTTGGATGGTTTAGGAACCTGAGCCTGTTCCTGCCCTGCAACAGAGTTGGTTCCTTCTGTGGTGTCAGTGCAGCCAGGCTGGATGAGCTCTGGCTTTGGGGGGGTTGGGCCTGTCCCTGGTGCAGAGCCTTTGTTTGGACTGGAACAGACACACACAGGGGTTTGGTGCTCCTGGGAAACTGGTCAGGCCCAAACTGAGGGTTCCCTGTGAAACACAAGGTGTCCCAAAGCCTCAGTCCCAACCTGGGTGAGGCTCCCAACTCCTCCTTCCTGAGGGATTTGGAGTAGAATTTGTACAAGAGCATAACATCCAACAAGATGCCTCTGTTTACCCAATTAACTGTTTTTTGGGGAAGAAGCTCAGCAGGACACACTTCCCCACACATGGCCAGGGCTCCTCTGGGCACATTCCTGCTGTGGTCACGCTCAGCTTGGCCCTGCAGAGCAGCACTAAGGTCTCACTTGCCTTTGTGCTGACTTTAACCTGAAACTGCTTCATTTTCCAAGCTGCTGAGGACCCACCAGGGTCCAATCCAGCCCCTACTTTGCTGCCTGCAGGCAGCTGGCCCAGGACTGAGTGGGCAGAGCAGAAGTTCCAGCTGTTTCTCCAGCCAGGGATTGAGAGGTAGGATTTTGAGGTAGGTAAGACTTCACACAGATATGAACTTCACTTCAAATTTGGGCCAGACCCTTCACTTCCAGCACTGCAAATGAGGCAGGTCAATTATTCTGAAACAGAAAGTGGAAATTACAGCTCCCCTGGCTTTGCTCCAGCCTCTTGGTTTGCTGGAAAACATTCCAGCTGATGTTCTCCACGCACAGACTCCCAGTGGGATAAAAGGCATCCTGCTGCTTGTTTCCATGCAGATCCCTCCATCCCACCACCCTGAGCCTTGCCCAAGTCTGTGCTCGTGCTCCTGCAGTGCTGGGGAGCAGCTTGGTAACAGTTTTGAGTGCTGAGCTGCCCCCTGTTCTCTGCACCCTGGGACAGGACATGGATTACATAGGAAGAGATTTTTCCCAACTAATGTATTTCCCAAAAACTCAGTTTCTTTTCTTGCAGCTGGACAGGCTGGGGCTGGTACAAGTTTTCTGATCCAAAAGCAGAGCCAAGAGCTGTGCCTGGGAGGGACAGTCCCAGGGTGAACCTCTGCCCTGATCCCACATCCTGCAGGGAGGACAAACCTTCCTTCAGAATTATGTCACAGGAGGGACGTGCTGAGAAGTTTTACTTCTTCAAGCAGACAGCTTTTGGACAATTTCCAGATGAGTTCTGGTGATGAATAAGCACTTTTGCCCTGGAAAACTCTTCCTCCCCCTCCCTGTAGCAGCACAGTCCTCCAGGACTAATGGCCACATTGCCTGAATTCCAGGAGAGCACCTCCCCTCCCCTCCTCACCCCTCTGAGGGCTGCTGCTGCCTTTTGGGGGGATTTGGGTCTCCCAGGGCTATGGGACCCTCTGCCACCTCCAAACTGAAGCCACTGCATGTTTCCCAACCCTTCTCTTGGTGGGGTTGCCCCTCTGGTCCTGTGGCTGGTGACAAACTGAGGTCACTGAGTGCAGCTTCTGTCATGATTTGTCTGAGCTCACCTGACACGGGGTTGTGTCACCTGCTCCTTTGGGGCAAACCCGGGGGTCCCGTGGGTGTTGGTGAGGCTGTGGGTATCCCCACAGCAGCAGGACCAGGATCTCCTGCCCAGTGCTTTCCCTGACCCTCCAGGCTAATGGAATATCTCCTCCATGTGCAGCCTCTGGCCATTAAGGTGCATTTCCTTTGCCTCTCTTTTGCAGCATCCCACTCTGCTGTTGTCCAGAAACTTTGCTGGGGCTGGTTGGTTTGTCAGGTTGTTGGTGTTTCCTGGGCCTTTGAGGCTCCAGCTCTGCCTTTCCTCCCTTCTCTTTCATTTTACCTCTTTGTTTTTGTTTGTGGTTTTTGTTTTGTTTTGGGGTTTTTGTTTGTTTGTTTGTTTTGGGGGTTATTTCCCCCTTTTTTTTTTAATATCATTTTTGTATCTGAGCTCCAAAAGGGTGACTCCCAGCAGGGGAAAGCTTGCAAGGACATAACCCAGGCCTTTAGGAAAAGCAGTCATGACACATCTACGTGCAGCTTCCCCTTAAAGACGTGATGGACATTGCAGGATAAAGCAGAACATGCATAGAGCAATATAGCTCTAATCATATAGAGGCTAAAAATGGGCTGGAAAACACTCCAGGGAGTCAGTCCCTGCCACAAGTCCCAGCAGATAATTGCTGGTTTGTGGCATGCCTTGAGCATTAATGTGAAGGGATATTTTGGACTGAGAGCTGGGAACAGATCCCAGCGTGCCGGAGCCTTCATGAGAGCTCCTGGCAAGGGCTGGCTCTTCTAGAACACAAAATATTTGCAAGTCCTCCTGAGCTGCCTTCCCGTGGGGAGCAGTGGTGAGGACACAGGGCTGTGTGTGTGGATACCTCCCTCTCCACGGGCTGGATGGGGCTCTGGGAGAACCCACCCCCTTCATCCACTGTAGGGTCACGGGGCCAAATGCCCGAGGGTTTGTCTCTGTGAAATGCAATCTCCCCATGAAACGTGGGGGATTGGTTTTCCTGCTGTGAGCTGCCAAATGGCAGGGTTTGAGCTGGGAGTGAGCTCTGGGCAGAGGAGGAAAAGGGACAAATGGCAAGGAGTCACCAAATGTCTCCTCTGTCCTTGCCCGGGCTGAGGTCCTGCTCTGGTGAAGAGAGTTCTGCACCAAACCCTCTGGACTCTTGCTCTGTATTGACTTGAAAGAGAAATGGGTGTCAAAATCTCCAAACCAGGCTCTTGGTGTCTAAACCCCATCTGGAGGTGGGTCTGGCATTGTTCTGTCACTGGTGGGGCGACTTCTCTTCCTTTCCCTGGGTTGTCTGCAAGTCTCAGGTGACTTTGCAGGGAGGGAGTGGGTGCCCTCACTGTGGGACAGGGAAAAAAACACCTCATCTCTGGAAGGAGTTGAAGCAGGGGCTGAATGCCCCACTTGGACATTGTCTTTTATTATTTTTGGGGGGGTTAAAAACAATCTGATGTGAAACAAGGGGCCCAGCTTTATCCGGTGGCTGGATCCACACTCGGGCTGTGCCTCAGGGGCCGCCCCTGGGAGCATCCCCGGCTTTGCTCGGTGGAAAACTCATTAGCAGCGTGTGTGTGATGAATGAGGCTCTGTTACCACACGGACATTGCAGAAGGCAGCGAAGCCCCGCTGGGTTGTTCAGCATTTCGTGGTGCTCTGGAAACACCCCCGAGGGGGAGCTGGTGGGTGGTGCTGTGGGAGAGCGGCTCCGCTCAGCCTTCCCTGCTTTTCCTGTTTCCCTTTAAGGCTTCCTGGAGTGCTCGGTGCACTTCGGGCTGGAATTTGTGAATGAGCACTTTGGAAAGGGGTGGAGGGTGGGAGAGCCGGGCTGGGCAGGAGTCCCGGGACCCCTCACTGCTCCCAAACAGCTCCTCCGATGCTCAGGGAAGTCCAACCAGTTTGTTCCTCACTTCGGGCTTTGCCCTTGTGCCTCCACATTTTTCTTGCAGCTTCTAACCCAGCTTGGATAAAATCCTTTTTTTCAAGCTTTCTTTTTTTTTTTCCCCTCCTTCCAAAGTTTCCTCCCACTAAGGGGAAGCAGAATCTGGGGTCTGAATTCTTTACTGTCCCAAACAATTAGTATCTTATTGACTCAAGCACAACTATGCTCTCTGCAATCCAATGTAAAGAGCCGTGGAGCCAACAGCTCCTTCCAAGTGCTTTGTGGTGATGAAATGAAGGACCAGACCCCGTGTGCTGCCCCACACTCGGGAGCAGCTACTCCAGAGCCTGATCCTGCTGCTCCTGAGCACCAGCGCAGCGCCAGAACGGGTTCCTTGTGTCACTGAGCTCAGTGACCCCTCACGGGGTAGAGAGTGAGGAATAAGCAGGAACAAGCACCTTTCCCCGAGGCGGTGGGCTCCGTGTCGCCTCGGGGGCTGTTTGGGACCGTGTCCCCCTGGTTTGCTGGTGGCAGGGTTGTGTTTCTGTGCTTGGCTGCTCTCGGCAGCCTTTCCCTCTGGCCCTGGCAGCGCTGAAAACGCTGGTTGCATTACCCCGACCTTCTCAGGTTACAGGGCTTTTTGTCCCTGGGAGCTATAAAAAGCCTGTAGTGAAATTAAAACCACAGCGGAGCTCCTGCCTCTGCTGGCGGGATGTTTCTTTTCCTCTCTAGATGGAGCAGAGGAGGAGGAGGAGGGATGTGTGTGGCAGTGCAAGGAGTGTGGGTTTGCACCGGGGGGAACAAAGTCTGTCAGGGCTGTGTCTGTCCATGTTCCACTCCCACCAGCCCCCCAGGGAACCACACCTCCTTATTTAGCAAAGTGCCTGAAATTAGGCAAGACAGACGTGGTCCATTGAGTCATTTATGACCACACTTCAATTATGACATCAGCAGAGAACCTCGGAGGTGCTCCTGGGTGGAGCAACCTGGGCTAGTGGAAAGTGTCCCTGCCCATGGGCAGGGGGTTGGAATCCATGATCTTTATGGTCCCTCCAACCCAAACCACTCTGGGATTCTGTGATATTCTCTGTGCTTCCCTGGGCATGCTCTGACTGCATCTACAGGCTGTTTGGGGGCAGAAGGTGGCCCCTGCCTGTGTGGCACCTTTTGTCACAATTTGTAAGCAGCCTCCTCCTTTCCCTTCCCCTCTGCTGATGATTCCCTGTTCATGTGTTGAGGACCAGCTCCATGTGTTGCTGGAGAGCCCTCAGGACTCCCCCCTGCCATCATCTTGGTGAGCCAGGGTGGGGACAGTGGGCACACTGTTAATAAGGAAGAGCATGTAAGGAAGAGGGAGGATGTGGAGTGAGGTCTGTTGGTGGAAATAGTAGTGGAGAATATAGGAGTATGTGTCATGTCTTCCAAAGAGTGGTGGGATGCCTTGCTGGGTGCTATAAATTCCCATGGATTTAAATTAGTGGTGTCTCTGGGCAACAAGCCAAAAAACCTGAAGTTGAATCATTGAAAAAGTTCACTGGGATTGTTGGGGGTTTTTTTTTACCCCTTTGGAAAATGTCAGTTTCTGGAAATCTCTCTGACCTGGAAAAGGATTTGTCCAGGAGCTTTGTGAATTTTAGACTGGACTGTCAGAGAGGGAGGGATGGACACCCACTGGTCAGACTGGCCCTGTGTCCTTTGAGCTGAGCTCTGCCATGCCCACCTTCCTGAGGTGTCCACAGTGCCCTGAACTGTTCCTGGCAGGGATGGTGAGAAAATGGAGGAACTGGTGAACAATGTCCCAGATTGTACCAAAAAAGCCCTGGAACAAAACCAGGCCTGGAAACCACATTTTGTTCCCACAAATCATTGTTTCTCAAGCTGTCAGAGCTGCAGCACCATGACCAGGCTCAGATTGCCTTGCTGGGAAAGGCAGGGATTGCCCAAGGAGGAGAGTCTCCTCGAGCAGCCTGGCTGCTTCATGGGTGATTCCCTGACTGAAAGGGTGCTCCAACATCCTTTCATCTTTTCCTCCTCTCAGCTTTTGTTTCTTCCCAGCCTGAAGGACAGGGAGGTGCTCCAGTGGCAGATTTTCCTCCCTTCTCCTTTGCCACCTCCTCGTCCCAGCTGGAACCTCTTGGGAGTGGTGTATCCCTGTGCTCCCCTGCTCCCAGAGCATGCTGTACTTTGCTTCCAGGTGCTGTTCCAGCTGTGTCCTGCCAGCACAGCCCAAGGCACAGCTTCCTGAGTCACCACTTTGCTTGGAATGAATTCCACCATCGCCCTCCTTGCAGGGAGAGGTGACCTTTGGGAAGGCTCTGGGATGCCCTGCAGGGAATGTCCTGCCCTGCTACCAGGCTGGACCTGCTGGCTTCAAGCCCCTGGACACCTGCAGGAGCTCTTGCTGCTCCTGGCCTCTCCATTCCCATTCCTGCAACAGCAGCAGAGGGAAACCCCATGGCTGGCAGTGATTTATCTGTGCATCCTGCACGGGGCCAGGGCCAGGTGGGTGAGATGATCACGCTGTGAGTTGTCTGCAAACCCCTGGCTGTTCTGTGCATTTCTGCACAGGTTTTTCACCCAGAAATAATTCCCAGCCTTGCCAAGCCACAGGTGTGTTTCCCAGAGAAAGCCAGGAGTCTGCAATGGGGATCTGGAGATGGTGATCTGCCTCCAGCTCTGTTCACCCCCCGAGCACCACCAGTGCTCATCAAACCATCACAGGAGAGTGGGACAAAGTTATTAAAAAAAAGCCCTGTTGAGTCAAGAGGTGCAGAAAACTTGGTTTCTAAACTCCTTCTCAGAGAAGGGTTTAAGTGCAGCTGAGTCCTCTCTTAGCCTTGGATTGTGTCAGCAGATAAAATTTAAGGAATTATAGAGGTGTGATTGAATCACTTTGTCCCGCAGGTTTTAGTGATGGCAAATCAGATATATTGCCTTAAAATTAATTATTTATTATGACAAGTGAGGAGACTAAAGGTCTTAATCAGAATTCTTTACAGAGTGTAACAGCTAAAAATCTACTAGTTGAGTATAATACAGCATAAATGAGTAAGGTGCACTGTATCAAAGCAATTCTATTAAAGCAACTGTATCAAAGCCAAAAACCCCCCAGTCATTAGGTAGAGACTGATATAACTCACCACATGGGATAGTGGGCAGGTCTCTCTCTTAACCCCTGGGCAGTGACCATGAAGAGCTGTCCCTGCTTCATGGGAGAAGGAACTGCAGGGACAGGACAGGGAGTAATGGGTTCAAACTGAACAAGTCCCCTGGATAAATGCTTTTCCAGGGGAAGTTGAGGTTAGATATACAGAAGAAATTGTTCCCCGTGAGGGTGGTGAGGCCCTGGCACAGGTTGCCCAGAGAAGCTGTGGCTGCCCCATCCCTGGAAGTGTCCAAGGCCAGGTTGGATGGGGTTGGGAGCAACCTGGGCTGGTGGAAGGTGTCCCTGCCCATGGCAGGGGGTGGATGAACTCTAATGTCCCTTCCCATCCAAACCATTCTGTGATTCTGTGATTCTACATCTTGGTAAATAACACAGGATACAATAATTGAGACATACTGGTTATTCCAGATGTACCCAGGGAACAGGGTGGATGTGCTCCACTCTTTTACTCCTTTCCTCTTTGAGAGCTGACTCGGTGCAGGCTGTGCCTCATCAAACTGCAGATGGACTCATAGAATACTCTGAGCTGGAAGGAACCCACAAGGATCATCCAGTCCAACCCTCGGCCCTGCACAGCCCCATCCCCAAGAGTCACCCCCTGTGCCCCAGAGGATCATCCAAACCCTCCTGCAGCTCTGGCAGCCTTGGGGCTGTGCCCACTGCCCTGGGGAGCCTGGGCAGTGCCAACCACCCTCTGGGGGAAGAACCTTTTGCTGAGATCCAACCTGCCCCTGCCCTGACACAGCTCCAGCCTTGGGTCCTGTCCCTGGTCACCAGGGAGAAGAGATCCATGCTTTTTAAATTTTGGAAAGGATCTCTTTTCAGTACCCTGAAGGTGAGGACATTGCTGTCTCCAGTGTTGTGGGGTTTCCAGCGGGCAGGGACCATTCTTGGTGCTGGAGAAATCCCACCTTCCCTGAACTGTGCTCTTTCTTTCCATCTCATCACTTTTGGACTTTATTTTTGATAGTCCCCAGGTGATCTGGGGAAGGAGTGTGCAGGTGGGCAGAGAGGAGCTTCAGGACAAGGACAGAGCCTCAGGAGTTGAGACCCACCTTCTTCTTTGTGTCTTTTCACTTGTGGCATCCAAGGACTTGTTCTCCTGCTATGCTTTTCATCTGCTTTCTCTTTCCTTTCTCCTATAAAATATTTTGAGAGGGTCCTCTGGGAATATCCCAACTTGGTCTGGGGGATCTGGAGAAATCCCCAGATGCTCCAAGGGACAGATGTTTTGAGAGCCATTGCTGAACCAGTTCCTCAGCATGGAGCTAGGGGGAGGTACCGTCTTTCAGATGAGATAAAATCAATGTCCCTGTGACCCTTCACAGTTCTAAAGTGCTTTTTGCAGGACTGGAGATGTTAAGGCCATTTTTAGGGACAAATGCCTGTACACCTTCCTTGTCATTTTGGTTCTGTAGCATTAGAACCTCTGCTGCTTCTTCCCAGGGACATCTGTGCTTCCTTTAGTGTTGTGTGGCTGTTGCAGGAGACACCAAACATTCCCTATCCTCCAATCAATTCAGGAACTTGTGGGATGAGAGGCATTAATTATATAAGTGACAGTGGTGGGGGATTTTCATGGGCAGGAGCAGGTGATTCACTGAGGGGTTCCCTTTGTATTGACCACAACTGATGCTCCAGCTCCTGCTCTGGCTTCCTTATGTCAGGGGAAAGGTTGGTCTGAGAGCAAAGAAATTTGGAAAAAATCCATTTTGTTGGGCACTCCCACACTGGTGCAGGATGGAGACACCTTGCCTGGCACTGTGGTCCATGCCTGGCCTGGCTGGAAGGCAGGGAAGGCACATTGTGGGGGCCAGTGCTGCCTGTTGGCAACTCCTCCCCATCCTGTTGTGGCCCTCTGAGCAGCTAAGGGCAAGCAGATGCAGAAGTGAGATGATTTTCTTGGCCCAAAATATGCTTCAAGTGTGGGATTCCCTCTAGAAATGCAAAATCTTTTGCTTTTGCCTCGGTGCAGTTTCATTTTTGCAGCTGCAGGAGAACAAGAGATTAAAACTACCAGGATTGAGAAGGTGTTGTGAACTACAGAAGAACCAACACTTGATGTAACAGTCCCATAGTCCCTCTCTTTAAATGAAAGCATCTCCCAGCTGGTGTTAATGTCTCCCAACTGGTGTCAGTGTCTCCCAACTGGTGTCTCCCACTGTCACAACTCTTGAACCCCAGCCACTGTCACCACCTTACAGACGCCTGCTTTTGATGTGGGGGGGTTTCTTTGCAAGCACAGAGATGTGAGGAGCTCACTCGAGGACACAGGTGGTGGGAAGAGGCCCCTGAGCTCCTGTGGGGGCTGTGTGGGGGTGGGATGCAGGGGCAGGAGCTGGGCCCTGAGCAGGGAGGGGACCACAGCCCGCTTGGCTGAGTGGGGAGGGCAGCCCTGAAGTCCAGGGCTCCATCTCCAGTCACTTTGGGACTCCCCAAGGAGAGAGGAGAGACCTCACAGCAGCTACAACTTCCCATGGAGGGGCAGCTCCGATCTCTGCTCTGTGTGAGCAGGGACAGCACCCAGGGAAGGGCTGAAGCTGTGTCAGGGCAGGGTCAGGTTGGATCTCAGGGAAAGGTTCTTCCCCCAGAGGGTGGTTGGCACTGCCCAGGCTCCCCAGGGCAGTGGGCACAGCCCCAAGGCTGCCAGAGCTGCAGGAGGGTTTGGACAACGCTCTCAGGGTCAGGGTGGGATTGTTGGGTGTCCTGTGCAGTCCATGGGTTGGAATGGATGATCCGTGTGGGTCCCAACTCAGGAGATTCTGTGATTCCCCCACCCTGGTATATTTTCATTGTAGTTTCCTCTTTTCCCTGGTAAAACTCATTTTCCCCCAGAACTTTCCCCGTCCATGTGGTTTTAATCACCCGCACGTGCTGAAGGAAACCAGAGGTGTCCCGGCCCCATCCACGGGCCCTGTGTTTGTGTAGGGCTGCTGCTCCACACCTAAGGCTTCTTGGCTTGGGTTTTGTCTTTCATGAATCAGGCCTCAGGGGAGGAAGCTGTTGGATAATACAGCCATTTGTTTTGGCAGCTGCCTGCGGGTGCCGGCCCTCCAGCCTTCCTGAATGTGCTCTCACATGTGAGCAGCTCAGCCCACAGGGGCAGCAGGGCCTTGATCTGTAACCTTAATAAAAAGCTGGTCAAAATAACAATAAGCAAAGGGAGCAGCTCCCCCAGCTCTGCTGTCACACAGCATGAGCCCACACGGGATGTTCTCCTCAATCCTGGTCCCTGTGTGAGGCTGCTTGGTGAGTTTGGGATCCCAGAGCCCAACAAGCTGCAAGAGCAAAGTTCTTCATCTACCCAACCCTGTGAGGACAGAAATCTCCTCTGGAGGAATCCCAGCTTCTCCTGCCCTGCACACTGCAGAAATAAGTCGATTAAACCTTAATAAAGACATTCAGAGTTCCCATCCCTGATCTTCTGGCAGCCCTTTGTGAGGTAGATGAGGCATCTGCCAGAGGGCAGGGTTAGACGGGATATTGGGAAGAAATTCCTCCCTGTGAGGGTGGGAAGCTGTGGCTGCCCCTGGATCCCTGGAAGTGTCCAAGGCCAGGTTGGATGGAACCCTGGGCTGGTGGAAGGTGTCCCTGCCCAGGGCAGGGTGTGGAATGAGATGAGCTTTAAGGTCCTTTCCAACCCAGAATGTCTAACCCAGATCATAGAATCCATGATTCCATGGGGTTCTATAATCTGTGAGTCTGTGATTCCATGATCTCCCATGGTCCTGCCCTTGCAGCACCAGGGATGGGGATAACAGGGACAACTCACCCTGGTTTCAAGAAGCAGAGGTCTGTCGGGATGAGCTGGGAGTCTCCCCAGGATGACTCAACACCTCAAGACAGTGTTTTAGGGCTGATGAACTAAAGATAAAATATTTAGACTCTTCCCTCCCAGCCAGGATGCCTGGAGGGACCAGCCAAGGCCATGTCCTGCCCTGGTGAGGGGTGACTCCAGGGACTGGCCCCCACTGGGAGTGGCTGGGATTGAGTCACTCTCCATGTGTCTCTCAAATCTGTCCCCTCTGTATCTGCAAAATTCCCTTGCAATGAGCTGTAATGAATAAATAACTCCAAACAAGACACTTTTTATCCATACTAAAATCAAGAATGAATAACCCAATGACAGATTACCTCAAGCTTTCGAATCTAGAAAAATACTGAGAAAAACTTCTCCATTAATTTCACTGCTTTCTCTTCATCAGTGGATATTGGGAATTGTCTCCTCTGAGACTCCAGATCCAAGTCCTGCAAACCTACTGCCACAGGGGCAGATGACCATTTGTTGCTGTGCCCTGATCCCTGGGCACACTGTTCCTTTTGCAGCACCGTGTGTAGAATCAGTGAAAATCAAAAGGACGTGTTTGGACCTCTCCAAATCCGTAAGTGCTCTTAGCAGACACCAGGCAATGACCTTTCTTCCTTGTCATCTCTGCTGGGCAGTGCCAGTGCCTTCAGTGCCACCCTGCCCTGCCCTTGGCATGTGCCAGGAGTGTCCCTATCCTGGTGACACACCAGCTGTGCCCAGGCTCTGTCTGTGGCACTGCCAAGAAGTCACTGTGCAGGGTTGATAACACTGCAATTATTCCCCCTCAATTCTGTCTGGGAGGTTCCTGTTGGCTTTGGGGCACTGATCCCATGGATGCCATGTGTGCTGCCAGTGTGAGGTTATTATAATGTGATCCAGCCATTTGAAATAACATTATTAGCTACAGAAAATGCAGGGCTAGTTAAACAGGAATATTATTCCATTAGAAAATGTTTTAATGAAGAATTATCTGGAGGGGAAGGTGGAGAGATGTAAAATTAAATCAGAAGAAAGCTCACAATTTTTTTTATCCTTTCTCTGTAGGTTTTTGATGGGTTTTTTTTCCCTGTTTATTTGTTTATTTATGTGTGGAGGTTTTTTGAAGGTATTTTCACAGTGTAGCTGAAAAACCTGAGTACAGACTCTGGTGGTACAAGGCTGTTCTGCCAGTTCCTGTTAGAACCTTTTCCTCTCCATGAGACCCAGACTGATCCAGCCTTGGAGCCAAACACAGTGTTGATAAACCCCATTGGTTTGGGGGTTCCTCTTGCTTCTGGACTCATCTCTACCCCTGTTTGCATTTCAGTCAGCAGGGAAGGGCTTGTACACAAACCCACACCCTCAGGCAGCTCTGAGTGGCATCATTCAGATCCTAATCATGGGCAGCCTCCTGCAAGCCCAGCCCTGGGATAGATGGCACAATGGAGTGGAAGGGAATTAGGGAATGCAAGAGCATAATTAAATAAAATGGAAGGTGCAATTAGATCTGGTTAGCTCTGGATGCCAGCCTGCACCCCCAGGCTGTGCTTTGGGTTCTGAGCCTCTTTTTGTGAACCTACCTGGCAAAGAGGGTGTCAAAAGGGCTGTGTGTTTTCTCTGACCAGCACAGACCACTGCTCTATAAGGGCAGTTTAATATTCCCCCCTAAACTGGGAAATCCTGTTGTTCCATGATTGAATCTCTCCATGTGTGGATGCCCAAACTTAACTTCAGGTGTCACCCACTGTGTCAACACTTGAGACATGCCCATGGGGGACAGTGCTGTTGTTCTTCCCCCAGAGGGTGGTTGGCACTGCCCAGGCTCCCCAGGGCAGGGGTCACAGCCCCAAACCTGCCAGAGCTCAAGGAATGTTTGGATAATGCTCTGAGGGACAGGGTGGGACTGTTGGGGTGTCCATGCAGGGCCAGGAGTTGGACTGGATGATCCTTGCCGGTCCCTTCCAACTCAGGACATGCTATGGTTCTGTGATTCTGCTTCCCAAACATCCCAAACAAGAGCCAGAGTTCCCTCCTTGCCATCCCCTCTAAGGTCAATGTGTTGCTTGCACCACACTTGGGATTCAGCCACGGCCCCAGACAGCAGTGGCTGCCCAGGACCTGTCAAGATCCCAAAGCCTGGGAAGGTCCAGCCCCCTTTGAAATAACCTTCAGCCTCCTGGTGGTGATGGTGGTGGTCAAACCTTGGTGCAGCCAAGGCTTCCAAGGCAGGTCAGAGCTGGGGGGGTTGAGGTGATGCTCCCATGGAGCTGGTCGAGGACTGACGGGCGATGTTTTGGGTGTCCCTGTGCCAGATGTGCAGGGGCTGCTTTCAATGTTCCTTTGAAACACGGTGTTGGGGACAACTTGGCACAGCCCAGGTGATGCCCTTGCATGCCCCAGTGCCACCCTGGGTTGGCAGAGACCTTTCAGCCCATCCCTGTGGCACTGGGGGCAGGTGAGTCACGGTGGGACAGCCCGGGTGTGCCTTCTGGAGCCTGGCTGAGGGCCCTGCCCTTGCTGGGCACCCTCTGGTGCCCCGTGGGACTGCTGGGGTGGAGCTGTGAGCCCTGTGCCCTGCCCCTGCTGCCCCACACACCCAACACCTCACTGGACCTGTTCCAGTGCAAACTGGGTCTGGTTTTGCTCTGGGGACAGAGATCCCTCCCCATATGAAGTGGGACTCGTGCCCCTGACCTGCTGGAGCTCTGCTGCTGAGGGGCACAGGCAAAGAGTGACACAGAGTTCACCAGTGTCTGTGGTTTGGGGTGGGTTTTGGGTCAGTTTGTGTCTGTGCCCCTCTACCCTCTGGCACTCTCCCACATCAGAGGAGAGGGTGGCACCGGGTTTGCACCTCCCAGGGTGAGAAATCCCCCCTTTTTCTTTGGTGCTGTAGATAAGCTGAAGCCAAATTCTCTTTATAACCAGAACCTTTTCAGTTATATCAGGACTTTAGGCTTTATGTTTTCTACTCTGAAGGGCATTTCTCTGTGTTTTCCTTTGGGAATCCCCGAATTCCCTGCAGACTGTCTGTCCACCCGTAAGGCTGCACAGCAGCTCAGAGCCCCCTGACCCTTCCCCTGCTCTTCTCTGTGCTCACACCAGGCTGGTTCTGCTGGGCACAGTGGGAATCCTGCTGGGTTTGTCATCAGGCAGAAGTGCTGGGGGCAGAGTCAGGACCTCCCTCACCATGGGATAAAGCCACACACTGTGCTCCTGGGAAGAGGCTGCCTTATAGGATGACATTAAATGCCCAGAGGGAAGAATTATTTCTGCTTTAGCCACCTCGGGATGGTGACATCCCTGAGGATGTCTCATCCACGCTGACTTTTAATGACTCTGAGGAGACTGGGACCTCTACCCATTTCTACCAGCAGTCTCCTGGTGGATGTTACTGGGTGGGGGGCAGGTTGGGGACTGGGCCACAGGCAGAGATGAGGCTTCACTGCAGCTGCACTGAGACAGGAGCCCCATTCTCCCACCAAGGGTGGGCTAGGCAGGGTCCCATCCCCATCCCAGGGGCAGAGCTCTGTCCCTGTATAGCCCTGTGCCACCCCTCCCTGCCTGGCACAGCTCTGGATGCCCCCCTGTGCTTTTCTGCCGTGTCCTCCTCGCATTCCACGGCTGCTTGGCTGGCAGAGGCAGCACCCCCAGCCTGGTTTTGGGATGCCATCCATCATCCCCTCGCTGGCCTGGGTGTCTTGGCAGGAGGCTGGGACACCTCCCTGTGCCTGGGGATCGCCAGGAATGCTCTAATTACCGCTGGAACAAAAGCTGCTCCCCAGTGGTGCTGAGCACGGGGCTGATCCTCCCCAGCCCCCGGGGATGCTCCGGGAGATCCCGCCGTGTGCTCAGCACACGCTCCTGCACATAGGTTTTCCCTCAGGTTCATCTTCTCTGCGCTGTTCTGCTTAAAAGGCGTGTTCGGGGCATGCCAAGAGCTCGCCTGGAAAAAGCATTTCCTCCTCCCCCTCTGTCCAAGCACTGGCTCACATCTACCTTGAGTGATGGCACCTGAAATTCCAGGAGGAGGTTTTCCCAAGCAAAAGCGCCCCACGCTCCCCAGCTATTTGCTGCCGTGGTGTTTGCCAGGCTCTTGGCTGGTGAGTCAGCAGCATTCCTGCTCTTTGATTTTTTTTTTTGTTTAAATCTGGGATTTTTGCTGAAGCAGCATTTTCCCCTTTATCTCCGTGCCAGCACATTTGGGCAGGTCCCTGTGTCTCTCCTCGCTGTCCCGTGGCCCCGTGGGAGTCAGACACGGAGGGAATGGCTGTGGGTGCCCTGAGGGATGGCACAGGCTCCCCACAGCCAGGTGTTGGGATTTCCCCACGGGGCACTTCAGCAGCCTGGTAGAATCCCCCAACACCCCTGCCTGGGGCAGCAGGGAGCAACTTAGTGGCAGCTTTTTGGAAATTAAAGGTGCAAAGAAATGTTGTCCATAGCAGGGGTTTTTCCCAGGAAAAAAAGGGGCAAAATTGTGTGCAGGTTCTGGCAAGTGAACCTGGGAAGTTTTTGTCACAGAATCACAGAATGGTTTGGGTTGGAATGGATCTTACAGATCATCTACTTCTAACCCCTGCCATGGGCAGGGACACCTTCCACCAGCCCAGGTTGCTCCAAACCCCGTCCAACCTGGCCTTGGACACTTCCAGGGAATGTGAGTGTCCTGCAGGACTCCATCACCACCGTCCCTTTGCCATGACATGCATCCTCATGGCAGGGAGGAGGGAGGGACGTGGTGATCCACTCTTCTATTTCTATATTTAAGAATCCCTGGAGCCAAGGGGCGGGCCAGGCATCTGTGGTGTGGGGAGTGCTCTGTTGGAAACACCTCCCTGGGATTCCTGGAGAGAGAAGTGAGCCCAGCCAGGCAGAGCTCTGTGCTGGAGAGGCACAAGGGACGCAGGCTCTGGCATTGCTCCCAAGCCCTTACAGTGATTTTTGTACCTGTGCTGGTACTTTAGGAGCCCTCAAACCCCTGCTGTCTCCATTCCAAGATCTGGTTTTGTTGCAGGTGGGGCTTGTAGCAGCCTCTCCTCTGTGTTTGCCTGACAGTGCCCGTGGTGCTTTTATGTGATTCTAATCTTGCCGGAGCGTGGCCATCAGCCTCGGCGTTTTTCATGCTGTGTGTCAGCTCCCTTTTCTCTCCTTGGAAGATTTCCAGGACAGGGTTTTGGGAAGAGCAGGGCTGGGGCACTGCCCCTCATACATGCGACCACGTTTCCTCACAGCAAAGCTCCCCAGCACTGGGTCCTAGGGAGCTTTTAGGGTCAAGTATTTGTGTTTTCATCAGCTGCTGGTAAAATCCCTTGGACATGGTGCTCCCCCCTTGAGTGGGCAGTGCCCCCCTTGGCACTGCAGCCTCCTGGAGCTGTGCTGTTGGTTGATTTGGGAATGCAAAGGTGGCTTTTATCCTGCCTTTGCTGCAAAATGGGTTTTTCCTAGAGGCAGTGCAGGATTGGGCCCTTCCTCGTGCTCCATCCCTGTCCTTGTTCTCAGGCTGGCTGCTCACCAACGTGGGGAGGTGTCCCTGTGAACTGGCAGAGCTGGCAGCCCAGCAACATTCTGTGCCCTGGGCTGACCCCACAGTGTGGGCAGAGGGTAAGGGGGGATTCTACCCCTCTCCCCACTCATGTTAGACCCCCCTGAGGAGCTGCTTCCAGCCCTGGGGTCCTCAGTGTAAGAAAAACATGGAGCTGTTGGAGCAAGTCCAGAGGAGGCACCAAGGTGATCAGAGGACTGGAGCCCCTCTGCTCTGGAGCCAGGCTGGAGAGCTGAGGGGCTTCACCTGGAGAAGAGAAGATCCAGGGAGACCTTGGATCCCTTCCAGTGCCTAAAGGGGCTCCAGGAGAGCTGGAGAGGGATTGGGGACAAAGGTCTGTAGTGATGGGATAAGGGGGAATGGCTTCCAGAGAGCAGGGTTTAGATGGGATATTGGGAAGGAGTTTTTCCCTGTGAGGATGAGGAGGTCCTGGCACAGGTTGCCCAGAGAAGCTGTGGCTGCCCCTGGATCTCTGGAAGTGTCCAAGGCCAGGTTGGATGAGACTTGGAGCAACCTGGGCCAGTGGAAGGTGTCCCTGCCCGTGGAAGGATGTGGAAGTAGATGGTCCTTAAGGTCCTTTCCAACTCAAACCTCTCTCTGTTTTTATGATAGCCCTGCCAAATTTGGGCTGCCCCCATATCAACCCCACCTCAGTTCTCCTTTCTCTGGGATTAATGCAGGGATGTCTGTCAGCAGCTGGAATAAGCTGCAGAAAACCAAACCCATACTTAGTTCCTTCGTAAGATAGAGATTTGTCTGCTGCCTGAGAAGGAAGATCCCCTGTGGCTGGTGCAGGGCTGACATCACTGGGATGGATGGATGGATGGATGGATGGATGGGTGGATGGATGGATGGATGGATGGGTGGGTTGTGCAGCAGGGCTGTTCCTGGAAGGCACCAGCCTGGCCTGGCTTCACTCACCCTGAGCCTGACAAATGCAGCCTGATGGGATTTTTTTCCAAGTGCAGTGTCTGGATCTCACTGTCAGGGAGCTTTACAAGCTGACAGACAGACACACAGATCCCTGCAGAGCCTGCAAAGCTCGGGGAGACCACAGAGCTGGTGAGAGGGTGCTGATGGCACATCCCTGCTCTGCACCCTTGGTACCTGGATGGTTCCTTGCTCCAGGCATCCTCCAGCATCCTCTGGTTTGTCCTGGCAGAGCCCAGGGGAGAGTGTGGAGCTGCTCTGCCCACCCTGTACAGGTGCTTTTGGAAACACTGTCTGTGGGTTTTAGGGGAAGCTGCTCTTGCTGCACATGAGCCCCATGTTGTGGTCACGGGCAATGGGCTGCCAGGGGTAAAATGAACATGAAGGCAACTGGTTTTGGAGTGAAAAACATGCTCTGAGTGCCAAATATTAAAAGCTGCTGGGAAAAAAAGAGCATTTTTGTTGTTGGAAAATGGCCTGTGACCCACAGGTCAGGCAGGGGGTCAGAGCCCTCATGGAACAGGGCAGGGGCAGGATGACCTGTGCTGCTCTACAGAAACGAGCTCAAGGGCCCTAAAAGAGACACCAAGACACCTCCTGGTGCACTCAAAAGGTTTATCCTTCCCTCTTGTCCATGGAGTGTTTCCAACAAAGCAACATTTTCTTACTGGAAACCCTGTGAAGGCAGTGAGAGACCCAGGGCTGCAGAGCAAACAGAAGTGGCATTTTCTGTCACTGCCCCTCACACTCTGCAGTCCTGCTCTGATCTGGGGGGGCTTTTCATCTTCTTTGGCATCCTCAATGTGCAGCAAATCCTCCTCACTGCCTGTACTTTCTGCACTCCCTATTTTTTCCACGTCTCCTGGTGAAATCAAGGTGTTTGAACAACCCTGAAGTGTCCAAATCTAAAGATCTCCATATCCACATTTCTCATCACGTTGCATCCAGCTCAGCCAAGTCACACAAAAGGCCCAATCCACATTTTGTTGCTTTAGAGAAGCAGAGACTTTACCCCTCAAGCCCAGCAAAAGTTGGTTATTTAATCCTGAGTAGCCCATGGAGAAGTGAATGGGGATGGGATTGCTCTGAGCCTTTTCTGTGCCAACTTTCTGGATTATAAGGTTGGAAAAACATGGTCTCAGTTTCTGTCTTCATTGCTTATCTCTTTGCACAGCATTTTAACACCAGCAAATAAAAGATGAGGATGAGTTGGAAGGGAGTATCTCAGTTATTAAAGCCACTGAAAAGTTATTC
Organism: Pachyramphus minor; assembly: GCA_013397135.1. Classification (NCBI taxonomy): domain Eukaryota; kingdom Metazoa; phylum Chordata; class Aves; order Passeriformes; family Tyrannidae; genus Pachyramphus; species Pachyramphus minor. The sequence continues at coordinate 131,083 of VYXB01005360.1, forward strand.
TCAGGATAACTTTCCATATGCAACAGCAGGTTAATTGAACTTGAGCCATGCAGTAGAAATGTGCTGATTTCAACAAGATTTTTCAGCATCAAGAAAAAAAAAAGGGGGAATATTTTGTTTGGATTTGTGTTGAAACTCAAGCAGAATGTTCCTGTTCCATCACTTAAATTAATTTCATGTAATATGGGGGGCAAATTTTAACATTATATTGTCTTTACAGACTGTATCATTCCACACATGGAGTGCATGATCTAAGAAATGCACAGGAACATCAGGAATAATGAAAAGAGTTGCTGGAGTGAAACACTGTAATGGCCCTAAACTGCTTGCTGGGAGGAAATGTTTCTTGGCAAACACAAGAATTCCAGCTTTTTTTGTGCAGAATCAGGATCAATCTCTCCCTTCATGTCAGGATTTCCCAAGTAATGGAAACTGCAGCTCCCAGCCAGCTCTGCTCAGGATGTAGTCTGGGTTAATTATTCATTGGAGCCAGATAGAATTGGAGATAAGTCAGAGGAAACCTGGGATAACAGCTTTGAAGCCATGTCCCATTCCTGCTGGTGGGGAGTCACAGGAGGCACCCCCGGCCTCGGCTCTGGGTCTCTCCAGCACCTCATGAGAAAGAGGCACTGGTAAGAATTTATTGCACAGAATCACAGAATCAACCAGGTTGGAAAAGACCTCTGAGATCAACAAGTCCAACCCATGACCCAGCACCACCTTGGCACCCAGACCATGGCACTGATGCCACATCCAGGAACGGCAATTTCACCCCCTCCCTGGGCAGCCCCTTCCAATGTCAGAACACTGTCTCTGTAAGAACTCCCTGTAAAGAACTCTCTGCGAAGAATTTCCAAGCTTTCCAGAAAAATTGCTGCATTGGCAGTGCTGTTGCAAAGGGAAAACATGGAAGAAGGTGGGAGTGAGGAGAGCCCAGGGCCAGGCAAGCCCTGACTGCCATGTCTGGGGCCAGTGCTGAGCCAGCTTTGCCAGGACAAGGAAACACATCGATGGGATACACACAGAGCTGCTTCCATCAGACAAAACTTGTTGCCTCTAAGTTTCTGCCCTGTAATTGGATCGAGCATTTTGGAGGAAGGCTTCACTACCAGCTAATTTGATTTTTCTGAGGAGCACTGAGGTGTTTGGGTTTGTTCCTTTCAAGCCATTGGATCTCGGAGTCCTGTGGCTACGTCAGCATCTCAGCTGCTGTATAAATCCAGCGACCTTTCCAGGTCCTCAGGATAACAGGCTTGAAAGGTGTATTATTTTATACATGTCCAGGAAAGCCACATTTGTTTTGGCATTGGAGACACGTTTAAACCTCCCCTGTGCAGCCCTGAGACAACCTGTGGCCCTGGCAAAGCTGCATTAGGGAGGAAATGTTTGTTCCATCCTCAGTTTCAGCTGTGAGTGTTGTCATACAGAGGAACAGAGTTGCTTTATTGCCCCAGGATGGGGTAGGAAAACACAGAGACTGCAATACCTGAGCCTGGGACAGTGTGGTCCAGCCTGGAGGGAAAAGCAGCTGGTGGGAATCTTCCCTCCAGCCTCCTCCTGCCTGATCTCTGCAGGGGCAGAGGACCCGTGTTGGGACAGCAAACACAGCCATAAAAAAATAAAAATAAAAATAAAGCTGTTACAGTTACCCACCATGAGTGACTCCTGCTCCAGGGGTGATGATGGCATGAGAATTTGTCTGATAATTCCACAACAAACTTGTATTCACCTTGGAAAAATAGCCCCAGCAGTACCTTCCCCAAAACCTCTCAAGGAGGAAAATAACTTTCTGTTTCTAATACTGGTCTCCAATATAAGCTGAGCAGGTTTTATTTTCATTTTTTCTTCTCCACAAAAGTTTCCATTGTGTCCAAAAGCCATTTTCTGTCAAAAAAAGGTTTTGATGGAAAATATTTTACTAAATCTATTCGAAGCTGATACAAGGCCTTGCCAAGAAAGAGGGAATGAGTAAACCCTGTGAAGCTACTGCTTGGAACATTAAAGGGAATATCACCCAACTTCCCAGAGGCTCCAGAGGGTGTTTGGGTGGTCCTGGTGCTGGGCAGTGGAGCTGGGATCATCACAGCCTCTGGTAAATGTTAAACCAACAAATAAATCTGCTTTGCTCAGCAGCCAGAACGGAGCCTTCAAACTGGGGTGAAGCTTTCTAAATATCATCAGGCATATTTTCTTTAAAGGAAGGAAGGATCTAAATTCCAGCATTCCAACCCAAAATAGTCGCCTCTAAGAATAGCCCTTCCCCACTGCAGGGCAGGATGCCTGTCAGGAGGAAAAGGGGCTGGGGGAAAACAAGGAGTGCTTTCCCTGAACAGCCACGCTGGAATTGGGCAGGGCTGGGCTTTAACTCTGACTGTGGGGGGTTGTCCCCAGAGCATCCAGTCCCACTGAGGTGGCTTGGAGCTGCCAGTGGCCCTTTGGATCAGGGACTGGAGCAGCTCAGTGGCTCCTTGGGTTGATGGAGCTGTTCCTTAGAGGCCTGATGGCCACCCTGCAGTGGATCACAGAGTCCCAGAATATATAAGGGACCTACAAGGATCATGGAGTCCAACCCTCAGCCCTGCACAGCCCCATCCCCAGGAGTCACCCCCTGTGCCCCAGAGGATCAGCCAAACCCTCCTGCAGCTCTGGCAGCCTTGGGGCTGTGCCCACTGCCCTGGGGAGCCTGGGCAGTGCCAACCACCCTCTGGGGGAAGAACCTTTTGCTGAGATCCAACCTGCCCCTGCCCTGACACAGCTCCAGCCCTTCCCTGGCTGCTGTCCCTGGTCCCCCCAGAGCAGAGCTCAGTCCTGCCCCTCCTCTGCCCCTGCCCAGGGAGTTGGAACTGCACTGAGCTCTCCCCTCAGTCTCCTCTGCTCCAGCTGAACACACCAAGTGCCCTCAGTGTCCTCACACACCTTCAAATCAAGGCCCTTCCCCATCCTCGTTCCCTCCTTTGGACACTCTCCAAGGGCTCAATCTCTCCCTTCCATTGTGTCCCCCCAAACTGCCCCAATGTTGAGGNATTCCCATCCTGATCAGGGATTGTAGTGAAAGGCCAAGGAGTAATGGGAACAAACTGAAAGAGGGGAAATTTAGGTTAGATGTTAGGAGGAAATTTTTTACTGTGAGGGTGGCACAGGTTGCCCAGAGAAGCTGTGGCTGCCCCATCCCTGGAATTGTCCAAGGCCACGTTGGATGGGGCTTGGAGCAACCTGGGCTGGTGGAAGGTGTCCCTGCCCATGGCAGGGGGGGTTGGGACCAGATGAACTTTAAGGCCCATTCCAGCCCCTTAACATTCAATTATTCTATGANGGTGCTGCCAGGCTGGAGGGATCTGTGTGTTGCTGTGTGTGTCTGGGGTAGGGAGGACTCGTTCCCATCCTGATGCTTCATCAGGGATTGTAGTGAAAGGCCAAGGAGTAATGGGAACAAACTGAAAGAGGGGAAATTTAGGTTAGATGTTAGGAGGAAATTTTTTACTGTGAGGGTGGCACAGGTTGCCCAGAGAAGCTGTGGCTGCCCCATCCCTGGAATTGTCCAAGGCCACGTTGGATGGGGCTTGGAGCAACCTGGGCTGGTGGAAGGTGTCCCTGCCCATGGCAGGGGGAGGTGGCAGCAGATGAGCTTTAAGGCCCATTCCAGCTCCTTAACATTCAATTATTCTATGACCTCCTTCAGTTTAAAAAGTGCAATGCTGGAGTACCTGACATTCCATGAAGTTCAAGAAGAGACTGGATGGATGGAGTCTGTGGTCCCACCCCCTTTTCCCTAGAAATTACAGTTTTGCATCATTTCTCCTAATTTCCATGGAAGTTTCAATGAAACAAGAAAACCTGTCTGCACAGGCAGGTCCTTCCACCCCCACTTCCTTCCTTTCAAAGCTGCCATTGGAATTTAAATCTCCCAAGTTTCAAGCACCTTCAGATGCCAAAAGCCCAGCATCTCCTGGAGGTACAAGCTGCACCTTCCCAGCTCCTAAATATTGTACCTGCTCCTGGCACATCCCTCCTGGAGCTGCTGGAAGCTTTTCTCTGTGCAACTTTAGTGCCACTTTTGGGCTGAGCTGTTCCCCAGAAGTCCATAACCACACTCAGGTGATGCTCAACACTAAATAACACCCCAAGTTTTTCAGGAACATATGTCAGACCTTAAATATCACGATTTTTGGCTTCACCAAATTGCATCTTTAGTTTAAAAACAACATTTTGAGGGCTGCATGTGCCTGGTGGAGGGTGTCATTTGTCCCAGTTCAGGGTGAGTGTCCTCATGGGAGCTGGTTTTACAGACTCTCTCAGCTCTTAGGGGACAGAAACAGGCAAAAATTCGGGGCAGAATCACTCCCTGCCATGATCATTTTAAATGTACAAGCATGTGAATGAACTGCCTCTGCTTTTATAGCCCAGCTTTACAGCTGAGATGATTTATATATTCAGGTGGGTTGAAAAATGTTGGTCTAAACCCAGGCAAAACCCACTGGGTTTGGCCAATTCCTTCACGTTTTGGGCCCTTCTCAAATAGAACCCAAGGTGGGTGTAACATAACCACAAAACCCCAAATCTGAAAGATACCTTTGCACAAACCCCTGAAAAGCCCCCAGGAGCTGAATCTCCTGCTCCAGGAAGAGGGAAAAATAATAAGGTGGAAAAATGTGAATTCCACCAGACTGCAAAAACCTGAAACCTTTTGGTGCTTGTTTGTGAAAAGCCAAGCCAACGAACGGAGCTCAGGCCAAACTTTCACTGTGGGAAGGGCTGGTCCAGCCTGAACTGGCTCCTTCCTGCTGCTCACACACTCCATGGAATAAACTCTGTGCAGAGACAAGAGGAAAAACACTTCCCATGGGATATGGCTTCAAAGAGGGAAGCCCACACTGTGTACCTGTTGGGGAGGAGGTTCCCCCTCACTGCAGGGTCTGGGAGCTGCCTCTCACCCCTCCATGTGCATCCAAAGGTCTCATTTTAGTGACACCTAAAAGGTGCCCCTAAAAGGGTTAGATGGGATATTGGGAAGGAATCCTTCCCTGTGAGGGTGGGGAGGCCCTGGCACAGGTTGCCCAGAGAAGCTGTGGCTGCCCCATCCCTGGAAGTGTCCAAGGCCAGGTTGGATGGGGCTTGGAGCAACCTGGGCTGGTGGAAGGTGTCCCTGCTCATGGCAGGGGGTGGAATGAGATGATCTTGATCATCCCTTCCCACCCAAACCATTCCATGATTCTGTAGCTGTTAGTGATGGTCAAGGCCAGCACACTGTGAAATATTTTCTCAGGAAAGTGTAGGAAAAGGCAAATTTCCTGGCCTACTTTTCCTGCTTTCATGATATATTGCAAATGTCCTCTGGTTATTCTTTGCCTCACTGCCTTTATCTGCTTTTATCTGTTTTCATTGTTCCGAGGTGAAGTTGGGGTGTTTTGTTTTGCTTCGTGCAGCTGGTTGGTGAAGGTAGATCACGTTCTGGCTCAGGCTCAGCAGCACCAGGGTCCCTCCTGCCCACCCTCATTTGTGTGATGAGTTTCTGGGTGCAGAACACCTCTGTCCAGCTCTGAGGACTGTGGGTGACACTGGGAAAGCCCAGCCTGGTGCTCAGGTCACGGGAAAAGCTGCCATGGAGTGGGTGCCAAACAGCAAACACGGGGCTGTGGGATGCTCTTGCATCAATTATCCAGGTCTTGCTACTGGGTAAGACTTGTGTCCCTCTAAATGTGTGTGAGATCAGGCAGGAAGAATTTATGTGCAGGTTTTTTTAATACTGATTAGGAAAAACAGCTGGTTGAAGAACAGAATGGGTGATGTCACCACCCAGGTATGGGATGAGTCCTGAGGACAGAAGGACCTGGTGCAGAGCTGAGGATCTGGCTCCAGAACTGGAGCATGTCTCCATTGGGACACCCTCATGATTCCCTCATGGAGTGCAGATACCTGGCACAGCCTCCCCCATCTCCTTTGGGGGGGTACCTGGAGAAAGGGGCTTTGGGGTCGTTGCAGACCTTTCCATGCACCAGCTGGTGGTCCCAAGGAATTCACCCCAATCCAAACCACCGGGAAGGGATTTACAGGTGCAGCAGAACAAATCCCACAGGCTGAGGGAGAGGTGGCTGTGGGGGATCTTTGGCAACCAGGAGTCCTGTCCTCAGGCTGGGGGTTCCTGTGTGAAGCACATGGGAGGATGCTCTTCACACCCCTCCATGTCCCAGGACCCACACAAAGTGTTTGTGCTTTGTATTATCATCTGGAAGGAAAGATTTGGGAAGAAACCAAGGGATTTGGAAGAAAACTGAGCAGCTGGCACAGCACTTTTGAGGATGCAGGTGAAAATCCTGGCTGTTAACTGAAACCTCAAACCAAAATGGCCCAGAGGTGACTTTTGGAGCAAACCTTTATGAGGGTTCAGTGTGCAGAGATCTCAAAGACTTTCATCCTCTTACTTATCAGTCTGCTGCATTCATCTCTCCAAAACATGCCAGAATTAACTTTTTCTGAAGGCTGCTCAGGATACAACCAGAAAACACCATTTCCCTAAACTCCTTGAAAATATTTATCCCTTCCAGGGGAAGAAACCCATCACTTCAACCCTGCTTTCCGTCTTCCTTAGCAGACACAGTGTGCTCCATCTGGCTGAGCGCAACACAGAGCTCCAAGGATAAAAATGAAGTGTAATATGAGATAAAGCATCAGGCAAAATATTTATGTAATGAAATGTTAATTATTGTTCTAAAGGTCTGTGGCAGGGCAGGGCAGAAAAGAGACACTGGTGTGTCACAGGAGGGGACAGATGCAAGAGGAACAGCACTGACAGGGGTAGGAAAAATGGGGTTTATTAGGAAATTTGATCTGCCCTTTCCAGCAAAAACGATCTGCCAAATTATACCAAGTAATTTAAGGGATCCAATCTCATCACAGCTGCCTTAATTATTTTTCAGCTCTGCATGGAAATGGTTTCCCTTTGTTTTGGAGTTGTAAACATCCTCTGTGATCCTCAGCCTGCTGCACAGAAACCAGAGAGCGACGCTGACCTAAAGCACCGAGGGCCTGGGCCTCAGGGGCTGGGAGCACATCCACATTCATCCCATACTTCACTGGCACATCCAGCTCTGGCATCCTGGCTGGGGCTGGGACAGTCACCAGTGTGGTAAGAAAGGCAAAATGTTCTGGCAGGAAAAGCCAGTTCAGATCCAGGCTCTAATTCCAGCCTGATATTTGGTCAGGTGAGGGCGGCTGCTTTGTTGTTCTTATTCAGCATCTTTGTGTAGTTGGAGTTTTCCATATCACATATTGAAATGGCTCTTAAATACACAGACTTTATGCTTATCAGAGCTCTCAGGGGCAAAATCTGATAGTAGCAAATGTTGTCTGGAATTAAACAATCCCTCAAGTGATCCTGAATAATAAGTGATACTGAAATGTGGAATTGTTGCTTCCTTGGCAGCAGCAGTAACTCTGTAGGTGATCCCTTTGCAGAAGTGTTAAAGTCAGTCAGGTGCATCCCAGGGGGTGTTTTAAAACAAACTATGGTTACAAGAAGTTTGTTGTGTGTGTGTGTGAGGGACACAGCAGCCGAGGCCACCTGTATTTTGGGAAGTTCAAATAAAAGCAGCTGATATTTAAGTCATCGTGTTTTGGCTGCAGCCTCTCAAGGTCCCCAGGGCATATCATGGAATCCCAAAATGGTTTGGTTTGGAAGGAACCTTCAAGATCATCCATTCCTATCCCCTACCATGGGCAGGGACACCTTCCACCAGCCCAGGTTGCTCCAAGCCCCATCCAACCTGGCCTTGGACACTTCCAGGGATCCAGGGGCAGCCACAGCTTCTCTGGGCAACCTGTGCCAGGGCCTCCCCACCCTCACAGGGAACAATTTCTTCCTAATATCCAATCTAAATGTCTCCTCTTTCAGTTTATGACTGTCACCCCTTGTCCTGTCACTCTCTGCCATGGTAAAAAGTTGTTCTTCCTCTTTTTTATAGCCCCTCTTTAGGCCCTGGAAGGGGCTCTCAGGTCTCCCTGGCTCACCTTGTTTCCTGAGAGGTTTTCCCTGTGTTGTCCCTGACCTGGCTGTAGCAGGTGTGTCCCAGGAGCCTCACTCAGGGCTCAGCCATGGGGTGTTGGTGCTGCAGACACAGATTGGATCCACTGCAGGAGATTGAATTCAACATCAAGCAGCTCCTGATGCCGTGTCCAGCAGGTTCCCTCCCACCATTCCCACCAGGAGCATCTGCTGAGTATTTACTGAGGTGAGTGAGCACTGGGAGATGTTTTCCTTTCCAGGGATGGAAGGGCTACATGGATCATTCCCTTCTGGAGCTCCAGCAGCCTCAGGCTGTTGGAATTATTTGATAACAGTTCTCCATGTCAGCAAGCTCTACAGCCCAGGAATCAGGGCCACCTCTGCACCAAAGGCTCCTCTCTGCTCAGGTCCTGAGTGGCAGCAAAAGGGTTTGTGCCAGGGAAAGGAAGATCCCTCCTCCACAAAATTCCCCTGTTTGTGTGAGCATGGAGGGAGCACCCTGGCAGTGCTCAAGGGCTGAAAAGTGAGGAGGGAGATTCTGGGGGTTGGACAAGGTGATCTATAAGGTCCCTTCCCTCCCCTCCTCCTCCCAAACCTTCCCTTCCCTTCTTTAAAAGCAGTTTTCATGGATGCTGGTTTGTTTTCTTTTTCCAGATGAGCTTTTTGGGCCCTTGCACAGCAGGACTGGGTTCAGCTCTCACTGTTTCCTGAAGAGGCAGGACCCGAGGTGGTTCCTATCAACCCTGCAGACATTTTGATCCTTTTGCAGTCTGTGAAATAGTGGCCTGAATATGATGACAGAGAAAGAAAATACAGTAACTCTCCCCTCCCCTTTCCAACCCAAGCCCTTGCCAAAGCAATAAAAAACTTTAAACAATAGCCAGTCGTGACATAAACCAGTCCTTGAGCGGCCTGCCAAAATTCACCTCAAGAAAGCAGGTCCAGAAATAAACAGTACCCTATAAAAAGCCCCACAGACTTAAAGATAGTCTTCTCAGTGTGCTAATTGCTTTCACATCTGGCTCAGAAATGAGGAGTGTAAACGAGCGTGGAGAGGCCACCAATAACTCACTCCAGCTAAGCACAAAAGCATGTGTGGAGCACCAGGCAGGAGAGCCAGCTCTTACTACTCAGAGATCTCACATGCTGGGGCTCAGTTTGAAATTTGTGTTTAAATTACCCTGAAATAATGGGGCTGGTGGTGATGTTAACAGGCAGCACGTGGTTAAATGCTTTCATGGGTGGGATGTCTCAGGGTAAATACAGATAAACTGGTTTCATTTCCCTTTTTTCCTCCCTCTATCAGTTATCAGACAAGTTTTTGCCTGGCCTCCTCCTCGGGGAGAAGGGAATCCCTGGGATGGTTGGAAGGTTTGATAATTGAGGGCTCCAGCAAGGTGGGACATCAAAAAGAAAATTATCTGGGATGGTTTCCTGAAGCCTTTCCTGTGTGACAAGGAGGTGACCTCAAAATGTGACCTTGTCTGAGCATGGCTGGAAGGCCAAAACTCATCAGATCCCAGGGATGCAGAGATGTGTGATGCTCCTCATCCTCTGCTCTGGACATGTGTTCATCTTCCCTCCTGCTGATGTCTAGACTTCTTTTATGACTGTGAATCAGAGGATGTGCACAGAACTGTCTCCTACTTGCTTTCACACCTGCTTGTTTGTGGAGTTGGCTGAATTTTGTGGTGTGAGCAACCCCTTTGGATGCAATTTAAAGCACACCTTCCCCACAGCCTTGGACTGTGCAGTGAGACCAAGGCAGAGGGCAAAATCCAGACCCCCCTAAGCCTTGAAGTGGCTACAGGGAAGCTCTCCCTGTACTCAGGTTTTTATTTCTGATAGTTCTTGAGCACCACTGAGGGCATCACCAGTAAATCCTTACATTTTCTGAGGTCACAACTGCTGTAATTACAGGAGTGATCGCTGCCTCAACCTCAGGGACGAGCAGCTGGGGTTTAGTGGTTGTGACTCATCACTGGAGCTCAAGGAGGGATTTGTAGTGATTTATTCGTGCCACATTTATTGTTTGGAAAGCTCAATCAAATGCTGCTATGGTTAGACTGAATAATTCATCTGCCAGCCTACTTTTGATCTCTTTATTGGTTTCTCTCTGTGTTAAGAGCCTCGTGTTCAGAGGTGAAGATCATCCCAGAGAATCACAGAATGCTTTGGGCTGGAAGGGACCTTAAAGATCACCTAGTTCTACCCCCTGCCAGGAGCAGAGACACCTTCCACTAGCCCAGGTTGCTCCAAGCCCTGTCCAGCCTGGCCTTGGACACTTCCAGGGATGGGGCTGGAGGTGGGATGTGCTCACTCCATGACGAGGGGATGAGAGGGGTGGGAATGGGATGGAAATGAGGGGGTGGTGGGCAGTAAAGGGCTCTGCTCCCCTCACTGCAGCCTGCCCCTGTCCACTTGGCTCCAACACATCCCCTGAATTCACTGACAGAAAATTCAGGGGGAAAACAGAGCTGAGAACCTCACCAGAAAACACAGGTTCTGGGAAACAGTCACTGAACCCCTCGAGAATGTTAAAAAAAACCTCAAAACCGCCCATGAAATACATGAAATAAGGAATGATTCATGTAGGTGACTGTCATAGCTCTGTGTGAAATATTTGGATTACTGCTCACACCTCTTTCAGGCAGCAGGACACACACAGCTACTCCCACCCCAGAGAAAGGAAAGGTTTCCCAACACCCATTTTTAACAGTTTTTCTAGGAATAGCTCCTGGGTCAGCCCTGCAGAGATCACCCCACCTTAAACCAGAGTGAGGCAGAGGAGTCAGGTCCTTCCAGGGCACCCTTCTGATGGATTGTGCTTTTGGAGCTGTTTAAGGATGCCAAGAGAGTGACTCAAATGAGTTGGAATTAAGAACCCATTTGAATTTGGCATTGCCCCTTGTTTAGATGTGGAGATTTGCCCTGCTGGGACTCAGCTGTCACCTGCAGAGCATGGAGAGGTGCCTGCCAGCAAACTGGGGGGCTGCATTTTCTAAGTGCAACCACTTCCAGATGCTGCACAGGGCTGTGGGGGAGTTGTCCTGAACAGTTGAGCTTCTCCAAGCATGGAAAAAGGACACAAACTCTTCGAGGGGCTGTTGGAAGAAGAAAGGAGAGCCCCAGGTGATCTCCAGTGGGTGCCCAAGTCCAAAGCTGGTTCTTTCTCCTTGCCAGCCTGCCCAGACTCCTCTTCCTCTCCTCCAGCGTTGGTGTCCAACCCCCCAGTGCTCCTCCTGCCAATCCCAGCTCCAGTGCAGCAGCAGGAGCTCTGTGATGGCCACAACCATCTTTTCCCCTTGTCCACAGGAGCCATACAGAGATATCTGGAAGCCTCTTGGAATCCCTGAAGTAGCCCTGGGCCAGAGGTGCTGCCTGTGAGCATCCTTGTCCTCCAGGGTGACAGCACAGGATGCACCACACACACTTCAGGGTTTTTTTAATCTCAGTGAGTTAATGTGACTTGGGAAAATTATTCTGCCGTTGAATAGAGGGCTGGAAAACCTCCCTCACAAGGAAAGGCTGGGAGAATTGGGATTGTTCAGCCTGGAGAAGAGAAGACTCCAGGGAGATCTTTCAATACCTAGAGGGCTTCCAAAGAGAGCTGGAGAGGGACTTTGGACCAGGGATGGAGGGACAGGACAAGGGGGAATGGCTTCCCACTGACAGAGGGTAGGTTTAGATGGGATATTGGGAAGGAATTCTTCCCTGTCAGGGTGGAGAGGCCCTGGCACAGGGTGCCCAGAGAAACTGTGGCTGCCTCATCCCTGGAAGTGTCCAAGGCCAGGTTGGATGGGGCTTGGAGCCACCTGGGCTGGTGGAAGGTGTCCCTGCCCATGGCAGGGGGTGGGACTGGATGAGCTTTAATATCCCTCCCAACCCAACCTATTCTGTGGTTCTGTGAATTGACAACTGAGCCCTTTCATGCAGGTGCAGTGTTTGTAGGACAGACAGGAATATTCAACTGTGTGTGAAACTGTGACTGGGCAGTGTTATGGGTACAAGCAACCTTGTGAAGGATGCTATAAAAGATCTGGATCTGAGTATTTGCAGAAGGGCAGCTCAGGGTCCAGTGTAATGCTGTATTAATAGACAGCAAGAATGTAGAGCTGTGACAAAGATTGACAGCTTGTGGCAGTGGATTTTGTACTGAGGTGTCTAAATGTGTCCCTTGAAATTCCAGTTTGGTCAGCCAGGCAAACCTGGGCTGAGGTGCATTGGCACCTCTGCTTCACATCAGCCTCACGTGTTCAGCCTGATTTTCTTTTTTGATTCTGAGCTAAAATGGTCGAGGCTTCAGCACAAACTGTTCTCACGTGTCCATCAAAACTGGATGTGCCCCCACCAGAACTGGGTGTGGACCTTTTAGTAATTGTAGTGATTTTGCAGCTCTTGGAGTTGTAGTCAGAATTAAGGAACTAGGTTTATTTAGTTAAATAAATGGTGGTGGTGTGAACAGCCTGTTTAATTCAGTGTGGTACCCAGAGCACAAGGGATTTGGTATCATGCACTGTGTGCACTTGGCAACTTCTTACTTGAGAGTCCCTTTACTTGGGAATTTGACTGTTTTACCAGTCCAATTCTCCTCATCTTTGTTGCTTTTAGGCTGTGTGAGGTAGAGTTTAAGTTGGATCTCAAGAAAAGGTTCTTCTCCCAGAGGGTGGTTGGCACTGCCCAGGCTCCCCAGGGCAGTGGGCACAGCCCCAAGGCTGCCAGAGCTGCAGGAGGGTTTGGAAAATGCTCTGAGGGACAGGATGGGATTGTTGGGGTGTCTGTGCAGGGCCAGGAGTTGGACTATGATCCTTGTGGGTCCCTTCCAGCTCAGGATGTTCTGTGTTTCTATGGTGGGCCCAAAGCCTCCCCCATCGTGACGTCCCCGCTCTCGTGCTTCCCCGGAAGGTCCTGTGTGTCCTTTCCCGAGCACCCATGGCCCATTTACAACATTAGCCAATTACTCTTGCTTAATTTAGCAAATACTTCAAAACCCATGTGGTGTCCTACCACAGTTAGTGGTGTTCCTTTTCTGCAGTGATTCATCTGAACAGAATTAGCCATGGGCAGGGTGTGAGAGCGGAGAGGGAGGCTGGGAGTGAGCAAGGGGCAGAGAGCTGTGCTGGGCTGAGGGTGGGCACGAGTCCTGCAGAGGAGCAGAGCTTTTAACTGAAATTATTTTATCTGGTTTAGCTATAGAAAAAACAACTTACGTGCTGAATGTTTTATTTCAGTTTGATGAAGCTGATACTCCACCTTGCCAGAGCAAGATGTGTGTTTAAAGTGAAATGAAAATGTGCTAAAGTGTATACATGGAATAGTTTGGGTTATATTTCATGTCAGTTCTTTGGCAAGAGGCTTTCCTTCCATGTGGAGGTTGAGTTTGTGTGTCCATGGGCAGCAGGAGGGGTGGGCAGGGGGTCACTGCACCCACCAGAAGCTGGAGAACACTTTGGTTCAGTCTCAGTCTGCAGCTGCAGTACTGGGAGAATGAGGAGAAGCTGAGGCAGCTGGGAGAGGGCACAGTTACCAGCCTGGTGCTTGCTGAGCCCTGTACATGGCTTACAGCTCAGCCAGGGTGCTACATGAGGATGTGAAAACACTCCCCTGGATAAGGTGGGACACACGAGTCCACACAGCAGAACTGAATGGTCTTTCCAAAAGCTGGGAGAAACCCCCTGAGGTAACCAGTGTGTCTGTGCTCACCACCACCACTACCCTGTCCCAGTGCCTGTTCCCAGGCTAAAGCCAGGGATAACTGGGGAAGGACCTGCTCCCAGAAACATTCCCAGTGTCACTGGGGGACTGGTGTATGACACCCTGGTGCTGGGGTGGGGCTCCTGGGGACATCTCACCTGCTGCACCCCCCACCCCAGTGAAGCCTCTGTCTGGCCCAGGAGCACCAGTGCTGCCACTGGGTTGCCCAGTGAGGGCACTGGTTTGCCCAGATTGGCATCAGGTTGTACAGAGCTCCTAGAAGCCTGGGATGGTTTGTGTTAGAAGGGACCTTAAAGCTCATCTAAAGCCATGGGCAGGGACACCTTCCACTAGCCCAGGTTGCTCCAAGCCCTGTCCAGCCTGGCCTTGAGCACTCAGGTGGCACTGGGTTGCCTGGGGTGGCACTGGGTTGCCCACTGAGGGCACTGAGTTCGTGGAATATCCCAGGTTGGAAGAGAGCCATAAGAATCAGTGAGTCCAGCTCCTCACAGGACTACCTACAGCTAAATCAGGTGGCCAAGAGCATTATCCATCATCCAACAGCTGCACCTGGCTGCCCCGGGGCTGCAGGAAGCTGCCCAGTGAGGGCAGGAGGTTGCCCAGGGCAGGATCTGGGATGCCATGTGAGGGTGTTTACTGGCCCCAGGTTGCCCCCCCAGCGCCCTGTGCTGCCCCGTGGCCATTGCTGTGGCCATCACAGGTAGGTTCAATGGTCAGAACAGGTCACAGAGCCCAGTCCCAGGTCACAGAACCCCTTCACCCACCATAGAACCCGGTCACCCACTGCAGAACCCCACTGCCCATGGCAACAGTGCCCTGGCCCTGTGGTGCCAACACCCTGGGGCTGGGGCAGAGCCAGGCAGTGCCACCACCACGCGCAGCACCCCAGCGATGAGGAGCAGCACCCCCACACCCCCGAACCCCTGAGCACACCCACACTCACAGCAAAAGGGGAGCGTGTGCTTCCACTTGGGAGGGGAGGACCAGCGAAGCAGGTACTTCTCCTCAGCCCCCAGGATCTGTCATATCTCCAAATACACCCAAACTAGGTGGCCAGCAGCTCCTGGGGTGTGTCTGTGTTCAGGGAGGGTAGAAAGTACCACCCTGAGGGGGATGCAGGGCTGTTTAATTCAGCTGCAAACGCATGGAAAAGTAACTCCAGGCCATTCCCAGTGGTTTTTTCTCTCTTAAGTGCTCGTCTCTCAGTGTTTCAAAGGGCAGGATTTCTTTGCAGGGGTGGGAGCCAGGGAAACCCTCTCCCACTCTCTGAGTGCTGTTTCCTAAGTATAAGTTTATAATATCAATATATATTTATCATCAATAAAATTGATGATAAATAATACAATTGATGATAAATAATAACAAATAAGTGGCTTAGGAGCTAAGGAATGGCAGTGGCTTATCCCTAGCAGGGACAAAAGGGCTGGAGTGGCTGGTTTGTGGGAATCCCCACACAGTGGGTTTTGTTGGCCCTGAGCACAGATATCTCATCCTCGGTCCTGCTCAGAGGGTTGCATTTGTGAAAGCTTTTTTGGCTAAATTTAAGAGTGTTAGGGGGACAACATGTCCCTGCCACATAAGAACTTCACTAGATTGACAGGGAAAATGAAAGTATAGTAGGAAATAAGGAATAAGGACTAAAGGAATAAGGACTAAAGGAATAAGGAAAATGAAGGTGTAAGACCTACCATCCTCCTAGGTAGTCAGATTTGTTCCTCTCCTCATTTCAAGACCTGACACTAGATACCACCAGCAAAGTCACAAGCCTGTCTAGCCAGACACTTGGGATGCTGTCAGAAGGGATTTGGTTTTGAGAGATTTAGGTCTGTACAGGCACTGTGTGGGTACCTTGGGCATCACTGGCTCTATCACAGGTTGTGTGTGTTGCTGTGAGAGGTGAGATAAGGGCGGGAACCGACTGAGTGAGGTTTTCTTCTGCCTCCTTTGTGCAGGACACGTACCTGACAGCAGCATTCCACAATGGAGCTCTACGGCTACCCCTTAAAAGCAAAGTTCACCTACCCAAAACCACCACCCAGCAAGATCCTGCCCGCCACCAGCACCGTGGCCGCAAGCTACAAGAACCGGGCTCCTTACCAGCCGGAGAGCATCAGCCTCCCCTGGATGCCCAACGCCTACTACAAAGCAGCTGCCCTCAACCCAACTCTGGCTCCCCTTTCCGAAGACTTCCCAGGGTTACCCCCCACCAAGATAATTCCCTTCATTTCCGAGAGACCCAACGGTGTCTTCACCCGGCACACCCTGGACGACTGGCACAGGTCCAACATGACCAACTACAAGGAGTCGGAGACCACCCGGCACAACGCGGAGCGCCTGAGGGCCGACCTCAACCGCACCATCAAGGACGTGTACCAGCAGGCCAAGAGGACCCAGGGGGAGAGCACCAAGAACCTGGGAGAACGTGTCAGTGACATAGAATATTGGAAGTCAGAGCTCTGCCTCGAGCTGGATGCCATGATCAGGGAGACCAACTCGCTGACAGACATGCAGAAGCGGCTGGAGAGAGCCCTGGCCGACACCGAGGGCCCCTTCCAGGTAAGGACCCTGGCCTCCTACCAAAACATCTGCAGCCATTCAAATGTGTAATAAAGTTTCATTGCAGCTCTGTAACATCTAGAAAGTTTTTATTAAGAGCCCATTAGTTCTTTTAGGAATAAACAAATTCCCTGCCATCTGCTGCGTCCCCCCACCGGTGCACGCTGAGCACATCAGGACAGGATTTGTTTAACCAAATATTTTGATCTCCAAAGTCTTGGTTTGGAAGGTAAAAGCCCGTGTCTTACCACGAGGCTCTGGTGAGGTCAGCACTGAGCCTGACACAGGTCCCTGCATTCAGCTGTGGTGGCACCAGGGGCACGTGGGCTCCCTCACATCAATTTAGTGCTGATGTTGCACTCGGCTGCTTGTTGTCAGCTAAACCAGGGCGGTTTTTCCCATGCTGCCACCTCTGTGCCAACCTAGAATTTCTTTTCTTACATTACTTGACACGGGCACCACCCCTGTAGGGAACCCTGCCCCTGCAGCCAGCACTGATGGCACAGCATGTCCCCAACAGGTTGCTCACAAGTGCTTGCTTAACCGGGAGAAGAGGATGGGCATCGACCTGGTCCATGACGATGTGGAGAAACAGCTCATCACAGTAAGTCTGGCAACACAGATCATGTGTTAGAGTTATTTTTACCTAAACTACCCTAAACAGGTTTTGCAGCCCTGTTCCCTCCCTGGCTCCTTAGTGCTGGTGAGGTGCTAAATTCTTCAATCCCCCCAAACCTGCTGCGTTCCCCCACAAGAGAGGAAGGAGTAGCTGAAAACCAACTGTGTTTCTGTGACATCTTGGGGGTCCTCTGTCCTTCTTCATGGAGTCTGTGAGACAGCCCTGCCTTTCTGAGCCCTGCCAGCACAGGAGCAGTATCTGTGATATATCTCTGTATCTATAGAACATTATATATATTGCACACACAGATATGCAGAAGGCAGCGTGTGCCCAGCAGCCTGTCTGGTTTTCCCAGCAGTATTAGCTGGTCTAATAAAAGATTTGACACCTCCCCCCAGCTTTGCTTTGCTCAGAGCAGTGTGGCTGCAGTAGGACTGTTGCTCTGTGTGCATGTGCAATGGATTTGATAGAAATTGCAAAAACATGCACTCCTGCCTGCCTTTATACAGTCTGCTTTAAACCATGAATAAAATCCAACACAATGAGAGCTGGCACAGCAAAGGGTATCCTGATGCAGGGAACAGTGAAACAGAATCACTGCAAAGGCAGCACAGAACTGGGAAGGAAATTGCAGCCCCTGGGACTGTGATGCCACAGCTCTGTTGGAAGATTTTTCCTTACAAGCCAGGCCCTAAAACATTAAAATCTTAGTTTAAAAGTCATGAGATTCTAGGAAAGTTATCAGAGGTGGTATCTCCATGAAGGCATTTTGGTTTTTAAATGTCTGGCACATATTTAGGCTCTGCTTTCAGCTGGCTCCTGCAGACAGGAGGGCTTAAAAATTCCTGAGTTTGGAGCACTGGTCACCTGCCTCTGGGAGCTGGGGCTTCACGGGTGCAATAGGTTTGTGCTGGGGTCAGGTGAGCTGAGAGCAGCACATACCCCTGGCAGGGCTGAGTGTTTCTGAGAAAGGGCTGGGCATTTGCACCAAAGTCCATCCCCTCCTGTCCCACACAGATGGGATCTCTTGTGGGGAGGAAGATATGTTGGGGCTGGGGATGTGCAGCACAGCTGATCCAGGGAACCTGTGCCTGTTCACATCAGGTCAGGATCTGGACCTGTCTCCCTGCAGTGGAACTAACCAGCCCTTGAGGTGGATGTCAAGATGAAAAAACACCAGGAGCACACCCTGAAAGCGATTTCAGAGGCTGTGGCAGTGTCTCTGTCCCCTCCTGTCACTGGGTGTGTCTCAGCTGCACAAACAAGTGCACTGGGGCTGGGGGGCCCTTTCTGCACCCCCTGTTTGCTTTGGGGAAAGGCAAGAAGGGAGATTCTCACTGTGTGCAAGGCTGGAGAGGCTCGAGGGGACGAGTGTGCCCAGGCCATGGATAGTGATGGAGCTGTGTTCTACCTTTGCCCAGGAAATCAAGATCATCAGGTCTGTCCGGGAGAGGCTCCAGCAGTGCCTGAACACAGTGAATGCCCAGCTCATGTAAGGAGGGGCTCCTCGTCTCGTGCTGCATTTTAATGTGAACCCCCCAGCAGAGCCCTGCTCCACCCACCCCCTGCAGGTGTAAAAGCCGTGCAGGCTCCGTGGGAAGCGGGCAGGGATGCACACAACTGCTCCAGCAGGAGCTGCAGGGCAGCAGGACGGGCAGGAAACCATTCCACCCCTACACCCCCCTGAGACCTGCTGTCTGTGTGCTGAAGGTGCAACAAGGAGGCCCGGCAAGAGCTGGAGAAGGACCTGGCAGACAAGCAGATGGGCCATCACATCGACAACAAGTGCTACCAGCTGAAGAACACCTCCAGAGGCATCCACTACTACCGGGGGGTGGAGCGGATCGATGCCACGTGAGTGCAGGCTGGGTGGCACTGGGGGTCCCTGGGGGCACTGTGCCTCTCCCTGGCAGGGAGCTGGGGTTTCCCAGGCACATCCATCCCACCATCACCCCCAAGGGGTCGTTTCTCTCCGCTTACCATCAAGGGAGAACAACCCTCTGCCGAGCACCCAGCGGGGGAAAGCGAGCCCAGCCTAATTAAACATTCTATCAGGGTGCAGAGATCAGCCTGGCAATGGATTCAGCCCAGCACCTCTGCACAACCCATAAAGTTTGTGCATGTTTTCAAAGATGTGTCAGTGCTTGCCTGAGTGCTCTTCCCTGACGTCAAGTCTGGGGGGTTCACCCCTGCGTGCAGAGGGCCTGGCAGGGAGCTGGAATGACACACGAGATGAAGAAATGCAGAGTGTTGTCCTGGGACAGGGTTCAGCTGCTTTTGGGTGCCAGGAATTCAGCTTTGGCTCTGCAGTAAATGAACTAAGCACTTGCAGAGATATGCCCTAAGTGGCAAAGGGCTGAGGGAATAAATCTCCTGCTCACCCAGACACACACAGTTTATGAAGAGCCACAGATTGATTCAGTTTTTCTGATAGTTTGAGTAATTGTTCACAGTAGAGCTCAGATGTATTTAGACAGGCAAATGAATTGCAAGGGATTGATGCTGAAATTCAGAGGGGGGTAAAATGTGCCGAGAATCAGCAGGTTTTAAATGGAGCTTATGTGGTATTTAAGTCTTTTGTTGACCTTTTCTGGACTACTGCATAGGCAGGAACTTCATCCCAAACACACAGACAGGGAATGTGGAGTGGGATCTAATTCTTGTTCAGTTTAGTGTGAAACTGAGAGGGGCTGTGAGCAGAATGAATTGTCTTCGATCTGTGTGTTGTCATGGAGCTGGGAATCCCTTGGCATTCAGCACTTCAAACATGGAAATAGGAGATCGGATTGGAATCCCTACTTTTTCTGGGAGAATCTTTTGTTTGTCTGAGCTTTCATAAGTTGTCTTCATGAGCAGGTCATCCTTTGATAGAGATCATTGACCAAATCGGGTCCAGATGTTTCACTTCCATGTAATTTAATTAAGAGTATAGATTTAATCTACATTTAATCCTCACTGCTCACTGGCAGGATCCATCACAGAATCACAGAATGTGCTGAGGTGGAAGGGACCCACAGGGATCATCCAGTCCAACCCTCAGCCCTGCACAGCCCCAGCCCCAAGAGTCACCCCCTGTGCCCCAGAGGAGCAGCCAAACCCTCCTGGAGCTCTGGCAGCCTTGGGGCTGTGCCCACTGCCCTGGGGAGCCTGGGCAGTGCCAACCACCCTCTGGGGGAAGAACCTTTTGCTGAGATCCAACCTGCCCCTGCCCTGACACAGCTCCAGCCCTTCCCTGGGTGCTGTCCCTGGTCCCCCCAGAGCAGAGCTCAGTCCTGCCCCTGCTCTGCCCCTGCCCAGGGAGTTGGAACTGCACTGAGCTCTCCCCTCAGTCTCCTCTGCTCCAGCTGAACACACCAAGTGCCCTCAGTGTCCTCACACACCTTCAAATCAAGGCCCTTCCCCATCTTCATTCCCTCCTTGGACACTCCATAAGAGCTTCATAATCTCACCCTGCAGTGCCCAAAGCAATAGTGCAGGTGAGGCTGCCCCAGCTCAGAGCAGACACAACCACCCTGAGCAGCAGGGGCTGATCCAGGGCCTCTCCTTTCCCTCCCTCAGGATCTCGGTGCCGGAGACGTGGGCCAGGTTCACGGACAACAACATCTTCCGCTCCCAGAGCCAGCGGGCGACCTCGGCCAAGCTGCGGGCGAGCACGGAGAGCGTCCTCATGGGCACGGCCGACGAGATGTGGCGCCAGTTCAGCAAAGTCAACGACGCCTTCACCAGCCGCATCACCGAGACCGCCAACGCCAAGAGCAAGATCCAGACCCACCTGGCCAAGGTAGCCTGGACCCCTTCCCGCTGCAGCTTCATCCCAAGGGATGGTTACCCCAGAGAAGGTGGAGGTCAGTGATGGCACCTGGCTCAGACCAGTGGATGTCATGGGAAGCTTCCTGAAAAGTGCTTGAGGCTCTATGGATTGAGACTGGGCTTGCTGATGCCACATCCTCAGATGAGGAGCCGTTAAAAACTTTCCCTCTGTTAGGGGTGGTGGATGGATGATCAGTTCTTGCAAGTAGTAATTTTGGGAAGCTGCTAATTCAATAGATCCATCACCGCTCCTAAACGTCCTCTGATGTGACAGCAATAGCAAAGAGAGGCTTTTCCCTGAAAACTCTGCTGGATCTGTGCCTGGATGTGTGGCACAGTGACAGAGATCTGAGCCCAGGGTCTGCTTATTGAGCTTGTTTTTTTCCTGCACACAGGCAGGAGAGAAGGGAACTGATGTGATCACTTGAGCAGATGTTTTTTAATTAATACACGTGTTTGTGTTTCACACCAGACGCGGCAGGAAATCTTCCAGATCGAGACGAAGATCCAAGTCATCCAGAAAACCATAAAGGACAAAGAGGTTCAGCTGAAAGTGGCTCAGACCCGGCTGGATGAGCGCACGAGGAGACCAAACGTGGAGCTGTGCCGGGACACTGCCCAGATCCGGTGAGGCAGGAGGGCAGGGCTGCCAGGGTCCCTGAGGGGTCACTGGGGGTGGCACTCAGGAACATCACTGGGTGACAAAAATCATCTTTTTTTCCTTTTCCTAACTCGTCCTTCCATAAGTGCCCTAGTAGAATCCAGAGCAATGAGCAGTTGTCCCGGGCTGGGGGTGCTGGGACAGCTCTGCACCCATGGCAGAGGTTGTACACCATGACTGGGTACAGCCTGATGCCACCCCACAAGGGACTGGATTTTTCCCACTTGGGTAAACCTCAGCTTCTCTCCTGCCTCACCCAGGTGGCTGCATGTGCTCAGTTTTGGGGAATAAGCCCTTTGTTCTTCATGTTGTGGTCCCCCANAAAGTGGCTCAGACCCGGCTGGATGAGCGCACGAGGAGACCAAACGTGGAGCTGTGCCGGGACACTGCCCAGATCCGGTGAGGCAGGAGGGCAGGGCTGCCAGGGTCCCTGAGGGGTCACTGGGGGTGGCACTCAAGACCATCACTGGGTGAAAAAAATCACCTTTTTTTCCTTTTCCTAACTCATCCTTCCATAAGTGCCCTGGTAGAATCCAGAGCAATGAGCAGCTGTCCCAGGCTGGGGGTGCTGGGACAGCTCTGCACCCATGGCAGAGGTTGTACACCATGACTGGGTACAGCCTGATGCCACCCCACAAGGGACTGGATTTTTCCCACTTGGGTAAACCTCAGCTTCTCTCCTGCCTCACCCAGGTGGCTGCATGTGCTCAGTTTTGGGGAATAAGCCCTTTGTTCTTCATGTTGTGGTCCCCCAATGTATGAAGGGGGTTTATAAAAAGGAGGGAGAGGGACTTTTTATATGGGCAGATAGGGACAGGACAAGGGGGAATGGCTTCCCACTGCCAGAGGGCAGGGTTAGATGGGATAGAAGTTAGATGGGGAAGAAATTGTTCCTTGTGAGGGTGGGGAGGCCCTGGCACAGGGTGCCCAGAGAAGCTGTGGCTGCCCCATCCCTGGAAGTGTCCAAGGCCAGGTTGGACAGGGCTTGGAGCAACCTGGGCTGTGAAAGGTGTCCTTGCCTGTGGCAGGGAGTTGGAACAAGATGATCCTGAAGGTCCCTTCCAACCCAAACCATCCTGTGACTGATGTCTGTGGTTCTGTGATTCTACCCTCTGACAGGCTCCTGTTGAGAGCACTTAGCTCCTTCCTTTTGGGTAACTCCAAGGAAGGATGCACCACATGGAGAACCAGTAGGGTCTGTCCTCCCCACCCTGGGGACACTGGGAATCCTTTCAAGGACACAGTGAGCTCTCTGGGATTGCACCCCAGAGGGCTGTGGCCAAGCAGGTTGCCCTCAGTGTCCCCTGTGAGGGACCCAAAGCTCACACCTCCTCCTGGAAGCCCTCTGAGCATGATTCTCTTTTAACAGTGATTTAAACCCAGCCCCAGAGCTGGTTCAGCATCTCACACACTGTTGTTTTTCCACCCTCCACTTGTTTCACATTCACTTTTAGCCTCTCCCAGCAGCCCTGTTCTGCTCTGTGAGCCTGTGTGGGTGTGGGGAGGGCCCCTGCACAGGGAAGTGCAGGAGGGTGAACCACCAAACCCTCACACCCAAGCAGAGACAGGAAAGCACAGCTGCTCATCCCTCTTCTCAGAGGGGGACAGACACAGCTGCACATACCCAAAGCCTGACCCTGAATCAGCTCCGTTGTTTGGAGCATGGTGCTGAGAACACCAAGCTGTGGCTCTGATCCCTGTGGGGGCCATTCACTTAAGAGTTGGACTTGATGACCCTCGTGGGCCCCTTCCAACTCAGAAAATCTGTGAAGTTTGAAAGATGAGTACGTTTGAAGCCTTAGAGCAAACTTATCCACTGCTGTCCACGGATGAGCTCCTCCCTCAGCATTGTGTCTGACAGGACTGGGGGGTCCAAAGCTCTCTGACCCTGCTGATGGGGGAAATCCTGTGCCCAAAGGGCCCATCAGCAACACTCTGCTGGAAACCACTGCCCTGCCAGGATAACTAACGGGGGTTCTTGCTGTTTTGCAGCCTTGTCCAAGAGGTCAATGAAATCAATGAGACGCTCAGGAACCTTCACCAGTGCCTCAGAGCCTCTGAGGACATGCTGCAGATGCTGGTCCGCTCCAAGGCCGTCTTGGAGCACGACCTGGTCATCAAAAACAACTCTCTCTTCATCGACCAGGAGAGGTGCATGGGGATGCGCAAGACCTATCCCAGCACCGTGCAGATCCTGGGATATGTTTCAGCAGGGCTCACCTGAACACAGGGAGTGCCTGCCTTGGGACATATTCCTGGTTTTCTTAAGCTTCTTTGCAAATAGATTGTTACGATTTCACGAACAGAGTTTCGTTTCCTCGTGTAAACCCTGAGTAGAAGTCGAATGATTGGTTTGTTTGGTGTGTGGTTTATACCAGGATCATTTTTTCTTTCCCCTTTGCTTTTTTATCTTTCACTTTGTGCCAGAAAGGAGCTGAAAATATCCTGTATGACACTAAGAGTAAATCCACCCACAGGGATCCATTCCTACCCTTCCAGTCTGTGATTTTAGGAGAAAAACTGCCGTGTCTTCCTCTTTTTGAGTATGTGTGATGTGGAAAAAAAGCACAAGGGGAAGTAAAGCTACTTGTCAGAATAATTAGCTGCTGACATCCACGATGTATTTTTAATGGTGCAGCCGAAGAAACACAAACTGTCCCAGAAAGAGCTGCAGTATGTGCTGTTCCTCAAGAGAAAAACATGGATTTAAGCTGATTTCTAAAGATAATTGTCTTGCTTTGGGAAAATTTAAAGTGCCATCAAAAATGAGGAAGAACATTTGGCTAGTTAATTGTTGAGAATGCTGTGGATTTAATTTTGGGTTCCTAATTCAACCTTTTTTGTGTAGTTTGTTGGTGGAAGGAGCACTTTGAAGATATAGATTACTAACACTGCTTAAAGTCAAACCCCCAGCTGACACACAACCTGCTCTCTTGCTGTAAATCAGACTGATCTGACCAAGTATTGGAATTTTCAGAGGGATAAGTCTTCAATCAGTGTGAAAGTCACTTTGCAAATCACCTCCTTAGACTCATGTGTCACTTAGACACTCTGGAGTCCTTGAACCTCAGCAGTTGAGCTCAGCCTGTAGGCACCAAGAATCCCAAAGGAGCAGAAGCTCAATCCCTTCCCCTCCCTCGGGAGTCCAGGGCAGGGACCTCCCAGCCCAGTGTGGGGGCTCTCAGGAGCTGAGAACATCTCTCCTTGTTTCACATCCCCAGGTGACTCCCCCCTCTGCCCTCCCTGTTCTCCCCAGGGCAGCTCCTGAGAGCTGTGCCCAGCTCCTGCCCAGCCTCAGTGTCTCGGCAGGATCTCCCTTCCCAGCAGCCCTAAACAGGAAGCAATTGTCTTTCTAACATTTTTTTTTTTTTTTACTAACACTTTTGTCTCCAGGAGACTAAAAATAGATTTCCTCTACTTTGTGTGTATCTTGGAGCCTGAGTCTGTCAGAGGGAGCAGCCACCCTTTCTAAAGGAAAGATCCAAATGTAAGCAGGAAAAACAGCCCAGCTGATCACACCTTCCCTTTTTCCACTGACCTGCCTCCCCAAAATAAACTGATGGCAGACTGAACTCATGGGCACCTCGAGTTTTTTTAGCATCCTCCCCAGCCCTGTGCTGTTACTCTCCCTATATTCCTCTCCTGAAGCCTTTCCCAGCCCCTGGTGATTTTGGCTGCTCCACTGGGTGAAGCCCTGCTCCAGACAGCTGGTTTTCAGGCTGAGTTGCCTGTTTTTTGGGCAATGGGCCCTGTGAATTTGTACCCAGCTGAGTGTGGGGCAGCAGAGGCACCCACAGCCCCTTCCTGAAAGTCTCCAGTTCCAGAGTACCCAGAGCCAAGTTGGGGCAACAGCGACAGCTTCGCCTTCATTTCACTTCATTTCACTTCCACCTTTATTTCTGAGTCATGTGAAAAATATCTGAGCTCTGTTTTACAGTGAGGGCACACCAACATCAGTCAGCACCCAAAGCCTCCTATTTCCTCCAGTGTTGCTTTCAGAGCTCCCCAAACACTCACCTTTCCCACTGGCCCAACTCCTTCAAGGCTTTCTCCTAAGTGACAGTATTTATGTGCTGTCACAATTCCCCAACCCTTGATTTTCCCTTGCTGTCCTGCCCTCCCGATGCTCCTTCACACAACATTGCCAGAGCATTTCTTTCCTCTCTTTCAGCCACGACCAGAGGAATTTCAGTTGCAGCTTCTCCAATTTCTTTCACAAATACTTTCCACTTTCCTGCAGCAGATTTCCCAGACGTTCGAGAATTCCCAGGTCCCTCTGGGGTTTCGTTCTCTCCACGCCAGTTTTCCATAAGTTGACAGTACTGATGTTACTTCTGGCAGCTGATACTCCCAGATCTCCCCCAAAAACACTTTGATCACTGAATCCTATGTGTGCTTCTTTTCTTTTTTCCCATGCCTGGAGCGAGCCCTGTCACAAAACTCCTGTGAAATGTCTCTCCAGGGAGGGGGTTTGGGTGAAATTCCAGCAGACACGTGGCTCGTGGCCGGGTCTCTGCCCACGGGTGGATTTGTCTCCCATGACAGAGCTGCTGCTGAGTGAAGCTGCTCAGCCCAACCCCTCAGGGCTGGGTTTGGGGTTCAAACAGCCTCTATTCCTGATGTATTCCAGGAGCATGAAACAACATTCTGCTCATGTGTGAGGTGCCTTTGCTGCTGTATGATTTACTTTCATAGATCATTTCTAAATCACCTCCCTGGCCACCCCATCCACCTTTCTGCACTGATGTGATGTCTCCTTTCTCCAGTCTGAAGAACAACATGTTTGCTTTTATTGCTATTTATTGCTGGTTTATTGCTGGCTTTATTGCTGGCTTTATCAGCCAAGTTGCTGAGAAAGTTAGTTTGTGGAAACTCCTTTGCATCTTACAACCATATTCCCACCCTTCTGCATCATTCCTTTTGCATCATTCCTGCAGAGCTGTGTTTGTAAATTAATTGTTTACTGACTGGAGGAAAGACAATAAATTAATAAAACCAGGACACTGTTGATTCATGTCAGTCCAGGATGCAGGTGATCACTCCAGGCAGGTCTATCAAGAAGCTTTTCAGAAAGGAGGTTTTGTTGTCTAAGAAAATAAAAATCACTGAATTTCCTGGAAGAGTTTAATGTGAATTTTGGTGAAATCAAAGCTTGCCAACCCCCCTGTTAACACTATATTGCACAACCAGTGAAGATTATTATGCTTGAGGGAGGGACAACTCCCCAAAGAGCATCAGCAGTCAGAAAACAAAACAAACCCAACTCATGGCTATTACGGAAAAAAAGGGAGGAAACTTTGGTAAAATGCTAAAGGAAAATTTGGGCAGTGGAGGATCATAAGAAATGATTGTGCTGGCTCAGAGCAGAGTCCAGCAAGCGCCTGATGCAGCCTCTGCCAGAGCCAACAGGAGATGCTGAGATAAAAGCACAGAAGGCAGCAAGCACTCTGTGCTATTTTCCCAGTCTACTTTCCCAGCTCCCAGCAATTAGCATCTCGAGGACTTCCTGAGCTGCCAGGGCTGTCCTTGCATTTGATATTCCCCGATGGATTTGTTTCACATGCTCTCGCTGCAGTTGTTCTTCCAGCCCGTGCGGAGTCGCGACATCCTCTGTGATCCCCCAGCAGGAGCTGAGGGCACGGAGCATCCTCCCCCTCAGGGCAGCACTGACCACACTGGGGACCCTGGAGGAGACTCCAAAAGGGGCCAGACCTGGGACTGCTGGAGCCAAAAGTGTAAAACTCAATAGTTTGGGCTCGAAGCTGGTTTAGACCCGTGTCCTCTGCAGGTTCAGCCTCACAGAAGGCTGGTTCCTGTTATTGCTCTCAGAGGATGAGCATGAACTCCCAGTTCTGAGAGGATCTGAGTGTGTTCAGAGTCATGGCCCAGCTGGGAAGTTTGGTTGACTTTTTTGTGGGTTTTGGGGTCAATGGGTAAATTTTGGTTTCACTGAAGTTGGTGGGATTTTCTCCAGTGATTTCAGCCTGGCTCTATCAGTGCTGACAACTGGCTTGGACTGGGAAGCAAAAAGCTGGATAAAGTTGTTTTTTGGGGCATGAATACAGACAGGACTAAAATGTTTCTTCTTGGTTCTTTGAACTAAGAAGAACTAAAATTCTTCTTTGTTCTTGGTTCTTCTTCTTCGTTTGGTGAAAAACAAAAGTCAGAAAAAGTAAGTCAGTTCCTCCAAGATGAATTAAACCTTCTGTTACAGTTGTTTGCTGAATGTAAAAGTCTCCCCTCGTATTTTTTCTGCTTGAAATGAGTTTTCCAATAGCCATTCCACCAGTGAATATGTATTTTTATACATGTATATAGTTGTGCATATGTGTTGTTTGGGGGAGCACTCTAGATTCTCTACAAAATCTCAGTCAAACCATATCTTGCTCCACTCTTTTTCCCAGTTTCCCAGTTGCTTGAAAACAGGGTTTTCCCCTCCTTGTTGCACTCCCAGCCCCACATGAGCTATGGGATCACTGATGGGACAGAGCAGATTTCTGCCCCTTCCCTTTGCATTTCCAATCCTCTGCTGCTAATGGTCTTAATCACCAGGATAGGAAACAGGAAGCAAGTCCCTAAAATTGTGATGACAGAACAAAATTTTGGGGTTAAACAAGTTCATCCACACAAAGACATAGGGAGGAAGTGTTGTCTTTATAGTTTGAAAATGCTTGTTTTAGGAGTGGTTTCATTCACCTGGCCCAGGGTCTGGGATGAGCAGAGCCCCTGATGTGCTGCTTCAGGTGATGCCCAGACACACTTAAATGAGGCTTAGGTCCTTTTCAGTCCATCACTGCCTTGTCAGATTAGCATCTGAGCCCCTTGAAGTGATATAAATCCCACTTTCTCTCTTCAATTCTCATTACTTTATTCCAGAATTTCAAGCTGAAGCATTATATTTCAAGCGTTCCCATGGAATAGATTCAAAGGGAGAAATTCACATTTTACCCAATGTTTATACAACTGGTCAATCTTCAGAGTATTCCCAGCACAGCCTTGCTTGTACACAAAACATTTTTCCCATTTATTGCTTTTATTTAGGCAGTGATGGCCAAGCTCACACTGAGTATGAGCAGGGGAAGCTTTGGAGCCCTGTGAGTGGAAACACTGTGAGATCCCCCAGCCCGTGTTGGGTCAGGTGGTGACGTCTCTCCAGCAAAACCTCAAGGGCTCTGTGTGACCATCCTCACTGTCTTGCCTCCTTTTCTCCCTGGACAGTCACCATCCAACACCTCTGGCTGGTGGAAGGTACCTCCAGCACTTTACTGAGGGCAGCAGGGTCCCTGTCACAGCACGTGCTCAGCAGATGTTATTCCAAAGCCCTGCTCTGTTTGGACCATGCACCTTTCCAGGAGAGTGTCCAAGGAGCACAGGAGCAATGTGCACTTCTCTCTGGGCTCCCTCCACTGTTCCTCATCCACGGCTCTCAGCTGAAACAGGCTTCATCACCTGCAGATTGTTCTTTTCCCTGATTTCAGTTTCAGATATTTCTCCCGTGCTTAAAAAGCTGCTTTGGGCACCTCTGTCAGAGCTGAAGCTGTGGTGGTTTTGCTGTCCCACATTCATGGAGGGGGGGCGGAATTTAACCCCAGTAC